>JANAVB010023331.1:0-29331 GCA_029216955.1 Iris pallida
ATATATATATATATATATATATATATATATATATTTTTTTTCTTTATATATAATATATATATATATATTAATATATATAATATATATATATATATATATATCTATATTGTAGTGTATGTATATATTATATAAATAGATATCTAGATAACTAGATATATATATATTATATATAATTATATATATATATATAATATATATATATTATTATATCTAGATATCTATTTATATATATTATACATACACATACAAAATTATATATTATATATATATTATATATATATATATATATATATATATATATATATATATATATATATAGAGGAGAGAAAAAAAATATATATATATAGAGGAGAAGTAGAAGAATTAGAAGGAGAAGAAGAATAAGCAACGCAGCAAGAGCATACAAGTAGCCTGCAGTAGCAGGAGCAGCAGCAATAGCAGGGCAAGCAGCAGCAGCAATAGCACAGGCAGTAGCAGCTGCAACAGCTAGCAGTAAGAGCAGCAGCAGTAGCAGCTATGGCAGCTGCCATAGCCCCCTTAACCCCTATATAACCCCCCACCCCCACCCCCAATATATATATATATATATATATATATATATATATATATATAGGTAGATAGTTAGAAGAAATAGGAAGAAGGATAATAAGAAGGAGAGGAGAAGAATAAGAAGAATAGGAAAATTAGAAAGGGATGATTAGAAGGAAAATTAGAAGGGAAGATTAGAAGAAGAATGAGAAGGAAATTAGAAGAACAGGGAATTAGAAGAAGATTAAGAAGAAGAATTAGAATTAGGAGAAGGAAGGAGAATTAGAAGAATAGGATTAGAAGGAGAACGAGAAGTAGAAGTGTAGAAATACAATTTAGAGGAGTTTGAGTTAGAGGGTGAAATTGAGCCCCGAGTGTCGGAACGCATTGAAACTTGGAGGAGACCTAGATTACGTGAATTAGACTTTGCGGGTAGGCTCCCGAGTTGAAATCGGAATTTTAGAACGACGATATCGCGCCGTACCATTGCGTATCTTGAGATATTCAAAATATCGGCAATAGGCCGTAAGATGGACTAGACGTCCACTCTACCTAGGAAGCTTGGTAGGTAATAAACGTATAGGCTAGTATCCTACTACCCTAGGAAGCACGGGTCGAAATACCAAGCGTAGGTAGGCTAACTTGGTATTCATCTAGGCTAGAAATTTACCTTTGTAAAGGGTAAATTAAGATATTGGCCTACGGCCAAGATACGGGTTTCGGAGTCCAAGATGGACTCGAATATGGGTTGTAAAGGTTGGTAATGATTAGAAATAGTCGTCTAGACCTAGTCTTGACCTTGGTTGACCAAGGTTGACTTTTTAGACCAAAAGTCAACTATGGGTCAACACTTTACCCAATTTAGTCCCAAATTTCATTACTTGAACGGTTGACCAAAAGTCAACTGTTAGTCACCATTGACCTAGGATTGACCTAGGGTTGACCTAGAGTTGACCAGAGTTGACCCTTGACCAAAAGTCAACTATAAGTTAACTTTTGACCTAGTTTGATTCGGATTGACTTCCAATGTTCTCCTATGACCAAGGTTGACCTAACTAGACTTGTCTTGACCTAGAATGACTTAATAGGATTTAATTTGATTTGACTTTACTTCTTAAACATAGTATTGATACGTCTTATTCTCTAAAGGTCCTCGAGACGCTGCATTGGATCCCGTTGACATATCAATCATATTACAGGCGAGTACATTCTCTGATATTTTTCCAATTTACGATGTTGTTATAATTCATGTAATTAGTGTAGATATGCTTGTTCTCGACACATTGGTCACACGGATTGGTATTCATGGATCCCGACATGAGATGTTATTCCTCGTTATCTTGGTATATCTTGTGCAAGCCCCCTTGTAGTTTTTGTGCAGTATATGGACATCGATTCTCGAGGAGACTTGCTCCCTTCTCGCAGAATCCCGTGTCGTAACGTGTCTTGCTTGGATCCACTCTACCAGTCGGGGCGGAAAGTATTAGTATAGATATGTGGTCAAAGCCTATTGTGCACCCATTGTGCACCTATTGATTGTGAGTGTTGATCATACACCCCACGTATGATTTGCCAGGCATGTTACTATTTGTGCAAGTTCCCAAGCCGGCCACATATTATAGCTAGTACTCACACACCTAGATAGATGATTCTTGATTTTTGTACATGCCATGATCAGTGTTACTTGTCTTGTTCTAGCTCTAGATTTACAGCTTACCTTTGCCATAATACTCACATGTACATTCCATGATTTCTTGTATATACTCTCTATTTACAGTCTTATAGCTTTTGTCATATCTTGTGAACTGTTGTTAGTTGATTGTGCTCGTTCTATCTTGACTGGATATGTTGACAAAATATTACAGATGATGATGAGGGGGATTACTGTACCTACTACGGTCCGGATGACGTAGTGGGCTTAGACTTGGAGACCTTGGTCCAGCAGGGCTTAGCTCCGCCTGACGAGACTTTACCTATTGCTTAGTTAGAGTTAATTGTACTGGACCTTGTCTCCAGTTACTTTTGAGACTGTTATATTTTGGCTTGTATTAGAGACTTGGACTTGGACTTGTATATTATTTGTGTTTGGACTTGACAGTTTAAATTTTATTGTCATCTTATTTTTATCTTTCAGTCTTTACTTTATCATCTTAGAGTTGTGATTGAGGACTCATATATTATCGTTGCTTGTCCTCCGTTCGGAGTTGACCATATTCTCGACAGGTTTTTGATATTATATATATAAACTGTTGTTAGAGTAGAAAACCTACAGCGTTCTACGCCGTTTTTACGGTGAGGGCTGGACGTTGTTTCGCACACGTGCCCTTACAGCGGGTGCAGGTCGTGACACGTTTTTAGTGGTGGCTCACGCAGGTCCTGAAGTCGAAATTAGTGCGATGTCGTAGCGGCACTCGTCTTAGAGTGTTGACTACGAGCATGTGTTACATATAGGAGGTAGTAGGCTAAGAGTACTCAATCAAGTAGGATCTTTCCTTGCTTATCTTGCTTACCGTCTTTGATATTGATTTTGCATTCTAATTGTCCTCCTTGATATAATATTTCCCGGGCCGTATTGATTTCCTTCTTTATTTCTATCTTCAGGATGGTGCATACCAGGTCCCAGCATCCTGAGTCCGCGGACGCGGAGAGGTCTGCTCTGACTCGCGGACCTGATCCGGACACTCCTGCTGCAGTCGGGGTGTCGGCAGCAGCTCTTGGGGGCGCTCCTCCGCCAGTTACGAGGGCTGACCCCATGGTTGCTACGACTATTCCGGCCGCAGTACCAGTGGTTGATCCGGGCGCTCTTCCTCTTCCTGCGCAGCGGATTCCTCCTCCAGTTGCAGACATACTTCCACCTCCACCACCTCTGCCTACAGATATTGGGCAGATGCATACTTTCCTCCAGCAGATGCTGGAGACTCAGAGAGCCCAGGCCGAGGCTCAGCAGAGGCAGGCACAGCATGGGGCTCCTTGCCTCTTCTGCAAGAAGCCTGGTCACGTCTGGAAGGTCTGCCGGAAGAGGCTAGGAGTGTGTCTCTTTTGCGGTGGCACAGGCCATCAGTTGAGAGACTGTCCTGCGAACCCTCGCAGGGTAGCCCGTGGAGCGGTAGCAGCTCAGGGGGCACCGACGAGAGTACCTGCAGTGCAGCCGAGGGGTCCACTTCCGACCCAGCAGCAGCGGTTTGTATAGCACCACCAGCAGCGGGGTGGTCAGGGTAGAGCCTTTGCTTTTGCAGCCGAGAAGATGGAGCCTATAGCGGATATTGTCGCAGGTTCTATTCTGCTCGATTCTTTTCCAGCTTTAGCCTTGTTTGATTCTGGTGCTACGCACAGTTTTGTGTCTATTTCTTTTGCTCTTAGGCACAATATCGTTGCTGAGTATCTTGGTAGGACTTGCAAGATTATGACTGGGAATGGCATCATCCTGGTTAATAATGTTCCAGATTTGGATCCTTTCTATTAGGATTTGGTACACATCTGTCATTGTTGCTGCCGCGCACAGGTGAACGGGAGGAGTGGTGATGGAGGTGGGATGACGACTACGAAGAGGTGGTGGGATGGTGGTGAGGACCACAATGGCCGATGACTGGGAAGGGGAGGATAGGTTTGGGGTTCAGGGCTAGTTTTTTTTACTTAATTTTTTTCCTTTTTTATTTCTTTTTTTTACTAAAATATGGGGATTATGAGTAAATTGAGGGTTTGAATTCAGATATTTGGTTAGAACTATTTTTTCAAGTGAAATTTTAGAGGTCACAAGTTTTTGTTAAGGTTGGAGGATTTTTTGAGAATTAAGTTTAGATTAGGGTTGGAATTAGTATAATCAAATGATTACTATTTAATTAATTAAATTATGAAATGAATAATCAATTTTGTTATTATTAAAATTACAAGGGACGATATAGTCTTTTGTACTCATCGTTAACCTGATTTTGCAAAAATGTCACTGTTCATGGTATTTAAGTAAGAAAGATAAAGTTTGTGGTAGCAAGTTGCTATTTAAAATGGTTTATGTTGGTAACTTACAAAACCGTTAAAGTTCATGATATTTAAAGTGCAAACTATCCTAAATTATGGTGTAAGTTGATCTCTTTTTTCAGATATCTAAGATCTAACCCTGTTCGTGATTTCTTGTCAACCAGATTTATGTGTTCCTTGAAGGTGTAGAACAAGAGAAGGTGGAAACCATATTTAACCCAATGTCAGTAGACATAAAGTTTCATGATGTCCAAGGGAAGAACTACAGATGTGCAATACCAAAATTAAACAAAGAAATTTTGCCTGATAAATGTAAGGTGCTGGTTAAGCCTACAAAAGTCATTATCACAATGTGCAAGGCTTCAAAAGGAAACTGGTTGGACTTGCACTTCAAAGAAGACAAGGTATGAATTTTAATGGTTTTGTATTTGATAAATTCCAGCTAGCACAATCTTTCGCATCATTATGTTTTTTGTTTTATCTTTATGATCTACGTTGGCAAAGGAATATCTGTTCCATGAACTGACAGTATAGGAATTAATGAAAATTCTCTAGACCTTGTTTTCATTTTCAGTAGTAGAAACCGTCTTTTTTTATGTCCTCTTACCAGTTTAGACTCATAAATCATGTGTTCTATAATTGAACTTGTTACCGAGAAGATTCTTTTCATCTTTAAACATTCATAATGAATCAGAATGTTTTTGGTTGATGAATATCAATTGATCCATATATATTTCGTATACAAGCATTATTCTATTATTGAGTTAAAGTTGTATCAATAACTTTCTTCCAGTGATGGACATGGTTGGCCATACAAACACCCCTTTCCCTTTCTCTCTTTTTCCAAAATCCATTTTTCGATCCACCGGCTCTTTCTCTCTCTTGGTTACTGTTTTCCGTAGTGTAGAGAGAAAAACAGGGAAAACAAATAGTGCAAATAGGTTGACATCTAGCTTGTAAAGAAATTTTGTTTCGTGTTTCTGCTTCCTTCTAGAACCTGACAGCAACTCCAAGAGTAGCATTAAGCTTACATCATGTTCTATCTGATGTTTTCTGAAATCCCTTTGCTTAATAGCATTTGGCCCTATACTTTAAATAGATAAAACTATTATTAAAAATTCACACGCATAACAAAAACAAGAAATAGCACTGCTGTTGGATTTATTATATCTGCAGCTTCTATACTGCTGCTAGTATATATGTTCTCTTTTTCTGCTGTTTGAGCCCAATATTCAAGTGTGTATCATGCTCTTCTTGTTGCTCAGGTGTGCATCTCATAAAACACCCTGCACAGTTGCAGAAATCTGAATCTTGTTGGATGTTTTCCTTTATTCATGTACTTTCATTTGAATGGACTCATCAGCTTAGTCAGCTTCTCTTCCAAACCATATCATCACATGCTACCGATTTTGTGTTGTGTAAAAATTTTGCCCTCTATATTCTGTTGTTTTCATCATTGCCCTTTCAAGTAAGGGCATCCCTTGTGTATATTAGATCACATCAGAAGTACAATGCAGCGCTGAGAAAACCTTTTTGGTCTACCATTTTTTCCTGAAAGATAGTAAACAGTCTTCAAATTAATTCATTGAGGTCTATTTGTGGCTTTTCCACCTTACATATTTGAGCAGCTGTTGTAGAATCTATTATTTATTGCTTGTTTGTATCTGCCGTTGTTTATTAGTGTATGTTGTTTATTGCTCGTATGATGTTTTACTCATGTTTATTTCTTTATATGGCATTAACATCTGCAACATCCTAACCAGTTATATAAAATCATCTTTTTCTTGTAAACCTTCTACTGCATTTTTTGTTTGCTAGGTGCTTCAGAGAAATATTGATTATGCCTTGTATCCTCTAGGAATATTATTATTTATTATTGTGCTAACCCAGAGCATGTCTCAAGTGTTGGCTTGGTTTTAGTGGTTGTGTAGACTAATGATACATGCTTCATGCATATCAAGACCTAATATTTACTTGGTGTGATAGAAAAACACCGATTTAGCAAAATCAGTAGCAAGCATTTTTTTTTACCACCGCAAGATCCTAAGTTTTAGGTCTATCCGAGTCATTTCAGGTGTGTTTTTAGCAGAGGTGGATGTAGAGTGATATCGTGCAGATGTTCTATGTAGCACACAGTCGATGACTATGCACGGAGCGCTCGTACTTTGATTTGCTCTGACTATGCACGGAGTTCCTTTGTTCAAGGAGTTCTATTGCTCTGACTATCAGGGAGTTCCATTACTCTGACGTTGCACGATGAAGTAATTTGCATCAAGAAATTCCTTTGCCTCAAGGAGTTCCATTGCTCTGCGATGCCCGCACGCAGCTCACATTCAACTTTTTTCTTGATAGTTGGATTTTATGTAGTAGTTCAGACTTTCATATGTAAATAAAAGTCAAACTTTTTGTGGTTTTCACAATGTAAATGTAACTCATAAATGATTTTATTATAAAAGACAGAGTAAAGCAGACATTATAAAACACAGAAGTTCTCTTGAAAGTAAATTCTTAGCCCATACCAACCTTATTATTGTAGTCTTCTTAGCCCATACCAACCTCGTCATATTCTCATCAAGCTCATCTTCATTCTCCTTTTCAAACTAAACGGAGAATAACATGCTCCGTTTCAAAAGACACGGAGAACGTCATTCTTCGTTTAAATAAAAACGTAGAATGAATATTTTAATGTGTTTTACCACTGGGAATGTTATTCTCCGTTTCAAGATAGACGGAGAATATTATTATCCGTTCCGAAATAAACGGTGAATAGAATCCTCAAACGATTTAATTTAAACGGGAAAGCTATTCTCCGTTTCTCCGTTCCAAATAAAACGGAGAATATAATCCGAAGGGGCAGATTCATTGGTATTAATGGCATATAAATGGAAGAATTCATTGGTATTAATGGCATATAAATGGCAGATTCATTGGTATTAATGACATATTAATGGCATATAAATGTCATTCTCCGTTCCAATTGGGCACATCAGTACATGGAGAATGGTGTTCACTTGACAGAATTCGAAGGGGCAGATTAATTGGTATTAATGGCAAATCACTTCATCGTGCATCGTCAGAGCAAGAGCAAGATGAATTCCTTGAGGCACAGGAACAGAAGCAAAGGAATTCCTTGAGAGCAAAGGACCTTGCAAAGGAAATCCTTGAGGCAGAGCACCTTGCAAAGGAATTCACTTCATCCTGGAGATGGACTCTACCGATCCCCCGCCTTGGCAAGACTCTTTTTTGTTGGTTTACTTCAAATAACACAAAGAATGGAATTCTCCATCTTATTCAACTTTTTATTGGTTGTAGGATTTTATGTAGTAGTTCAGACTTTCATATGTAAATAAAAGTCAAACTTTTCATGGTTTTGACAATGTAAATGTAATTCAAAAATAATTTTATTATTGTCACTACCACTTTTCTAGCTTGAGGGTATTTTGGTCATTTTTAAAATTTTGGGAATTATTTGGGATTATTAGTATTTATTATAATTATTAGAAATTTTAGTGATTTTTAGTATATTTGTTTTGGTGCTATATTTGACTTTGACTAGTATTGACTTTGGAGACTGTCCTAGAGGCTAACCTAGGTCATGACTATTTGGTTAGGTTATGGAACCCTAGCTTGACCTAAGTTAGTGACATTTAACCCATTAGAATTATTTTGGAGAGAATAGGAATTAATTTGAATAGAAATGGCTTGTGGTTTCACAAGTCATGACTTGTGACTTAGCCTTGGAGGCCCAACCCAACACTAGTGTAACCTAGCCCTAATCCAGCCCATGGTCGGCCACACTTAGGTCATTCTCCCCTATTTAATGCTCCTAGAAATTAGGGCTAGCCTTCCTTAGAATTATTTGCAAGTTTTAGAAAGAGGTGAGTCTCCATCTTCATTAAATCCTAAAAAATTTATTTCAATTCCTTTTCCACCCAAATCAATTGCAATAGGTTCTAAATTTAGTTTACTTACGGTTGGTATTGAGAATTTTCAGGGGAGAAACAATTTGGAAGAGTTTTGGTGGCTTGAGGATCCATTCTCTTTTGGAGCTTTTTGAGCTTTGCACACCTATAGGTAAATTCAAATCTACACCATAAAATGTTGATTTTATTGCATATCTAGGAAGCCCTAGGCCTAATCTAGCTGTAGGTATAGCTAACCCTAGGATTCGTGTCCGATACGTGTCCGTATCGGACACGTATCAGTCCTTGTATATAGGTGTTTGACGAAATGTCCCAAAGGTTATTTCGATCTGATTTCAGGGATGTAATTGAATAGAAAGTTAGGTTTTAACCTCGCTTAGGGGTTTCTAGTGTTCTGAGCACGTTTTGGTGTCGTGTCGAGTCGCCACGGACATACGAACATGCGGGTGCACGCGCGAGCGCACAGGCACTGTAGCTGCCCTGCTGCTCGGGGCTGATTGCGAGCAGGACACGACACGTCGACACAAAATACTTGACACACACGAAGGGGCGACCACTGAAACCATGTGTGTCAAGTGACACGACCCCTCGTGTCGTGTCAGATACGGAATCACGCGTGCACAGGGTGTGCACTGTGCGTATCAGTGTACTGTATTGGTTCATTGTTTTTAATTCAGTTTTTAATGTTTTAATACATATTATTATTTGCTAATCTAGATCCTAACATGTGTAATTATCTATGATAGATTAGGGTTACATGTTAGTTTAAAGGTTGGATGGAAATTGGTTTCGAATGGGGGCAAGTGGCATGTTAGCTGATACCTGTTAATGATACTGGGTTTTTCAGTATTTCTAAAATATTAAATTCCAGTTTCTATTGATGTTTCAACTATAAATTCCTCCTACATGATTGTTAGTATATGCAAATAGAGTATTTCAGTCGAATTTGGTTTTATGACCTGTGAATGGGATTTGGAGTGTGTGGGTTTCAAATTATGAAACCTGGGATTGGTTCCTGTCAATTGATTCCATTCTTTTTTTCTTAACTGAATTGCATGAATGTTTATTCATTAGTTAACTGTCAACTGTTTAAAAACTGAGAAATTGGTTCCTTTCTTTTACATTACATGAGTGAATGAATGTTTAGTTATGCTTCCTGTCAACTAATAGCTAAACCTGAGAATTTGTTCTCTAAATTAACCTGAACTGAATTCCTATTTTTCCTGAGATTATGATTCCTTAACTGATATTGTAATGAATTACATGTTATTTGATTTCCTGTTTTCCCATTGCACTGTAACAATGATTCCTGTTTTCTATTGACACAAAACACAAATGTGTATCACTCACTATTTTCCAGTTTTTCCAAAAACCTGAGATTGGTTGATCCCTGAGAGTGAATGAACTGATTTCAGGATTCCTACACACCCTCATGCCATGTTTTCATTCACACACAGCTGCCATATGTCACCCATTGTTTTCAGATTTGTCACACACATGCACCCAAGCACAGGTGCTCACTGATTTTTCTATTTTGTCTAACACACACTGTCTACTGATTGTTTTCCTACTCCTACTTGTATCACACTGTCTTGTACACTACACTGTCCATGTTGGACTGCCCTTTCCCTGTTTTCTGTATTCAGGACGATACCTATTGGTTACTGATTTCCCATTGACACTCTATGTTCACACCCTTATGCCATGTCTCTCATGACACTCATCACACACACACATGTTTCTCCATTACACTATCTTGTATACACCCACACCACACACACATGCTCTCATGTATCTCACTACACACACTCTTGTCTCTCATGACACACACACACACACATGCACCTTTCATTCCTATTTCCCTTTGTATATGAGTATGTGAGATTCATTTAAGGTATCTTATATAATGTGTGTTACCATATAATATTAATTTGGGTATATATAATGTATGTGTGATATGTATATAGGTAACCTATATGCTATTGGGTATTTCTATATTAGATTATAAATATATCAATGAGGGTATTATTTTAGATATAAATATTGTCATGAGTATATGTGTTATGGTTTGGTTCATAGGCATGATAGCCTATAGCCTAGGCTCTTAGCCTATTGGTGAATCTGTGTGTCAGTATATAGTCTAATTAGACTTGTATAGCCTTGTTAGACCTAGAATAGACTAGTTAGACTAGTATAGACTTGTTTGACTTAGGTTTGACTTGGTTGACCTAGTTTGACTTCTAGGGTTGACCAGAGTTGACCAAGAGTTGACTTTGGCCTAGATTGACCTAGATTCATGTAGAATGCATTGTAGTGCATCTTATTACCATTCTGGACTTGTTGTGACTTGTGCTGTTCTAATAGGAGCCAGACACCACTCCTCGGACAGTACTCTCATCTTGGACATTCAGTTAGCAGGCGAGTACATTCTCTGATCTTTTCATACCTGTCTGGACTATATTCTTGCTCTAGATTACTCTACTTGATGCTGACACGTATCTTCACGGATTAGTACTATATGGATCCTTTCCTGAGATGTTATCCCTCTACGGGTGCATCGGATATTTCATGTTCATGTACTTTATCATGTGCATCAGGTACTCCTTGTACTTGTACTAGTTCATGTATTTACATGTTCTCATGTGCTTTCATGTACTATCATGTGCCTCATGTACTACTCATTACATGAGTTCACGTATCTTTAGCTATATTCATGTGCCAATAACGTAACTTGAATGGATCCTTGTGTATTGATTGGGACAGGGTGAGTAGAATTGGTTATGTGATCATTATCCCCAGTAGGTATTCATGTGCTTCTTAGTTGTATTCATGTGCCCCTAAGCCGTTTACATAACCATATTGTACTCTAAATCACTTAGCCACTTACAGTCTTTACTATCATGTATTTACTTTCAGTTACAAATATCTCCTGTTTTCCTGTACTTCCTTTTCAGTATTTCATGTATTTTACTCTATTGCATGCTTTATACTTCTAACCTGTTATGAACTGTTTTGAGAGATATGTGCTCGTTCCCGTCCTGATTGGACCTGTTGAAAATTTTACAGAGGACGAGGAGGAGGCCTGCTTAGATACTTTCTATGGGACAGCCTTAGAGGACACTTGCGATCCGGACTTCCAGTCGTATCCCTTAGTTGTAGAGACTGTTGCTCCATAGATATCTGTATCTTATTTCATAGTATTGGAGATTGAGTTGTATATATTTGGATCTGTACTATTTCTGGTTGTCAGTGGAGTTTATCATAGACACTTAGCTTCTCTCTATTTGTATTTCCTGTGGAATTGGATCTTGTATCTTTTATATCATTCTATCTTATCGTATTCTACCTAAGATGTGATTGAGATATATTCTGTTATGTCACCCCCATTCGGGGAGTATAACTGTTATTACCTTAAACTGTTAGATGTTGTGACCTAGGACAGCGTTCTACCGTCGACACTGCGGCATAGGCTGAACGTACCCACGTCTCGTGCCCTTACTCTAGGGTGCGGGTCGTGACAATTATAAAAGCAGAGCTTATAAAAGACAGAAGTTCCTTGCCCAATTACATAATTACATTGTTGTTTTACAATGTCATTGCTTGGTTCGTGTTACATATTTGCTTGAAAGCAACTTCTTAGCCCATACCAACCTCATCATTGTAATCTTCTGGTGAGTTTCATCGTCATTTCCTCCCGGTATTTCGAAGGGAGTAGTCGTCAACATATTCATATAATATGTCGTGTACAAGAGGCAGTTGGGTGCCCGTTGTTGTGGGCAATTTGGAGAACAATTCAGCACTTTGCTCTCATACTCCATCTTCGCCGGACATCTCTCCCTCATCATATAAACTTTTCTTCTGACGATAGGCTCTAAGGTGTTCTTCATTAATTCTGCATCCACCTTGCACTTTTTGTACGTGGTTTGCCTCAAAGAGTTGTAATGTGTCCAGTCGTTGGAGATAAAGTTGAATGTGAGCAGAGTATAGTGTCTGATGGATGAATTAAAGAGTGGGATGAATAGCAACTCTATGTCGTCCTCCAAATCCATGACGAAGTCTACTACATCTGTTTGGATGTCTTGAAGGGCGCCGGCTTTTGCGTCTGGTTCATTAGCACGTTCAATGATAGACTGTTTCCCAAAAACAAAACACAATATCATGAGTAATTTTTTATCGGTGTACACATGAATATGGATTTTTCTGTTTGAATTCTTACCAATGTGTGGGCCATTATGAATGCAGACCACTTATGTGATTGGGGCGCCGGCTTTTGCTTCTGGATCAATGGCACGTCCTTTGAACTAGACGGGGCACACCCTTTTTTAATGCCTTGAATTACTCTCAGCTTCCTTATTATTAGGTTCAGTATGCCAGCCTCCTTGTCGTCATAGTTGAGTATGTCTTGCAGGTCTATTGCCGACAGCTGGACTGAAACTCCATTTTTACCCTCTTCCGGCAAAAATAAGTATACAATATCACTGCACATAAATTTAGTTTAGATTAAATTAATAAAGATAGATTCTTATTACATAATTATGAAAAAAGTCTAGAAAAAACAAAAGAAAAAAAGGGTTCAGAATACATACTCTGGACACTTCTTTTTGGGAATTACGATGTCGATGTATAGCTTCTTCAGCACTTCATCCGCATCTTTCCAAAGTAAGAGTTCATTGCATTCCCTTAGTATGGCACGGTTCTTCTTTAATTCAGCCATTTTAGCGTCTCCTCCGGATTTCGGAGCGGCATTAATCTTCCACTTTTTATTAGCCTCTCCAACTGTATTCTTTTCCAACGGAGTAACATCTTCAACGGCTAATGGCGCTGATGGTTTTCTTGCTCTCTTTCCCTCCGATCTTTTCCTTCTTTTGGCTTCTTTTGGAGCAGCAAGTTCAGCAGCTGCTTGAATCTCCTGACACTACAATGCTACAACCATGGCTTCGAGATTAACAATTTTCCCATCCTTTTCATTGGCTTCAATATTAAACGATTCAACTTTATTTTGAAGCTCCATTTTCTTCTCAACTAGCCTTTCATTTGTTTCTCTGAGTTGCTCGGTTGTTCGCATTGAAATAAAACAAACAATAATGAAATGTATGATGTAAACCTAACACGGAGAATGACATTCTCCGTGTAATATAATACGGAGAATAGCATTCTTCGTTTGGAATTACACTGAGAATAACCTTCCCAGTATCGAAATGATAGAGAATAGCAATTATCTGTTTCAAATAACACGGAGAATGCCATTCTTCGTGTTATAATACACGAAGAATAGCCATTCTCCTGGAAGATTACAAATCAGAAATTTGAAATAGAAAAGATTTTACCTTGTGCATGTAGCTCTGATTTAAGAACAGAATTCTGCTTTCTCAAATCCTCCAGTTCATGCACAGAGCCCTCCATCACAACGTTGACTGCACGTTGTTGTGCTTCTTCTGCCTCGAGCTCTTTCATCTTTTCTTTGAGTATGGCATTCTCAAGGTTGGCTGCACGTAACTGCGCTCCTTGTGCCTCCATCTGTTTTAACTTTTCTATGAGTTCTTCATTCTGCGCAAGAATATCAGAATGATGTCTTCTCAAATCCTCCAGTTCATGCACAGAGCCCTCCATCACAACGTTGACTGCACGTTGTTGCACTTCTTCTGCCTCGAGCTCTTTCAGCTTTTCTTTGAGTATGGCATTCTCAAGGTTGGCTGCACGTAACTGCGCTTCTTGTGCCTCCATCTCTTTCAACTTTTCTTTGAGTTCTTCATTCTGCGCAAGAATATCAGAATGATGTCTTCTCAAATCCTCCAATTCCTTTGCTGAGTCGTCCATCACAGCGCCCATTTCATGATGCTGTGGTATCCAATGTTCATCAAAATTATCCCCACCTGCTTCTTGGTGTTCTTTCTCTCCCTCTTTTTCAACTTCTTCTATAGGTGGCTCATCTTCTTTGTGCCCTTTTTCTTCCCCAACAGGTATAAACGGATCATCCAATATCATCTTCGATCTCATTTTGTTGTGATATTCGGCCTTGAGGAAGTTTGAGATTTTATACCCATTCCATGTGAAAAATCTTGGGTAATCAGGAATTGGGGCGAACTTCCTTTCCACAAATTTACTATATTCTGCAAACCAATAGAGGAAGTATATTGTGCAACCTTCCAATTTATGGAAAGCCATTGAGTAATCTCCCTGTTCAGTTTTGCTTCTACTCCTCTTTATGCTATCCATTACATATGCCAGGATTAACCTTGGCCAGCATATACTGTTGATGACGTCCACACTGTCTACCAAGGCCAAGAATCTGTACAGCAAATTTGAACCACCAGACTTTGTGAAGAACATTGTTTGGCACAAGTGGAAGATTATTAGCTTGGCCAAATCATCTGGATTAACAGCGTTATCTCCGCCACGAAGCCGTCGTAACAATTCAAAGAACTTGTCTCTCACTTCCTTATTCGTGACTTCTGAGTGTTTGCCCTTAGTATTAGCCAGCAATCTTGTGAAGTGATCTCTACACAGGCTCAATGATGCTGGTGGTGTGGGCTGCTATTGTTTTTCCTTTATCAACCTTCTATAAAAAATATTATCATCGCTTTCTTCATTCAGCGGTAGACCGAATATGACTGCCATATCGTCGACGCTTTGCACGATTTTAACAGTGGTGCTCAATTCAAAGCACCCGACGCCATCTTCTTCTTCTGTGTAACTTGTAATTAAATTCTCAAGCCCTTCCGTTACCTTGGCCACTTCGGAGACATGGACTCTGTTTTGGTAGAAAATCTCGACAAAATTCCAGAAACCGGTATTCTTCAGGAACCAATAACTGGCTCAGGTAAACGGCCAACATCTTGATTGACCTCCTCCATAAGATTTAGCATTGGCTTGAAGGTAGAACGGAAAAGTCTTGAATCCTTATTCCTGACAGATTTTTTTCTACAAAACAAAAAAAACAAAAAATTAGGTCGGAGAATGGCCATTCTTATGGGTTTTAACACTGGGAATGACATTCTCCGTGTAAACTAACACGGAGAATGTCATTCTCCATTTCAAATGACACGGAGAGTGTCATTCTCTGTTTAAAATAAAACGGAGAATGAACATTCTAATGTGTTTTAATACTGGGAATGTTATTCTCTGTTTCAAGTTAGACGGAGAATGCCATTCTCCGTTCCAAATTAAACGGCGAATAGAATTTAACATTCAAATGCGTTTTATGACGGAGAATGTCATTTTCTTTGTAATATATACAGAATTTGCGAACATAAAATCAAAGTTATACCTTCTGTTTGCACTTCTTCTTGTACTTCTTTTTGTTTAGCAACTTTTTCCTTTTTCTTTTGTGCAACTTTCTTAGAATGGGTTTCGGTTGTTCTCCGTCTATCGCTTTTGGATTTTCTGTAACTGGTGCATCTTCTCTAATTGGTGATGCTACCGGTGATGATTCTGCCGCTGATGCCGACATTGTGTGAAGATTGCGAATGGGGAGGAAGGTTTGAAAATTTTGGAGGAGAATGACCTAGGTTTGAGTACAGAGTGGAGTATGGAAGAAGAGGAAGAATCGAAACGATTTTCTTTTTTTTTGTAATAAAAGGGTTCGGGGGTGTTTTGAATTAATTAGAAGGACAAAAATGTCATTCGATGGAAGGGCAAAAGACTCCTTTCTGCTTAATTATATTAATTTGAAGGGCAAAAATGATTCTGCTTAATCAAAAAGAATCGAAGCCGTTTGGCAAAAATGTCATTACAACTCAACAAAGCAAATGAACATAATACAATAGGGGTTTCCATACACTAAATATAAAAGAAGAAGAAAAAAAATCATCGTCTTCCATATTCAATCATTTCAGATTGGACTTCTTTTAGCTCTTCATTGTGCTCTGAAGTTGTAATACATTCAGCAGCTTTGCGTCTTTCCATTCCCGCATCAAACTGCATATAACAAACATAACATCAAAAATATTTCTCTAAAAAGTGTAAGTTTTTGACGACATATTTTCAGACTTATATTGAGAGAACGGTAGTCTAGACTACATCGGTCTTTCATGAATGCAATTACAAAAATCTCACAATCAACAGAATTGTCTTGGCGGGGAACATAAGAAGGACGTTTTATTGCAAAAGTAGAAAAGCTGAACCTAGCATCTCTCAACTTCAAAATCTCTTCTTCGAGAAAGAGATCCAAATTTGAAAGCTACAATTACCAGAATACAATATGTATTAGTATACCGCGTATCTTGTACCCAATTCATAAAAATTGATGAATATGAGCTTACTATTTCTTTTATGACTGTTTTGTTTTGAATCGGATCATCTTTAGATGCAAGTGAGTCCCAAATTTCAACAGTTCTTTTTTTAACCAGAACTCTTGCAAGAGTATAGTGCTCATCCAAATGAATGGGTATGTATATTTGAATCATGATTAATTAGGTAAAATAAATTAGTAAATTTTCAGAAAATTAGGATTAATATTTAAACAAAAATACATTAATACCTCGTTACAAGTGCTTAAAGATCCCATGTAATCCTGAAAATATTTGTACTTCTTCCATATTTCATGAAGTTTTTTGTCGGATGGAGGTAACGTTTCTTTCTACATACACATCAACTAATACATTACGAAGGACAAACAAACGAGAAAATTGTTAATGCATATGCATTGAAGAATAAAATGCTCACTCACCGATATCCTTATTGGTAAAAATCATACATTAGTTTTATTGGAGGTTCTTTTCCGTTCCTCCGCGGTGAGAAGAGCAGAGACAA
Organism: Iris pallida; assembly: GCA_029216955.1. NCBI lineage: Eukaryota > Viridiplantae > Streptophyta > Magnoliopsida > Asparagales > Iridaceae > Iris > Iris pallida. The sequence continues at coordinate 17,178 of JANAVB010023331.1, forward strand.
TACCTACAATCTGAATAAATTATTAAAAATATAAGCGATAGAATCGAAGTAAACATAGATGACATCTAAGAAGAAATATACTATCTATACATACCCCATTTTTAATTCTCGTTAAAGGAGCTAAGGTCTTCATCTCAAACCGAGACACATAGATTTTGTTGCAAGATGATATTATTTCTCTAAAAAAAGAAACGAATAAATTAGGAGAAAAAACTGTTGGAATTAAATCAAAACTCATATTACTTACTCGTCAGGTCTATCATTGGCAAAAATATAGTCGTAATAACTCGAAGAACCACTAGTACAATTGCTAGGCTTCGAGGTTGAACCCCTTGTTAAACTTTTCGATGGTATGACCGGATCTAAATTTCCACGCATTCTTTAGAAGAACTGCTAAAGTCAGTTTCTTCTGTAGGAGACAATGCGAGAATTCGGTCCAATGCTTTACTACGAGACTGTAGCTCCACGTCTTCCTCATCGGAAGAAGATTCAACGGAAACCACCTTCACATTATTAAATGCTCCAGATGAGATGCCTTCTTCAAAGCTGGAGATTCTTCAATCTTCTCAAAATGCCAAGATAAATTCATTTGTTCAATTTCTAATGAACAAAGCTTAGAATTGATCTTTACAACTTCAGCTGAAATCGTCGACAGATGTTCTTCAATCTTGTGCAACATACGCAAAATAAAGGTTTCATTTGGAGCTGGCAACCAATCTTCTACGTCTTCTATATTTCCCACCACACGAGTAGACATCTTGAGAACAAAAAAACTATTGTATTTCAGAAAACTATTCTATGTATTTCAGAATGAATAATAATACTATGAAACAAGAAAACTATTGTACATATAGCAAAAGAGAAGTACAAAAAGTGAGGAAAATGGAAAGACAAATAAATTTCGAGACTAGCAAACAATCTACTAGCCGTTTGATTGAGGAGGGCTCGAGGAAGATTCTACTAGCCGTTTGAAAAATACAAAAGGTTATCATGATCAACTTCAATTAAGGAACTCTATAAGAGGTTTAATTCCGCTTGATTGAGGAACTCGACGAAGTCCACCGCGAACCGGAACTTCTTCTTCTTTCCTTCTTCATCTCCGTTTCTCCTTCCACCACCACCACCATGGCCTGTAGCTTTATAACAAAATATTAAATTGTTAGATGAAACAAAAAACTAATTACGGAAAGATTACTAAATCAAAATCAAACAGAACATATATTCATAGAAAACATGAGATTAAAGATGAAAGTGTCACAGAAGCAACACCACAATTTTACAACAACTAAGCAGACTCTGCTAAGCAATAACTAAAATTAGGGATTGTGTCCTCCTTGGATTTAATTTACACAAAGAAGAGATTTGAGAGAACGAGCTTTTGTCGGCTTCCTAAATGTACCATTCTCCGTCCTAAATGTACCATTCTCCGTCCTAAATGTACCATTCTTCTTCCAAAATATACTATTCTCCGTCCTAAATGTACCATTCTCCATCCTAAATGTACCATTCGTCGTCGGTGTCCTCATCTAGATCGCCAGCAGCGGTGGTGTCGTCTACATCGCTTACAGACCTGGACACACTGTGTCCTTAGGGATTGTGTCCTCCTTGGATTTAATTTACACAAAGAAGAGATTTGAGAGAACGAGCTTTTATCGGCTTCCTAAATGTACCATTCTCCGTCATAATGTACCATTCTCCGTCCTAAATGTACCATTCTCCTTCCTAAATGTACCATTCTCCTTCCTAAATGTACCATTCTCCGTCCTATCATTCGTCGTCGGTGTCCTCATCTAGATCGCCAGCAACGGTGGTGTCGTCTACATCGCCTACAGACCTGGACACACTGTGTCCTTAGGGATTGTGTCCTCCTTGGATTTAATTTTTACAAAGAAGAGATTTGAGAGAACGAGCTTTTATCGGCTTCCTAAATGTATCATTCTCCGTCCTAAATATACTATTTCGTCGTCGGTGTCACCATGTAGATCGCCAGCGGCGGTGGTGTCGTCATCTACATAGCCTACAGACCTAGACACACTGTGTCCTTCCTTTCCGGCCGACACACAATTATTATTTTATATACGTAGTTGCACAAAATATTAAAACCTTGACGAAAGAGAAAGTTGTAGGAACCCTAGAGGGGGGGGTGAATAGGGTCAAGCTAACTAATCAAGCACTTAGCACAAGCTAATTGGTAATTTAAAAATATAAGTGCAAGAGAAGAAGCAAACACAATACCGACACCTGATATATCCTGGTATCCTCCTAAGAGGCAGTCCAGTCCCGGAACTCTCTCCGACTTTAATCTACTATTTGAGCAAATAGTTACACACGAGTTTGGATCCGAAGAACTCTCCAACTTCTTACACAAGAGCTTTAATCCGAAGGGCTCTCCGACTTCAATCGAGAGTTTGGATACGAAGACTTCCCAACTTCAACCGAGAGTTTGGATACGAAGACTCTCCAACTTCAACCTTTCACAATAGGTTTTGATCTCCTTATACAATAGGATGAAAATCTCACTTTTCAACTCAATAACTCTAACACAATTTGTGAATGGCAAATGAAAGCTTTGTAGAGTTATTTGTGGATAGGCTTTGGTGGTTTAGAAATTTTTAGGCTTAAAGCATCAACCTTGAATGAAGGGGTTCAAGGCTATTTATAACCAAAGCTTGAAAAGAAGCCAAAGACAACTTTTCAGTCACGAACCGGCATACCGCCGGTATGATCCGGCATACCGGCGGTATACCGGTCTGGGATTGCAACGGCTAGAAATATAGCCGTTGGGATCATTAATGGCTGAAAATCCGACCGTTGGAATTTCAACGTTTCAGAAGCGGTATACCGTCGGTATGGACCGGTATGTCGACGGTATGCCGGTTTTGTAAACAGAAACTTTCTGTGAACAAAAACCGGTATACTGTCGGTATACACCGGTATACCGTCGGTATGCCGTTTTCCACCAAAAATGATCCTGGACTTATTTCTGCCCTACCTTTCGATTTTGCCATCCATTTCTTGTGTTTACAATTATTCCTAAGACTCATTACAGACTCCAGATATACTTAGGCAGGTGCAGGCTTCTTCAGAGTCGTGAAATGATGATGGCATGGCTTGGCTTCTTCCTTTGATAGGTGCTGGCTTTTTCCCTTGGCGGCAGCTGTCCAAAGATATCCAGTTTGTGAAAACTGAATACCTTTCGGAGGCTTCGCCCCCGAACCCCCGACGAGGGACGTTGCCCCCTCGACCCCCGTCCGCTGACCGGACAGCGGAACCCCCGAGTGCGTGGCTCCAGAGATGTCGTCGGGTGGTTAAGAAAAATCTTATGGGATCCGTCGTCTTTGGCCCACCATGATTTCTTCATTGCATATGTCCATATTGATCTTGCTTATTGCTTTTCTGCATGTACATGTTAGACGAACAAAGCAATATGTTGGCCCAATGATTACATTGTGTTTTTGAATATGGCTAATCAGTTAAATTTAACATAATGATGTCACTAATATTCATATACTCACTATCATGTTGCTACTTAAACTTAGCTTTGTCCTAATTGTCCTATTATATTGCTATGCTTGTATCGTACTGCAATATATTTTGTTGGCCTAACATGATATCATGTTGTTACTTATACTTAGCAATGTCCTAATTGTCCCATATTATATTGCTATGCTTGTATCGTACTGCAACATATTCTGCTGGCCTAACATGTATTTGTAGACATGCAGTAAGCATGATCAAACATGATCAAACAGGACATAGGCAATGAAGAATTAATGATGGAGCAAAGACGGCGTCATACAAAGAGATTTCTCCGAACCGCCTAGCGACCTATCCGGGGCCTCGCATCGGGGGTTCCGCTGCCCGGTCAGCGGACAGGGGTCGAGGGGGGCAGCGCCCCCCGTCGGGGGTTCGGGGGCGAAGCCCCCGAAAGGTATTCAGATTTTCAGATCTGTTTATCTTCGGACGACTGCTGTCAGGGAAAAAGACGTCTTCAGGGCTGCTCAAATATCAGAAGAAAGGCATCATCAAAGGGCTCTTGGTTTTCCTACTTGTTCTAAGTCTGTAATCTTCAATTTATTGAGTCTAGGAGAATGTGTACGTTGAGTCGCACTGAGTCATCTCAACCCTAGCATATCTCTCCAAAGCTCTACCATACAACAGACCAATTCCTGAACCAAGCCCAAGCTCCACAAAGCCCAAAAGCCAATGGACCAATTCTGTCTCCTGGAGACAGAGTTCGGGCCGAACTCTGCCTCCACACAGAGTTCGGGCCGAACTCTGTCCCCTGATTTCAGGAGCTGATTTTTAGGGCCTGCTTGCTACAAGCTGTCCAACGGCCAAAAAAAATTTGAATTATCTATACCGAATTCTGGCCGAATTCTGCTTGTCTCGAACCCTATAAATAGGCCTTGGTTTCTCTCATTTGAAATCATCCACTCTTCTATTCTTCTTCTCTTACATAGCCTATATAGTCAAGAGCCTTACTCTTCCAATCTACTAGCCACAAAACTTTCTAGCCCCAAGGTGCTCAAGTGCGATTCAGCTAGAAGTTTTTGTGCAAGAGTTGAAAAGAAAAGTCACTTGGACAATTCCAAGTCGCTTGGAAAATTCCAAGCAAATCGCCACTGCGATCCTCTGTAAGAAGTTGACGTGCTCTTCTGAAGAAAAGGCACGGGTTGTAAACTACTATTTCACAAATAGTGGATTTGAATCCTGAGCTAGAGTTCTCAGGCCTGGACTAGTCCTCCACGAGGGAAACCAGGTTAAAACTGCTGTGTTTGCGTATGCTCTTCTGATCTTTATTTACTTCCGCATTTCTCTCTGATTTATTTACTATCTTGATAGTTGTTTTGTGGAGGTGATATAGAGTTAATTTTTTATTTGGTGATTATTGACACAAACTCTATTCACCCCCCTCTAGAGTTGCCTATACTTGTGTTTTCACAATATACATAGTAGCAAGTATGATAAGTTTAATGCACATTAGGACAATGCTGAGTTTAAGTATAAGTGCTAAGGTGATAGCATAAATGTTAGTGATATCATAATGATTAAACTTAATTGAATGACCACAATCAAAAACATAGTTTTGATTTTGGCAACCCGATTAAATTTAAGATAGATAAGCTCATATCACTAATATGTAAACCAATAGGCACATATCACCAAAGGTATAAGTATAAGTAGAAATGCTATAGCGATAGTATAAAGATTAGTGATAATGAAATGCTAACTTAATATATTAACCATATTCAAAAATATGATCAATCATTGGACCAACAATCTCCCCCTTTTGATTATGGCAAATCGTTAAGTTTAGTATGGACACAATAGATGCATGTATCACTAATATACAAAAGACATAAGCAATCACTAAAAGCATACTACTTAGATTACTTATAAAAGCATACTTAAACATACTTTTCCCCCTTTGACATGATCAAAAATAGGCTCCCCCGTACTAAGAGATAAATGAAATCAATCTCAAGCATAGAAATCAGAGCATGGGGAACTTATAGACAATCATGATTAAGAAATACTTATGAAAAACAATGGGGAAGTGTGTAAAGACAAGTGTATAAAACTACATACCAAATGTAGAGTACTAATTAAAAAATTGCTTGTCAAACACAATATGGTTGGTAAAACTAAAAGTATTTGAAAACAAGAAATAAGTAGTTTACCAACTTGAAATCCAAGAAATAAATCCAAAACACAATAGGATATGAAATATTGCTCCGGTTTTGGAAGAGAATTAAGAAATAAAGGATTTCAAACAAAAGCCATGAGGAATAGATAATTGTAACTAATAGATACCAATTGAGATATAAAATTAAATAAACTAGATACCAATTGAAAAGATGTAAACTTGAAACATTGATCAAAGAAACCATTAATAATCATAATTGTCCACAAATAAATAGTGGAACAAAAAAAAGAATGATCAATGTATAATATTGCAATTGATATAAGTAATCTCATTATTTGCAAAATCTATATGCTTATCCAAGTTCATGCATTTGAACTCAATTACCTTATCATGCTATATGAATACATAAACATGAAGGTAAAGGAGAAAAATACTTGAGAAGGAGAAATTCATCGACTTGAATGCTCCCCCTCAAAGTACTACCAAAGTAGATAAAATCATGAATTTTGGATAAGTCCTCAACAAGGAAAGCCAAATCAATTAAGCATGAAAGAAAAGCCAAATCAACGAAAGCATAATATTCATCAAGATAAGATCTGAAAGTTATATTAGCAAGATGACATATTTAACCCATATAAAATAGAGAGATAAGTAATAAAGACACTTGCATACGCTCTCAAAAATCCTTCACAAATAAAAATATCATGACCTCAATCAATAGGATATGAAATAGAAGAAAATATGAGTCCATGATTAACTAGATATACGACATACGGAGGTAAATGAATTGAAGCAATTTATTTTGCTCCCCCTCAAAATATGCGTATCTAGTTTCAAAGCACTTATAGCATAAAAGTAGATAATATAAAGATCTAGGGGTAAATCAACTAAGGATTTCTTCCCCTTGCTCGATGCATATAAGGCTACAATATCGTCAAAAGACGAAAAATATCATCTTTAGTCAAGAAGAGATAACCAATTAATAGCCACTAAAGATGAGAAATCAAAAGAATATTCCAATAAAGCACATATAATCAAAAGATGGCATACATTAGTCTATATAGAAGAATCTCATATTTAAATATGATAGATCAATGTATGTAATCCTTTGAGAAAATATCATCATGAAAAAGAGTAAAGTCAATTAAGAACAATCATGATAATAGACATAATATTCTCAAAAATAAAATAAAATGAAACTCAAATATCATGTCCATGATTATCTAATTGAGAAATAATCAACCAATTTATTGCTTTGCATGGACTAGATATGTTTTATCACATATATACCCATCAACGGGTAAAATCCAAACCTTGCTAATGGTAAATGATAAACCATAAAGTTCAAATAGCAAAGGCCCATATGTGGCAATCCATGAGTAGTCAAAGTAGAGTAAATAAATTAGTTTTAATCACATAATAAGATAATATAGGACTACTCAACTAATAGGATCTTTTAACAATAAAAATAAACAAACTAAACATGATCCAACAAATCTCATAAAGAAATTCCAAATCCATATTTATGATAAGATCTCATAAAATAATGAAAAATATAGAAAAGAGTCATTCTCATTTAAATGATTGCAACATAATAAGAAGAGATGTAAATGATAATACGATGAAATCATGACTCAAAAGTGAGAGAAATTTAAGAGATACATGCCAATGACTAATAAGGAAGGAACTTAAAGAAAGGAATCACAAACCTCCAAGAGAAACAAGATCTAATCAAGAATTTGTAAAACTAGTTTTTAGAGAACAAACATATGTATCTAAAATAGGATACAAAATACATTTAGAAGAATCACAGATCTTGTATATGTAAACTAGCATATCATATATAGATTGAAAAGAAAATAATGGCTAGAGGAGTGAAAGTGAACCAAAATTATATAGCTTAATAATATATCACAAATAAGCAAACTATATAATCCAAATAAGATTAATGAGGGAAGCCATTAACAAGATAAATGTGCTCATTAAATCTTAAGTCACTAACACTAAAAATACTTGCTTAAGCAAAGAGTTCTCATATAAGTATAATACATTTTGAATGATCAAAATGATTTTTAGACTCTTTACTAAGCAAGAATAAGAGCATAAGATGACAAATAAATGAATTGATCTCTTATCAAGTATAGACCAAAGGAGATACTCAAGAAAACATAATTAAAATAAATCTCTTTGTCAAGTATTGAGATTAATCCAAGATAATAAAATAATAGATCGATCTAGAGAATGCAAATATTATAGCCATTATGAAATAAGTGTATTCTCTAGAATGAAAAAATCTCAACATAAAAGCTCAACCATAGTAGCTAAAGTCATGAGAAATATGATGTCAATTACAGGTATTCTCATGTGCTACAAAAATCATTGGGCAACAATAATTCAAAAAGAAGCATAAACCCAAGGAATGAGCAAAGAAATTATTAAGATCAAGAAAGCTAAATGTGCAAAGATAGAAGAATCATATTTACGAAAAAGCTGTCATAGTGCACTATAGAAATATATAGATGATATAGATTTAAAAATGTGCACTAAAAACGGAGGTTAATATGAAAACAAGACAAAGCACAAAACCTTGTGATTCTTAAAAGAACTTCCATAAATAGTCAAGTGCAATACATAACAAATATTTTCTCTCACCATCCCAACTTAAAGATATAAAACAAATGAATATCAAAAGCTAGGAAACATATATATATATGATAAAATATATATATCACGAATAGGCATACATAAAAAGATCAAAATCCATTAAGAACATGTATCCATAAAGTCAACCAAAAAGCTAAAAAGACATCATTAAAGAAAGCTTTAAGGAAGAAGCATATTGATTCAAAAAGAATACACAAATTTGATCAAAAGAATCAATAGCTAGAGTATGAGTTAAGCACAAGTTAGAAGTAACAAGTATGAATAAAACTTTAACTTAACTCATATGCCTACATAAAGGTATTTATACAAAAGATATCATTAAGAGATACATGACTATAAGTAAATGAAAATTTTAATGATATAGTCATGTATCCTTAATGAATTTGAGAAACCATCACAAATTCAAAAGCATGTATAAATAAACTTTATTAGGCAAAAACATAATTGATTCTCAAGAAGATAATCAAGATAAAGTATAGAATCATATAATATATTATGTAAGCACAAGATTAAAAAGAAGTATAAGTATATACTTGTCAAGAATAAGAGCTTGTGCTAAACACAAATATTCGTAAATACCGATTTAAAGTAAATAAGACACATTAAATACAAACCGGCAAGAAATAATTATTTCAAAAACTTTAAAGACGGAGGGTTAAAATCATATTAACTCAAATCAAAACCAAGCTCTTATGGACTAGAGTGATACATCCTTTATAATAAAGATTAAGAATAACAAGCATGCATAAATTAAATGTGTCACACTTAATAGAAAATGAGTGATAACTACAAGTGTGAACTAACATTTAAGCTAAGTAACTAGTCATGCTAGATAAGAAATAATAAGAAATTAACTAGCATGCTAGTATTATATCTCACATTGATTTATACAACAAGCAACTAAGGATATCAATGTGAGCTAGTAGCAAAACATCAAGAGAAACATGCTAGATTCTACTAATATAAACAATTTAAAGAGAATCGCTTAGCATGTTACCAAAGTGGCTCTAGTGGCCACGCTTGTGTTGATGCATTGCTTGGAAGATGTCCTTTGAGCTTTGCAACCACCAACCTCTCACTCGGTGCTATGTCCCGATATAAGAGCTTCACCTACAACATTAGATGAACTTTGGTATCCAAATAAACTTGGATCCACATATATTAGCTTTAGGGACCCATATAGCACTTACTCTAGCATTGGTAGTGAAGGTCCTACGAATAGGCATGTAAAGCTCATGTGTCCAATGCGAGAGCAATAGAAGCATCTAATGCTAGTGTGTGCACATGTATCAGAATGATCATGGTTTGAACATGTGACATACTAGAATGATGAATGTCTCTAGAGTGAGCATGCATGGATTTGGTCTTAAGGATATCATGTTCTAATATCAAATCATCATGCATACAAGTAAGAGAATCAAATTTAACATTTAAAGTATTATTCTCTTTTTCAAATAAAACCATTCTAGAAATAAAATCATTATTTTGTTTCTTCAAAGAGTCAATAGAAGAATCATGCAAATGATTTAGCTCATGAGTTTGCCTCTTAAGATCTTCTATTGATGAGGAAAGAGATTTGATTTTCAAAATTAAAGCCTCATTCAAACTCTTTAAAGAAACACAAGATGAGTTTGAGAATCAAGTCTAGATAATAAAATGTTGTTTTCATTTCTCAAAAACTTATTTGCTTCTTCTAAATGAATAACTTTTCAGAAAGTTCTTCATTTGTAGAATGAAGGTTGTCAAGAATCTCTAAGGATTGTTTAGCCATGGCTTTCCACTTAGAGCATTTCTTGCATTTGAAGAAACATGATTGTCTATGCTACTAGAAGTAACACCCTCTTTATCGGAGGAGAGTAAGAGGAATACGATGCCATAGAAAAATAACAAGGATCTACTCTAAGGATGATAAGCTAACAAGAGTCCTCGCTCTGATACCAATTGTAGGAACCCTAGAGGGGGGTGAATAGGGTCAAGCTAACTAAACAAGCACTTAGCACAAGCTAATTGGCAATTTAAAAATATAAGTGCAGAAAGAGAGCAAACACAATACCGACACCCGATTATATCCTGGTATCCTCCTAAGAGACATCCAGTCCCGGAACTCTCTCCGGCTTTAATCCACTATTTGAGAAATAGTTACACACGAGTTTGGATCCGAAGAACTCGCCAACTTCTTACACAAGAGCTTTAATCCGAAGGGCTCTCCGACTTCAACCGAGGTTTGGATACGAAGACTCCCCAACTTCAACCGAGAGTTTGGATACGAAGACTCTCCAACTTCAACCTTTCACAATAGGTTTTGATCTCCTATACAATAGGATGAAAATCTCACTTTTCAACTCAATAACTCTAACACAATTTGTGAATGGCAAATGAAAGCTTTGTAGAGTTTGTGGATAGGCTTGGTGGTTTAGAAATTTTTAGGCTTAAAGCATCAACCTTGAATGAAGGGGTTCAAGGCTATTTATAACCAAAGCTTGAAAAGAAGCCAAAGGCAACTTTTCAGTCACGAACCGGCATACCGCGGTATGATCCGGCATACCGGCGGTTTACCGGTCTGGATTGCAACGGCTAGAAATATAGCCGTTGGGATCATTAATGGCTGGAAATCCGACCGTTGGAATTTCAACATTTCAGAAGCGGTATACCGTCGATATGGACCGGTATGCCGGCGGTATGCCGGTTTTGTAAACAGAAACTTTCTGAACAAAAACCGGTATACCGTCGGTATACACCAGTATACCGTCGGTATGCCGTTTTCCACCAAAATGATCCTGGACTTATTTCCTGCCTAGCTTTCGATTTTGTCATCCATTTTTGTGTTTACAATTATTCCTAAGACTCATTACAGACTCCAGATATACTTAGGCAGGTGCAGCTTCTTCAGAGTCGTGAAATGATGATGCATGGCTTGGCTTCTTCCTTTGATAGGTGCTGGCTTTTTTCCTTGGCGGCAGCTGTCCAAAGATATCCAGTTTGTGAAAACTGAATACCTTTAGGGGGCTTCGCCCCCGAACCCCCGACGAGGGACGCTGCCCCCTCGACCCCGTCCGCTGACCGGGCAGCAGAACCCCCGAGTGCGTGGCTCCAGAGATGTCGTTCGGGTGGTTCAGAAAAATCTTGTGGGATCCGTCGTCTTTGGCCCACCATGATTTCTTCATTGCATATGTCCATATTGATCTTGCTTATTGCTTTTCTGCATGTACATGTTAGACGAACAAAGCAATATACATAGTAGCAAGTATGATAAGTTTAATGCACATTAGGACAATGCTGAGTTTAAGTATAAGTGCTAAGGTGATAGCATAAATGTTTAGTTATATCATAATGATTAAACTTAATTGAATGACCACAATCAAAAACATAGTTTTGATTTTGGCACCCGATTAAATTTAAGATAGATAACTCATATCACTAATATGTAAACCAATAGGCACATATCACCAAAGGTATAAGTATAAGTAGAAATGCTATAGCGATAGTATAAAGATTAGTGATAATGAAATGCTAAACTTAATATTAACCATATTCAAAAATATGATACAATCATTGGCCAACAAAAGTAAATATGAGTTAATTTAGGGTGTGTCATTGAAAATTGCATTGAGAATGACCTACTATAGCAAGTTAACAAGAGGTCCAAAAGTCAAAAAACAGCATTAAATGATGTCTCCTGCATTATTTCATCTGAATTTAATCTGAACCGTTGATTAACATCCAACGGTCCAGATTTCGGATGTATCGATACATCCAAAATGGGTGGATGTATTGTAAATCAAGAGTCGACTTTTCGGGCAAGTCGGATCGACCGAACTTAATTGTTATTATAGCTACAAT
>JANAVB010023332.1:0-45627 GCA_029216955.1 Iris pallida
TTTCTATTTGTGGATATTAATCCCAGCTTTGGGTCAATTTGGAGCATTTGGCTAGCAAGGAGGAACCCCCTATTTGAAGCTTTTTCTTGCTATTTGCACATATAGATAAAACTTCTCAAATTGTGCTAATATCTTGTTTTCTTTGTATTTTAGGCTAGATCTAGGTGTCTCCTAGCTGTCCCTATAATCTGGGTAGAAATCGTGTTCGTTTGGTGTCCGTATCGGACACGTATCAATATGTCTATGTGTGTGTTTGACAAAATGTCTCAAAGAACTTTTTATTCATATTTTTGAAAACTAATTAATCAAATTTGTAGCCCTATGCATTTGCTTTGGATTTCGTGTGGACTGAGTCTATTTTCGTGTAAGCCCCTGTCCCGAAATCCCCAATTACTTTTACCATTATTATTTTGTTAAGTAATTATTTAAAAACATAGAAATAATTATAGACAAGGTATATGTTAATATATATAGAGGAAAGTATTAATTAAATTTTGGTAATGAGAGGAATAAGAGGGTTGCAATCACTGAAATGCTTAGGGCTGTTATGCAAAAGCTTTAAACTGTAAACTTTCCCACAAGGCTACTAATAGTATTCACTCCAGCTAATATTCCAAACTCCAGGGTCCGAATTGCAAAAGAGTAAGTTCAAATACAGAACAGTAGATTCTACTCGATTTCAAATTGGATTTAAAGAACAGAGATATGATCGAATAATAGGGGATCAATTCTAAATCAGAGATTGATCCTACCAGAACTTGAGTATATATACATACACATCGAAGGTTGATCAGCCCTTCCTCAAACCCTAATTTACCTACGCCTGGAGTTGGGGATTGCTACTCGAAGTGGAAGGGAATTAGCATTAGTACTCTTCGAACCTTTCAAAACCAGGTAATTCTTTACCCTTCCATTAATTTATCAAACCCCTGATTAGTAGTAAAACTTCGGCAACACAGGTGTTTGTGTAAACTCATGAGAGAAACAACTTGGTATGGTATCATACTCTATTCTGGGTGTTAGTTCGTATGCTTTAATATTTAGAATATGGTAGGAACCTTGAATATAAATACAATTTACCTGAGTTTTGCGTACCTTGGGGTGAGACGTGAGTAGGAATAGGAGACTAGATAGCAGTTGTGCATGTGACGGATGTAACAGAGACTTTGAATGCCATAGTTGCTCGCATATATGGAAAGGGTACTTTGTATTATTCAAACTCATGTGGACCAGAAAGGGGGGAGTCTGCAAACATCTCGACCTAGGCCTCTGGACATGGACATGAGACTTTGGCATGGGACTTTGGCATGCCACCCTCCTAATGATGATAAAGACACTAGGCATCTGGACCTAGGCCTTAAAATCAGGAGGGAATTACCCAGGCCATGTTTAGAGTAATACTCAATACGAGTATAGGCATCTATTACCTGAATATGGTAGATGGCCTTGTGAACTCAGAAACTGGTGAGTGTTACCTACAGGTAAACGTTCATATGCAGGGCCCTAGCCCATGAGTTGTGTTCAGTTATAATGAACGTTAGTATGTACAATGAAGCAATTGAATTTGTGTGCTAACAACTGTGAACTAGTGTCTAGTATTAGTAAGTATCATGGGGGGTGACTAATCTAATGAGTATCAGTCTTAGCCCTGCAACAAGAAGGAGTTAGTAACACCCTACAGGAAACACGAACACACTCGAGAATTGGGGGATTATCTTAGTTAAGATATATAACTGTAAGTATCAGATTTATCCTAATTAGTTGAGTAGAAGGACTCATATAGCAGTAATAGAAGAAAAGGAGGAGGAAGCTTGGTCTTTGTACTCTTGTTTTACACTGCAGTTTGCATTGTAAGTTTAGGTGGCCATGTATGTGTGCCCTTAGAACTTGCTCCTGTCAACAACAATGAAAGTACCAGGTTATCCAATATAGCTAGGTAGCATGGAATTAGTCCTGCCCTTTCATGTTGTTCAGTTCCCTGCTAGTTCAGGTATGGCTCTGTCCCTCACATTATTTGGTAGTGCAGAACATTTCTTGGATCAGTCCAAATCAATACCCCTGTCCACTATCATTTTAGAATGCATCCTTGTTTCAGTTCAGGTTAATATGCATGAGTAGGGCTCTCTGCAGGTGGGGGTTCTTTCCATAAGATGAGATAACTGCCCTGCATATATGTCACATTCATTCCCTTGGCTGTATTGGTTAAGTCGCTTCATATCATTACATATATATATGTAATAGGCGGGTCATATCGTGTTCCTGTAGTTTACATCCAACCAAACCTCACAACCAAGTTTTCCCTTATTCAATTGTTCTGTCCTTGGGTTCTCAGTTGTATTCATGCATGGATGTGGGATATGAAACTGATGGATATGGATGTTAGATATGTAAAACTGTGCTTCCTTCCTTGTGGAGCACTTCTTCGTTTTCTTCCTCTTCTTTGCTTTGTGTAAAATGTTATTTTAGTGATAGAGTAGAATTGACAACCTATTGATACACATCGAGTAGCATGGCATGAATCATTCTTTTGTATCCGAGTGATACTAACAAGTAAACTTTCCTCGCATAACCCAAATTGATATGGACAGGTACCCCTTCCTGTACCAATGGGAATGCTATAGCCATGTGTTCGAACCACCATCTATAAGCAGCAGCTCAAGCATACCCAGGGCAGGGGACCGTGTATACCTGGATATAGTGCAGGCCTTCTATTTGGCTAGAGTATCAGAACATTTGGTATCCGCGGGTACGGGGCATCATATTCGACCAGGGTATCTTAGCACAAGAGTATACTTAACAAGTGGCAATAATTAATTGCAGTCCAAGATTTGGGAGCAAACAGGCATAGTGACTAAGAGTGAGAAGTAGAGAGGGAACCATATTAGGATATCTTAAATACTCTGTATCCGTATATATGTAGCAGTGCACCATGGTTACCTTGCAAATATTACTAGATGGCTCGTCTATCTCCTGGCTGCAAATTCGGTTGGGTTACCAGTAAGGGTTCTATTTCACCCCTTTTGGTAATGATGATGATCTGGTGTTTGGGTGACAGGAGTTTAAATCATACGTTTGAGTTTGAGTTTGTTTTACCACTACCTATTGTTGAACTGTGGGATATCTATTATTGGACTTCTTTCCTACTAGGGTGCTACATAAAATCTCTTAAGCAAAAGAATCAGTATGATTAAATACCAAGATTGCCCTGATGTTTCCTTTACCTCACACCAATCAGTTGGGGCATAACGTAGGAGGTGGGTAAGCTGGTGTATCACCTTACCTTTAGAGAACAGTTAGAGGCATGGACCACTACTGTTATAGAAGGAATAGGAAATATTAATAGATAGGATATCCTTGACCATAGTAGGACAGCAGGCTTATAGCATGGTTCCAAGCAATGGCAGCAACTAGATGACTAAATGCAAGTAGGGGTGTCCTGCGTATTGCGGTATTGCAGTATTGCAGGGCAACACTAGATAACAACAGTAGGAACATGTGTTCCTAAACACATGTATTAGAAGAGAGCATGGGGTTATCTTAACCCAGGACAGTAGGGTATTCTAGGGGGGATTACAGTCATAGCCTACAGAATCAATAGCTTCGAGACTCGAGCTACAAGGTTTAGGTATAGGACAAGGACAAGATAATGTTGACACAAAGTCACAGTCAACAAAATATTGATAACATTGACTAAATAATACTTGTGATAATTCAATACGACACACGACGACTATATTCTGCTCATGCCAGACGTCAGCTCAATTGTGCAAATACAAGTCATTTTTGCGTCTGTACTTTTATATTTTATTGAGTCTAGAATGATTGTAAGCTGAGTTATGCTGGGCACTTGAGACTCAACCCACAATCTATCCAAAATCCATAAAGCTCCACATCCCCACTTGGCCCATTGGACCCTTGGACCAGTTCTGTGCTCTGGAGACAGAGTTCGGGCCGAACTCTGCCTCCACACAGAGTTCGGGCCGAACACTGTCCCCTAAAAATTAGCACCCTAATTTTTAGGGTTGGCTGGTTGGTAGTTGTCAACGGCCAAATTTTTGAAAATTCCTACCAGAATTCTGGCCGAATTCTGCCTGTTAAAAACCTATAAATAGGCCAAGAATTCTCTCATTTTCAATCATCTAATCTTCTCTTCTCTTCTCTCTTAAGCTCAATATAAGCTATACCCTTCTCATCTACTAGCCACAAGTTTCCTAAGTCTCGAGTGCTCAGCATCTCTCAGTTAGGAGTCTTGTGCAAGAGTTCAAGAAGTAGCTTGGAAAATTCCAAGCATCGCCACAGCGATCCATTGTAAGAAGTTGACGTGCTCTTCTGAAGTAAAGGCACGAGTTGTAACTACGATTTCATAAATAGTGGATTTAATCCTGAGCTAGAGTTCTCGGGCCTGGACTAGTCCACCATGAGGAAAACCAGGTTAAAATCGGCTGTGTTTGCGTATGCTCTCTTGCTCGTTATTTATTTTCCGCATTTACTCTGATTATTTTTAGATCGTGAAAGAGTTGATTTTTAATTGGTTATTATTTCTATAACTCTATTCACCACCCTCTAGAGTTGCCATCTGTTCTTCAATTGGTATCAGAGCTCTGTTCTCTTTACAAGGACTTACATCCTAGAGCTGATCCATGGCAACCACACAATCCTTGATTTCCAATCACGGGGAAGGACAGTCCACTTATTGGCCTTCCCTATTTGATGGAACTAACTATACGTATTGGAAAACAAGGATGAGTTTTTATCTCAAGTCGCTAGACTTTGACCTGTGGACTATCGTCACTGACGGTTACAAAAAGCCCGCCAGAATAGTTGTCGATGGCGATCTCGTTGAGAAATCACATAACAAATATTCTGACGAGGAGAAGAAACAGGCAAGTCTAGACGCGAGAGCTATTAATTCTTTATTCTGTGCTATAGACAGGAATGAGTTCAACAGGGTATCTACATGCACCACATCCCACGAAGTATGGAAGATTCTAGAAGTGACGCATGAAGGAACCACCCAAGTTAAGGAATCAAAGATAAGTCGTCTCACTCAAGAATACGAGGCTTTCAAGATGAAGCCAAACAAGACGATTACGTAAATGTTCACAAGATTCCTCGACATCATCAAACCCCTGTCTTCGCTTGGGAAGCAATATTCAAATCACGAGAAGTTTCGCAAGCTACTTAGGAGGCTACCAAAAGTTTGGAACCCTAAGGTGACAGCCATCATAGAAGGAAATGATCTCACAACCATGTCTATGGAGACCTTGATGAGAAAGCTAATGACTCATGAGCTTGACCTCAAGGACTTCGTAAGTCTAAGGAGATCGCACTCAAAGCTCACCGACGGAGGGCTGAACCCGAAGAGACGGATGACGACAACTCAGAAGACGATGATCAAGCCCTCATGGTTCGCAACTTCAAGAGATTCCTTTGCTTCAATCGAAGAAAGAAGGAACCACAAGAAGATGAAGAAGAAGAGCCAACTTGCTACGGTTGCAAGAAGACGGGACACGTCCGAAAAGACTGTCCATTCTTAAAGAAGAGCAACCGCTATGAGAAGCCACACAAGAAGACCTCCTCAAAGAAATATGCCAACACAAGCATTTGGCATGAAAGCGAAGCTAGTGACTCCGAGGAAGAAAAGAACTCTCCTCAAGATACGGCTAATGTGTGCCTAATGGTGACGTCCGACAAGGTATCAAACGAAACTCTTGACGACTTCACTTTTGATGAACTTGGCGAAGCTTTCACCAATTTACTTAGTGATCATAAAAAGGTCATTAGTAAATACAAACAAGCCAAGGACAAAATCAAAAGTCATAAAGTCGAAATACAAAGACTTTCTCTATTACTTGATAATATTAGAGACACTACACCCACGGATGTCACTGATGAGGTATCTAAGATTAAAATAAGCTTACATGATGTCGAGGCACGTATTGAGCAACAAACACAAGATATCACAATACTAAACACGGAGCGTGCAGAAGAAAAGTGTAGACACAAGATTACTATTACTAAGATGCATGGTTTGAATCCTAAGATTACTGAATTGCAAGCTGTCTCTAAGAAACTAGAGACTAAATTGGGAAAACAGGTTGCTCAACCTCAAACCCAATCACATGAGACACACACAAAGCATGACACAACTCATACTAGTCAACCATGTCATCCTCATGCTGCTCACAATCATGCTTACATGTACACACACTTTCACAAAGGACACAAACCACATGCACGTAGAAATAATCATCATATGCCACAAAAACATCATGCTACACATAGATACAGTCATCACCATGTTGCACAAAGACACAATCAACTTCACTCTACATATAGACAATCTCATCATGCCATGCCATATAGACAATATCATCATGCCATGCCATATCACCATGCCACTCCACATAGTCATCATCACCATGCTGAATCTACATATCATCACACTTCTCCTCATTATTCTGCTTATAGACATCATCAGCATGCTCCTAATGTAAATAGGAATGCTACATGTACTTATTGTGGTTTACACGGACACATTTCACCATAATGTAGAATTAGAAGATTAATAGATAGAAAGATATATGCATGGTTTCCAAAAACTAACTCTTCAGGACCCTCAAGAACTTGGGTACCAAAGGTCACATCTACTCTTGATGTAGGTGGACCTTCCCTCCTCAACTAAGAGTAAGTAGATTCTCGATAGTGGATGCTCGCGGCATATGACGGGAGATGCACATCTTTTCGTATCACTATCGATGAAGAGAGAAGGATATGTATCCTTCGGTAATAACCTAAAAGGTTATATTATAGGTAATGGTATTATTGATTATCCTCCCTCTCCCGTAATAAAGGATGTCTGCCTAGTGACCGAGTTAAAGCATAACTTGCTCAGCATTAGTCATCTTGCTGACCATGGTTATGACATTAACTTTGGACAAAACAAATGCCTTATTTATGATAGGTCAACAGGAGACATTGCTTTTGAAGGGATAAGAGAGGACAATATTTATATTTTCTATTTGTCTATAGATACTAACAATGCAGGTAGATGCCTATATGCTCACAAAGATGAACGGTTACTATGGCACCAGCATCTTGGTCATGCCAATATGGATACTATATCCAGGCTATCGACCAAGAAGCTAGTTAGAGGCTTGCCCGATATCACATTCAAAAAGGACACCGTATGTGCCGAATATGAGTTGAATAAGGCAACCAAGTCATCTTTTTATTCCATAAACTCTGTAAGCACTACTAGACCCCTGCAACTACTCCATATGGATTTATTTGGCCCTAGTAGAGTAGCCAGTCTTGGTGGAAAACTCTATGCCTTTGTTATTGTTGATGACTTTTCAAGATTTACTTGGGTTTTTTTTCTTACTTATAAAAGTGATGCTATTTCAGTTTTTAAGATTTTTGTCAAGAAAGTTCAAAACGAAAAAGGCTACGTGATTACTCGAATCCGAAGTGATCATGGAGGCGAGTTCAAAAATTCTGATTTTGAAAATTTTTATGATTCCAATGGCTTTGATCATGAGTTTTCTTGTCCAAGAACTCCTCAACAAAATGGTGTTGTGGAGCGGAAGAATAGGACTCTTGGCGATATAGCTAGAGTCATGTTGAACAAGTTCTCGCTTCCGAAATACTTTTGGGCTGAAGCTGTCAGTACAGCATGCCACATTTTAAATAGGGTACTTATTCGTCCTATTACGAAGAAAACACCCTATGAGCTTTGGTTCAGGAGAACCCCAAATATTTCTTATTTTAGAGTTTTTGGCTGTAGATGTTTTATCCTTAACACCAAAGACAACTTAGGCAAATTTGATGCCAAAGCTGACGATGGTATTTTCCTTGGCTATGCTGCCAAGAGTAAGGGATATAGTGTTTTTAACAAACGCTCATTAATTGTGGAAGAGTCTACCAATGTGACTTTTGATGAAGATAAACAGTGCAGCAGCTACTCTTTTGATGATGTTGAGCCATCAACGTCTACTCCAATGAACACCACAACCGAAACAAATTCTCTCGAAAGCTTGCCTAAGAAATTCTCTTTCAAGCCATCACATCCAGAAAATTTGGTAATCGGTGAGGTTTCACGAGGAGTAACTACTAGATCATCATTAAGAGACTCTATTGCTAGCACTGCCTTTATTTCACAAATTGAGCCTAAAAACATTTTAGAAGCTTTCAATGATGAATTTTGGATTTCTGCTATGCAAGAGGAACTCAACCAATTCGAGAGGAGCCAAGTATGGGAACTTGTTCCTAGACCGGCTGATCACTCGATTATTGGTACTAAATGGCTTTTTAGAAACAAAGTGAATGTAGATGGTTCAGTTACACGCAACAAAGCTCGTCTAGTAGCCCAAGGATACAACCAAGAGGAAGGTATCGACTACGATGAGACGTATGCTCCTGTTGCTAGATTAGAATCCATTCAAATGCTTTGTACATTTGTAAATTTTCAAAATTTTAAATTATTTCATAAATGGATGTTAAAAGTGCTTTCTTGAATGGTCTTATTAAGGAAGAAGTTTATGTAAAACAACCCCCTGGCTTTGAAAATCACAAATTTCCCGACCACGTGTTCAAGCTAAAGAAAGTGCTGTATGGCCTCAAATAAGCCCCTAGAGCTTGGTATGAACGGCTAAGCAATTTCTTGCTTGAGAAAGGTTTTTCAAAAGGAAAAATTGACACTACACTTTTCATAAAATCTTTCAAAGACACTATTCTGTTAGTACAAATATATGTAGATGATATTATTTTTGGTTCTACTGATGAAACTCTTTGTCAAGATTTTGCCAAGTGTATGCTGACCGAGTTTGAGATGAGCATGATGGGAGAACTCAACTACTTTCTCGGGCTGCAAGTCAAACAAATGTCAAATGGAACCTTCATCTGTCAGTCGAAGTATACAAAGGACATGCTGAAGAAATTCGACCTTGACAACGTCAAACCAATCAGCACTCCTATGGCTACTTTAACCAAACTTGAACCAGATGATAGTGGCAAACCCGTAGATCAACGTAAGTATCGAGGTATGATAGGCAGCCTACTCTATCTTACTGCAACTCGCCCTGATATTATGTTTAGCGTTTGCCTGTATGCTAGATATCAAGCAAATCCTAAGGAATCACACATGACCGCAGTTAAGCATATCTTTCGATACCTTAAGGGTACGGTTACAGTGGGCCTATGGTATCCCAAGTCAACATCATTTGACCTTATTGGTTATTCTGATGCTGACTTCGCCGGATGCAAGGTCGACCGTAAAAGTACGAGCGGTACGTGTCATTTATTAGGAAAAGCTTTAGTCTCTTGGTTTAGCAAGAAACAGAATTTTGTCGCACTATCCACAACAGAAGCTGAATACATCGCAGCTGGGCATTGTTGTGCACAAATTCTGTGGATGAAGCAAACCCTTGAAGACTATAATTTATCTTTCATGCATATTCCAATCTTTTGTGACAATACTAGTGCTATAAACTTGACTAAGAACCCCATTGAAATTCGTCACCACTTTTTGCGTGATCATCAGCAAAATGGCACGATTAACTTAGAATTTATTGACACTGTTCATCAGTTAGCAGATTTCTTCACCAAACCATTATCCGAAGAGCGCTTCAACTTTCTTTGTCGTGAACTTAGAATTTTAGATGAAGCTGTTATAAATTAAAATAAACCTGCGTAAATATCGAATATATTGTGATTCTCTCATAATGAACATGCTATAGGTACAAGTCGAAAGGGCCCTTCTGACAACAAGGCGTAAAAGCCTAAGCGACACGGTGCACTAGTCCTCAGGACTACCGCTAGCTGGGATCTGGCCCCTACAGCTAACCCATGGCAGCTTCAAAATATTGAATTACGATATAATTCCTTGTTTATTATACGGTTCATTTTCATCTATCACATGCTGAAATACTAATTTTTCATACTTCATATTACTGCTTTGAACTCACTATCTGCTATTCATCTATTTACTTATTGGACCCTTTCTGTACTTACACTCATGTAGTATATTGGTCTTTATCTTTACTTAACCAATTTTTGACTCAACTCAGCCTGATTCCTGTTCTACCCCCAGGATCCGAAATTCGGGCCGAACTCTGACCCTACCAGAGTTCGGGCCTAATTCGGCCTGCCTGTTCCAGAACCGGGAACAGGCTCAGCCGTTGATCCAATTGTTGATCCAATGGTCATTAATTGACCCGACCAAGAGAAACCCTCCTCTTAATTTCGGTTTCTCTTCCCTCCCCTTCCTTCTTACCACCTTTTCTACTTCTCCAACTCAAAACTCTCGAAACCCTAACCCTAGTTTCTCCTTTCTTGTGCTCCATTCTTCCCCAAACTCAAGGAGGAGGCTTAGTTTTCAATTCTCTTTCATAATCTTTCATTATTTTGAGGTATAATTTCTTACTTTTCTATATCTCAAATTTATTTATTATCATGTATCTATTGTGTTATGGCTCCACGATTGCTCAACCGTGGGAAGAGACCTCGGACCGAGGGTGCGTCCTCGTCGAATGCTCCCCCTCCCATTGAGACGCCCGTTGTACCACCCGTTGCACCGGGTATTGAACAACAAACCCATCCGTTGTTCAATCCTCCACGTCTACGTGATCCAAACACTTTTGACGACCGGATTTTTATATCACTAGACGCATCAAAAGAGTGGTTTAGTGATTTTCGGACACATCCGGTGTTTGCAGGACACCCCATAAACTTTACAATTTTCTCACAATATGATGCACTCTTTAATGACCTTTGTCTTGATGAACTTGTTACTTCTAATTCGGTCATTTATCGTAGTGCTATTCAAATATTTTATTGCAACTTGACTCATGATGACACTCGCATCTATTCACGTGTTGCGGGTATTGATATCTCATTTGATGGCTTTGAATTAGCCGAATATCTTGAACTTCAAGAGCCTAATTCTTGGGAGAAGCTTGTTGAAGCTAGATCCTTTATCTTTCCCGAAGGGATTTTATTAGAGAGCCTCAAAGACGACCTGTGTAGCCCTAACACACGTCCTCGTAAGCTCTTGGCAAAATTCCTCAATCCTTATTTCTATGAGCTTCATCGGATCATTTTCAATACCATTCTACCCAAAGCGGGTTCTACCGATGAAGTCACTTATTTTAAGATTTCAGCTTCGTACCATCTCCACTTCCATGTTCCCTTTAACCTCCCACGCACAATGATGGATTGGATGATCAACTGTAGGAAGAAACCAAGATCTTTGGTTTATGCCTTATATCTTCCTATGATCTTTCGTGCGTTCCATGTACCCCTTGATGACTGTCCATTCTTACCTGCCCCTGCCTTTCTCTCCAAGGCAAGGAGGCTTCAGGCGACCGTTGGCTCACCGGTCTTGTTTGAGCATTCTGAGGATGGACCAGATGCCCCTCCTCTCGGACAGGATCCTCCTCCTCCTCCGGCCACTCTTGAGTCACTTCAGGCCATGCTTCGAGATCGTTTCACTTTAGAGGACGATCGATGGACTCGGCTGGACTATCGGACTACCTTGCAGATGAGTGCTATCAGCAACTCGCTGCATGATATTCGGAATTCCATGTCTCGTCATCCTTCCATGTCCATTCCTATGGAGCGAGATCCCGATCGTGAGGGCTTTTGTATTGATGACCCTTGGGTTCGTCGCTAAATGGATCCGGATGCGGCTTTTGTGGACCCACGTCGCTCCTTTACTGATCCATCGGACGATGCCGGGCCCTCTCGTGCTCGATGATGGTTTTGGACTGCTACTTGAGGCTGCTACTGGAGATCTTAGATTATGTTTTCTGTATTCTGCTTTAGCTACTTTTATGTATTTGATTTGTAGTAGACTTATTATGCATTATGTTTTTTGAGACTTTGGTAGTTCTATTATCAGTTTCTATGTCATTATGACTCTTGGTCATTATCTTATATACAGTTTTTTCTCCTTCACGTGTGTTTTGCTAGTTATCATTTATCTATCTCATATTGCTAAATGCCAAAAGAGGGAGTTATGTGTATATTCTGTTTCTGTTTCTGTTTGTTTGGTTTATATGTGCTTTTGGAAGAATATTATTAACAGGCCAACAGAGATTCACAGCATTGTTTATGGGGGAGCTACTCTTAAGCTCGGCACTTATTATGGGGGAGCTATGTCGTTACATGTGTCCAGGTATGAATATTGAATATACAATTATTATTTTGTCAATTATCAATATGGGGAAGATTGTTGACACAAAGTCACAGTCAACCAAATATTGATAACATTGACTAAATAATACTTGTGATAATTCAATACGACACACGACGACTATATTCTGCTCAAGCCAGACGTCAGCTCAATTGTACAAATACAAGTCGTTTTCGCATCTATACTTTTATATTTTATTGAGTCTAGAATGATTGTAAGCTGAGTTATGCTGGGCTCTTGAGACTCAACCCACAATCTATCCAAAATCCATAAAGCTCCACATCCCAACTTGGCCCATTGGACCCTTGGACCAGTTCTGTGCTCTAGAGATAGAGTTCGGGCCGAACTCTGCCTCCACACAGAGTTCGAGCCGAACTCTGTCCCCTAAAAATTAGCACCCTAATTTTTAGGGTTGGCTGGTTGCTAGTTGTCCAACGGCCAAATTTTTGAAAATTCCTAACAGAATTCTGGCCGAATTCTGCCTGTTAAAAACCAATAAATAGGCCAAGAATTCTCTCATTTTCAATCATCCAATCTTCTCTTCTCTTCTCTCTTAAGCTCAATATAAGCCATACCCTTCTCATCTACTAGCCACAAGTTTCCTAAGTCTCGAGTGCTCAGCATCTCTCAGTTAGGAGTCTTGTGCAAGAGTTTAAGAAGTAGCTTGAAAAATTCCAAGCATCGCCACAGCGATCCATTGTAAGAAGTTGACATGCTCTTCTGAAGTAAAGGCATGGATTGTAACTACTATTTCACAAATAGTAGATTTAATCCTGAGCTAGAGTTCTCAGGCCTGGACTAGTCCTCCACGAGGGAAACCAGGTTAAAATCGGCTGTGTTTGCGTATGCTCTCTTGCTCCTTATTTATTTTCCGCATTTACTCTGATTATTTCTAGATCGTGAAAGAGTTGATTTTTAATTGGTTATTATTGCTATAACTCTATTCACCCCCCTCTAGAGTTGCCATCTGTTCTTCAGATAAGGGGTAATTAGCAATAACTCAATAGCTTTATTTTGCTTAGTTCATGTGTTGATTTGTTTTAATTCACAAAACAGGTTACTTGGACTCCAACTCTTCGCTTGATCACTATTTGCAGCTCGGGACGACAGGCGTGTGCATGTCTCGATTGTTACCGTTTCTGATAATTTCCTCTACTTGTTATTCATATGTCTTTACTGCTTGTTGACACGATCGTCACACGAGATAGTATCATGGTTTTACTCTATATCTTAACTGTTTTACCTGTTTACCCTATTTTACGATTGATTCCATGAGTACTAGTTGGACGGGGAAATATCTTAGTAGACATGTGAACTACCCAATCTATCCCCAAAATGTCTATTCTTGAACGATAGCAGCTGCACACGACACGTGCAGTGAGCCGGATTTGCCCCTTAGCCGTTCACATGTCGAAAGTGGTATTTCAATGCACGTAGATAGTTGATATTCCTATTATTCCACCATGTTCTTCACCACTTGCCATGCTACCATGATTTTACATGTTTTCTCACAGTAGCTATATTTTTATTGATAGAGTCTCATGTCTTTCCTCTTATACTATGATGCTAGTTACCTTCTAGTTTCATTCTTATATGCTATTTACATGTTTATGATTCTGTTGAGACTCGGATAGTGGTCATATGTGTACTTGTTCCAATCCTGACTGGATAACCAACATTTTAGGTGATGAGTTAGAGGAGTTCTGTACTACTTATTATGAGCAGACTGAAGACCCTGATTTGAGCGTACAGGAGGACTTGGATGCGGGGCTACCCTCCGCAGGAGACTTTTAGCTAGACAGTATGCCATAGAGCATGAGTTGCTCACATAAACTCTTTTCATATTTGTATTTCATTTCATTTGTGGATTATGAGAGTTGAGTAGTGGACATCCTTTTGATATATTATATTGAGACTGTTTCTTCTACCATATTTTGGTCTCTACATTTTATGGTCTCTTTTCAGTTATTAGTTTATTTCTCTCATCATGGACTTTGTGTATATAATTTCCTATTGTGGGTTGATATGCAAATTTGGTCTTTGTGAAATGAATATAAACTGTGTGGTTCTATTTGTAAACTGTGGAGATGACTAGACAGCGTTCTACCGCTGATACTGCGGCGTAGGCTGGATGTACCCACGGCTCATGCCCAAATATTGGGTGGGGGTCGTGACAATTCGAGTCGTGTCCGTGTCCAAAACGGACACGAACTCGCTGCACGAGTAGCAGCACACATGCCCTGCTGCTCGGGCTTGCTGTGGGACACGACACAGCCTCTCGTGACACGATTTATGGCACAGAGGTCGGGGCAACCTCTGCCACCATCATCCCAAAATTTGGGGTGGGTTGGTGGAGTATTCAGGCAGTTATCCCCCTCGCACTGATTCTTCACTGTTATTGCACACACGAAAATTGTTCACTGATACAGGGTTATAAGTTGGACACGACACGGATTTGATGCGGTAAAGGGTGATGAGACCCT
The DNA here is from genome assembly GCA_029216955.1 of Iris pallida. Lineage (NCBI taxonomy): Eukaryota > Viridiplantae > Streptophyta > Magnoliopsida > Asparagales > Iridaceae > Iris > Iris pallida. The sequence goes on from JANAVB010023332.1 coordinate 14,677, forward strand.
AGCCCTATCCTTGGCGAACCCTAGGACACGAGAACGAGCCCTCTGGTGTCATGTGTCGTGTCTTAGGTCATGCTGCACCTCTATACGAGGCTGCATGTGCTGATTTTTGAGACACTGTATAATTCGTGTTTTGGATACGTCGTGTCCACTTTTGTGGACACGACATGACTTGAATAACACCTTGTCATGTGCACACACCTTCACCAACCAATTATTTGTAGTTTTATTTGTTTTCGAGTGTGAAATTGGTTTTGGAATATGTTCTGATAACTGGTTCAGTTCAGTACAAGTTTTTCGAGTTTTTGAATTCGATTAAATGTAAATTAATTGAGATAAATGTTAATTTATAATGTCTACATGTATGTACATGCCTAAGAATTAAGTCTACATCTCTGAGTTTCATAGGATATGCATTTGGGTTCAATTTTGGATTCGAATTAGGTTTAGATGTACACTGTTAACTACAACCAGGAACCTATGACTAAAACTGAGGACTTAGCCTATGTATCTACACACTACAAACTGGAAAGCTATGAGCATTCACCTTTGCACTATTCCTGAGACACATTGTGTTAACACACATACACACACAATCTAAACTAAACTGTCACAGGACACACACACACTGTTTTCTATATAGTATACACACACATTCGCATCCATACTGTTCACTTGACACTCACTTGTACACCTCATTCCATGTGACACTCAACTGAGTTCATTTAGCACACCCACACACAACCTACAACCTGGGACCCCCTAGTCTATGTTGTTCACATCTGAACACACACACATATATCATATATACACACACATGTGTAAATCTGAAATGAGAATCACTGGGAATGACATGTTCACACATTATTGCACACTACACAAATCTGAATGTGGACACACACACTGGAAACTGTTAAAACCTAAAAACATAGCCCTTTACATGTATACACATTGTCACACACATTTAATGACCAGTACACACACACATTGAATGACAAGTACACACACACTGATTTGTTCCTATGCACATACTGTTTGTGAACCTGAGACTGATACACACATTTCACTGTTATAGGCACTGATTCCTGAATTTCTGAACCCTGTGGTTGCTAACACTCCTATACATCACACATGCACTGATAAACCTGAGGACTTATCACTCTCTTACCCGTATACACACACATACATTTCACTCTTTCACTCAATCACTCATTCCACTCTTCACCCTTCATATTGCCCTGCACACACTCGACCCCCCTTTCAAATTCCTGTGATGTTGATATGGTATCCAGGTTTCACATTGAGAACTATTAATGATTCACTACATACCAACTAGCCCACTGCCTACCACCTGTTCAGTCTATTTTTGCCCTGTCCATGCCAAGACTCTAGTCCAAAATGGGACCTGGGTTAGGATTTTTGTTAGTGTTCAGAGGGATGGGATTGTGGCTCGAGTATCAGGAGGTTGGGGACTCGAGTTGATGTTAGTCAGGTTGAGTTGGGTTTTGTGAAGGGAGATGTCAGTAACAGCAGCAGTAGCAATAAGAGTAGCAGGGGTGCCTATACAGTCGCAGTAGAAGGAGCAGTAGCAGGGGCTACTTAGTCTCTTGTGTATGTGTGTAGGCATGAGTAGGCCTGTGATCAGTTGTATTTTAGATTAGGTCCAGTCCCTTGTAATTGTCCATGTTCTCTTCTTTCCTTTTTCTCAGTTATCTCCATACATGTTATCTCAGGTTTGGGGATTTTGTGATTAGGATTTTGATTCATGATCCATTTGTCCCATCTTTAGGTTGTCCTGCATGATATAGTCTGTTCTGCATACATAGAGTTATCTTGCACTTTATTGTTCACTGTACATTAGAAGATTGTTCATGCCAATCTCTTTTATGTTCATCCATCTATTATCAGATGTGCAATACCACTTAGTATCAGGTATAGATGTTAGCCTTCACCAAATTGTCTCTGTCCATTCTTCTCTAAATGTGCTATAATGTGGTTCAGATTTTACTTTCACATAAGGTCCAAACCTTTCATTCCTTGTATAAGTAATAGTGAAGGGCTTAGGCCATCTTACTGTAACAGCAGACCCTTCACTTACCCCTTTATTGATGCCATGTTCTGACATGTCTAGTCTTCATATTCAATGTACCTCTATATATATAGATATGTAAGTTATTGTGATATATAATATATAAGTGGTAAATGGGATTTGTGAGCTTGAAATATCGGCATAAGATAGGGGTAACTTGATAAGTATATGGGAAGTAATGAAATAGCTTAGTATAGGATGTTGGTTAGTACCAAGTTGCCTTGTATCACTAAAAACAAACCCTATAGAGATTGACCTAGATAGAGACCCATTTGACTAGTTGACCAAAACCTTAGAATGACCAAGTTGACCAAATAGTTTAGGATTGACTTAGTTAGTCTAAGTTGACCTAGTTGACTGGATGTTGACCATTGTGACCAGAATTGACTGGTCCTAGACAGTTGACCAGTTTGACCTAGTTGACTAGAGTATTGACTTGGTTTGACCCAGAGTTGACCAAGAGTTGACTTTGACCTAGATTTGACTTAGAATCATGTAGATTGCATCATAAACTTCATTTACCTTATTTTAAATACATTATAACCTGTACTGCTTTATTTAGGGCATTATGACTCCGGTACAAACATCTGATATTATACTACTCTTTTCAGAGTATCAAGCGAGTACATTCTCTGATAGTTCTCTCATTTATTTGTCAATTACTGTACTTCAGTTCTTGTTAGTTGTATGCGATTCTCTATTACAACACGTATGGATATATCTGGATTCATGTATGAGACACACATACCATATTGTCTGGCCTCTATTACAGGAATCATTCTGGAATCATTGCTGGTATCATCATGTTTGGCTGGACTCATCTCGATTCTCATGTCGTGTTCTGTATTCACTTGTACTTGCTGGGAGGGAAAACACTAGAGTAAGACATATAGACATACTCCAATTCTGGAATCACCCTCATGCTGGAATCAAACTGGAATGATAGCCATCTCACACCCGGCCAGGTGTGTGATATGCCGGATTACCTATAGTCGTTTATATGTCGATCTCGGTATTTTAAAAACACACTGTTAGAGTATAGGCTGGACTCACCCTGGAATCATTGATCACTATGACTGGAATCATCTTGTACTGGATTCATCTTGTTTTAGATTCGCCCCGTACTGGATTTACATAGGATTTACACTTGTTTTACATTTACTGTCTGGACTTATCATGTTACTCTCGTTCAGCTAGTTTCTATTTTACAATCTTTATTGCCATAATTCTTCTCTTGTTTAGTTACCTTACTTTCCTTGTACTTTATCTGTCTCTCTATAACATCACCTGAATATAAACTGCCATGTTCATCAATACAATTGTCTATAACTGCTTAATAGTTCTCTGTCATTTACTTGGGTTTTCTAGATGAGATATGCTCGTTCCTGTCCTGACTGGACCTGTTGAAAATATTACAGATACTTGCGCTGAGGATACATGTCCTACATATTATGGACCCAGAGACGGGATGGCTACCTTTGGCCCTGACACTCAGGAGCGATCAGGATTTAGTTTAGTAGACTTGCATCTGTTTTTCATGTTGAACTTGTTTGTATTTGATTTGAGACTTGTATTGTATTTGAGATTGTTGAGATTTTTTTATTATTATAGTAGTTGTCTTTCTATTCCTTAGTTATCTCTTATGTGTTATCTTATCATGCTTAGACTGTGATTGAGTTACAATATCTTATACTTGTCCTCCGTTCGGAGTTGATCATGATGAGCACATTATATACTGCATGATTTGATGGTTAGTTAGAGACTTAGAACAGCATTCTACCGTCGATTCTGTGGCGTAGGTTGGACGCTGTTACGTACTTGTACCCTCACAGTGGGTGTGGGTCATGACAATCAAACCATGACATATGCAATGGAGAATCATTAATGATTGGCCAAAGACGGCATTATACAAGGAGACTTCTCTGAACCGCCCAACGACCTATCCGGGGCCCCGAAAGGTATTCAGATTTCCAGATCTGTTTATCTTTAGACGACCGTCGTCAAGGAAAAAGGCATCTTCAGGTCTGCTCAAATACAAGAAGAAAGGCGTCATCAAATGGCTATTAGTTTTCCTATTTTATCAATGTATTTATCATATTTATTGAGCCTAGGAATATGATGTACACTGCGTCATACTAGAAAATAGGCTACCCAAGAAACGTTTTCAAAATACCCTTTCATTTTGAAAACAAGCCCACTTACAAAAGCCCAAACTACTTCCTAACTGCTAAAACTTTTCAAAAGCCCAAAACTCAAAATTCGATATGCAAAATAACCCAAAAATCAAACTCTGGTAACCAACAAAGTTCGACCCGAGTTCAGTCCGAACTCGCCCCAAGTTCGTTTCGTGCCATTGGATTTTGAACTTGGTCATCCTACTATTATGGATGCAACGGCTATTTGCCGAGATTCTTTCAAAGAATTCTGGCCGAATTTTGCCCGAATTCTACCTTTGAAAAAACTATAAATAGAGAAGAATTTCACTCATTTCAACACACCTCTATCTTCTCTTCTCTTCTCTCTAAGCTTAATACGTTCAACCAAAGTGTTCTGAGTTATTCATTTTCAAATTCCAAGCCAGTTATAATCCTCTAGTCCATTTGCCAGTACGGTACGGTCTAGAAGTTTCAGAGAGATTGTAATCAGTGGCTTGATAGAAGAAAGATACTTCACAATTAAAGTTGGTCAAGTACTTCAGATCAAAGCTCTCATTGTAGAAGTTGCAAGAACTTCAGATGAAAACTTGTGGCATTTTTCTATAGTGGATTCAACTGGAATCTAGAGTTCTTCCGACTGGAATAGTCCTCACAAGAGGAAAACCAGTCTGCATCCTTGTGTTTGCATTTGCTTTCCGATCTCTACTTTTCATTTACATATCTGTGATACATATATTCTATGATCTTGCTGCTAACTTTTTTAACAGCTAAATTTTTGCTGCCTACTCTTTTCATCCCTCCTCTAGAGTATAGTTCGCTTTACATCTCGTTCCTATAATTGGTATCTACACCAAGATCCATCAAAGCTCCACTCATCCAAGGAGTATCCTACAAAGTATGAAAAGTTCAAGGAGTTAGGTGCATAATACGTAAGTGTATTCTGGACTGTTTGTCATATAGACAGCAAGACGCATAGACAAATATATCTAACTTCATGCGCCTATGTGCTATATGACAACAGTTTCTTCCAACAACACATTTGTCACGCCTAGTACCGGAATACGAGGACGGACTTAGGCCAGCTACATCGGATAAGGTACGAAGATGTCATACAACGATTACGGCTGTCAATCTTGTTGTATGTCCTAGCATGCAATCAATCTATAGCCTAAATCTGATCTCATATCCACAGACAATATAATTAAATAACCAGCATGAGAGATAATCATATGGAAATCAGGAAATACACATATGATAATCCGAAAGTCTACAGTACGAAAGGATGATATAGATGGGGATACCTTCCCATATATTTTCTATATGGTCTGGAACTGAAGCACATCCTCCAAGTCAACTCTGGAAGATCCACAGGGTTTGTTCAAGCCAACCGCAACAAGTACCAGAAAGGAAGGCTTAAAGACGGGCGAATAAAACCAGCATGATAAAATATGTAACAGGAATAATATGTATGAACATTAGTAATAGAGGTAAAGGATCGTACGCTACCAACGCACAAACAATCCAACAACTACTGTAAGTAAATAACCAACAACTATCACAGTCATCCTAACATCCACTAATACCTACATCGCCAACTGGAACTCGTAGAATATCATCGGAACAGTAATCCACCCCTACATCAAATAAGAATAAGGGAATGAATCACCGCACCGGGACATCGTTACGTACCAACCAACTTAGCAAGCAGCAAACCAAACAATTTAGGTGAATAAGCGGCCACTCAAATGTCTACGGCTATCTATGTGGAAGTTGGGTTACCCCAATAATGCAATATATAGGAATCCTCAGATCATGTCGTATTCAGCAGGGCTAGCGAGGCCAAATTACGTATAGCACATAGGTAAGCACCGGTCCCTCGAACGGCCACTGCGCGAAACAAATCAGTCATATAACGTATAGTACATATACAAGTCGGACACTGCCATCCATTATTGAGGAGGTAACAATATACATGGCGGCCAATCCGACACGTCAGGACAAAGCCTGGGGCAGCCGGTAATGCACAATCTTGAGATTATGTTCCCTTCCAATGCCCCTACCATTTAAGTTACCTAGATTAACCCTCCATTTATCTAGAATCACATGTTGTGGTCACAGGATCCTTCTCCTAGATATCGTACCTTAGTACGCGTATACTAAGTATGAATCCATATCGGCTTACAGTATCCCAAATGGTAATTCATTCTTAGTGTAATACAACAAAAAAGCAAGCAATCCTAACTACGCTAAGATTATTGGCCAACTACCATATCCGTGATGGGAGATCAATGCACTGTCATATAGCACGTAGAATCATATAGCACCTTAGTGCACGCATTGAATAGCACCTCAGTACATACGTAGGATAGCACCTCAATGTACACATAGGATAGCACTCCAGTACACATATAGAAGGTACCAATACAAGTACAGGTAGTCAAGTCAGGAACATGGTCAATCAGCCAATCATATGAAATCCTCTGCCTACAACGTGGCATGGATAACCGGTCAGGTGCACAGTCAGGATCTCTACTATAATAACATTTCAAGTACACATGGGAGCCTACAGCTCGATCTATCAAGTCGGTCTATCCACCGGATCAATCTATCGATAGTCTTCCCATCCACGATAGAATAAATATCATGTCAGGGAATACGATCACTAGGTACTAAGCTAGTCACTATGAACAATGATAGTCCCTCTGGCTCATAAGTATCTACAGAATAAATGAACTCATGCTATCAATAAGTAAATCTCCCAACTACCGGAATACCAGGTTTTGGGCACTTGGAAAGTCGGATAAAAATTATATATCGATAACCTCGGTATTCTTCTCATTCCGTAAAATACTCACACCATCATCGTGGTCCAAGAATCCACATAGGTCATATCATCAAACTAAAACATCATCTAAAGAAAAATGGTAAGGATTACAAGGACCACTCTGTAGCAGATCCACAACCCTTAAACCAAATAAGGAACAGGGTTACAGATCATCTTCCGAGCAGAACCGTGCTCCTCACACTATCTAAGAATCCACATGAGTCTGCCTAATCAATATCCCAAGATCATACTTCCAATAATACACAATCCTTAAATATATCCAAAGATCACGATCCTAATATGTCACGACCCGCACCCGGTTTTCGGACACGAGCTCGTGAGCAAGCCAGCTACGCATCAAGCGGACTCCAGCCCGACTTGGATACGTAAATGCTGTCATTGCTATGGTAATGGGCCTAATCAAGACAAGGCAAAACTATATCTCAATCCACAATAAGAATAATAAACAAGAATGAACAAGTATGGGTCGTGGTCTGCAGCCCACTGGCATGCATGTCCGATTAGACTCCAAGAAATAATATGAGTCTATAAACTGAATCAATAAGTATGATATATCATGATGATGAAAGGGAAATACGAGCTGGATGAACTGGATAATAAACATGATATCAATACCTGAATCCCTGTAAGCAATATCATCACATCCGGACCCCACAAGTGTCATAACCATCCGCCAACCAGAGCTGCTAACTAACTCCACGCAATAACTAACCTGAAGAGATCATCAGGTCCTCAGGTGACATAGCAAGATACATAAAAATATGCCTATCTAGCAGTTTATCATACAATAAAGAAAATACAGGAAATAAACGAGAAAAGACCAATCAGTACAAAAACACGACTATACACGACTGGAAGAACCACTACACCTAAAAAAACTGTTGGAGAAGAACAAGAGAACACGATATCACGATGTCAATGGATAACCAATCGAATACTCAAACCCTCGCCCCTAGTGTGGACTCGCAGGTTTGAACAACTACTAGCCCTCGCCCCTAGTGTAGACTCGCAGGCTAGCATCACCCTCGTCCCTAGTGTGGACTCGCAGGTATGAACCATATACTACTAACCCTCGTCCCTGGTGTGGACTCGCAGGCTAGCATCACCCTCGTCCCTAATGTGGACTCATAGGTGTGGACAGATAACTACTAACCTTCGTCCCTAATATGGACTCGCAGGTTAGCTTAACTACTAACCCTCGCCCTGATGTGGACTCGCAGGTTAGCTTAACTACTAACCCTCGCCCCTGATGTGGACTCGCAGGTTAGCTTCAAGATTTCAAGATAAGGAGGTAAAGCAGTTCCATTATGACTTATTCATCCTATGACACGATACAACTTAGTCTAAGTACAAGTGATGACACGATACGACCCAATCACGATACACGAGAAAACCAATCCAATATGAACTACAAAGCTATTTATAAACAAGGCTATATATATACTAACAAGCATGATATACAAATCATATATAAATAATCAACTAGTAAAACTGTATAATAATATAAATATGCATGTAAATAAACTATAGAGGGAGGCAAGGTATCTTGCCTGGTAGCAGCACGAAGAACCAATAAGATGCCGTCAACTAGTACGCCATAAATTCCAAAATCCACAAATGTATCCGAAAGTTGAAACAAACATTGCCAACATTCTCAGAATAGTCAAATTGGCTAGGATTGCCTATCCTTAAGTCCAATTCTGGATACAGGGGCAAAATAGTAATTTCGAACAAAAACGATGTCCGCCGTTGGACCCGCTTTGCACCGAAAAGTGTGCCAGAGTCAATGGTCTCTAAAGTGGTCAAACTATATGTCAACAGGTCCGGTTTTCCGATACGAACCCAACCGTATGTCCAAAGTTGGATTCCGACGGACCGTGCACAAAATCACCCATTGAGTCGGGCCGTGGGGCCCGCAAAACGGCGATCCAATCTACTGTCTCAGAATTGGACCAAACTTGGCATACAGGACCAGAAAAATGATACGGTCCTGTTGGCATAAGTTTTGTCTCGATCTGATGTTAGGAAATTTGCACAGAGGTCGATACGATTAAATTCGACGGATACGCATCAAATTCGTCGTGCACACGGGACCAATTTGAATTCCGTCAAAGCCGACACGACCACGAAGCCATTACGCACCTTTAGATGCTTTCGGTTCGCGACCACGTCGCCCGGATTGGCAGGACGCACGTCGTACCAAAGATTTTTCTAGATTTTAAAACAGATTTTTGTCAAACTTCAGGATCCGATCGTAGTCGATAAAATAGACTTCTGCGAAAAGGGTTATGGAGCCCTATATGTTGTCTATAACTGTGTTCAGGTGGAATTTCTAAAAAGTTACTGGATCGATCAGAATCGATCGACAAACATGGATGATTGGACTGCTAAACGTCCTGTTTTTGAACAGGTTTTGGTCGATCTTTGGATCGACTTTCTGGGAATCCTAGCAAGCGGCAATCAAAACTATTTGAAGGGAAATAATGTCGTATATGTTAGGAACATACCCTAAAAGACAAATCACAAAACCATTGCTCGTGCGCGACGGAATATCGCTGCGAACCTGCTCCCTGCGCGGTCTGTGCTGCTGTTGTGGGTTCCCTGTTCGCACGCGCTGTCCGGCGGCTCCGGCGGCGCACGGCCGTGTAAGGTGGCACGCGTGGCCGTGGTGAGTGTGGGGGGTGAAGTGTCGGCTAGGGTTTTAGGGTTATGTGTTCTTCTTTCTCTCGATTCCTCTCTTTGTTATATATGTACAGTCGGTTTCCCGAGCGGGGATTAACAGGCCAATCTCCTGTTTGGCTCCGCTCACGCTGGCTTGGCTGGCCTTGCTGGGCTGGAAAGTTTTGGTTGGGCTGGGATTCGTCGGGCCTTGTTGCTTGGTTGGGCTCGGGGCTTTGGGGTGGCCGAGTAGCTCAGCTGTGAAGGAGTTGTGGGGATTAGTTGTGTTTTATTACTCTTATTGTTGGCATATATATATATATATATAGGATACCAAGTTATCATATATCTCCATACATCACTATATATCTCTTTACATCAATATATATACATACATGTCTATGCAAATACTAAATCCTAATAAAAGCTTAGTAACACATGTTCCAATCTAGAGATTTTACATACAAAATATGTACTTACAATTAATACTTGTTTCATAAATAATCCAAAATACTTAGTAATATTTAATAATTATCGTAACAATAATAATAACCATAATAATGATAACGTACAAGAAAATCAACAATTGTTGTAAATCCAAAATACGTATAGTCTAGAATATCGAAAATACACAGGTACGTCTAAGGAATTAGTTATCATATTTCCAAAAATAATATTCAATCAATATCAATAAATCGATATTATATAGATATATAACAATTAATTAGAAAAATAATTTATTGGCCAATTTAAATTAAGAAACGAAGTATACACTCAAAATAAATATCAAGATAGACGTCTTAGGACTCACTATAAGCCTACACGGGCTTGGGCTCGGTTCGAGTCTATTTCGGACTAGTTGAGTACAACCGGATTTTCTGCAAGTCAATAATTTAATTAATAAATAATTAGCATCTAGAAAGGTTAAGTCGCAACTTGGCCTGGTTTTTCTAGTTAGGCCCACTTATGGCTGGATCTCCCTTGGCATGGCTAATACACTAGTTAAGACACACCGCTGTACTACCCGTTCCATGATTCCTAGTCGTTTGGTACTTCAAAACTCAATCATGGCTACAATCGTCTGCCGTAATAATTAACTAAATAAACATTTATAAAATTCTAAAATCACTATTTAAATCAAATAAATAAAAAAATATTTCAAAAAAATTTCGGGAAGGGGAGCTACATGATACATAGAAAAACTTTTAGCCCTATCTGGCTAAACTAGAATAACTCCTAGAAAGAATGGTCAGGGGATAAGAGTCTAATAATAAATGATGTCAAAAAATGGCAAGGATTGCATGAACCACTCTGGAGCAGATCCACAACCCTTAAACCAAATAAGGACCAAGGTTGTAGACCGTCTTCCGAGAATAATCGCGCTCCTTACACAATCCGACGGACAAGACAGGTCAAGCAGCTAGTGACTAATCTAGTCATGAGTATACCTAGCAGGCACTGGGATCAGGTATACTATATCAAAATGGATCTGCATCGGTCTAGTTCAGTAATCCGATGAAATGATTCTGCCCAAATCTTTGAACCAAATTCTCGACCGAGAATTCTGGAAAATTCGGCAGAATCTCCTCTGTATTTCTGAAGCGAAGCTCCCTGCGAATTGGGGCTATAACCACTCGTCGCAACCTACCACAGAATCGTAAATCGAGAATACTAAGTCTCGGCCTCCAGCAGTACTATGATGCATACTGGGCACCAAACCAACCGAGAATACTAAGTCTCGGCCTCCAGAAGCACTATGATGCGTACTCGATGCCAAACCAACACATACAACAAGTATCGCCATGTAGGGTGCAACACATCATAGGTCCATCATTCTAACCAAAACACATACATGGTCACAGAAAAAAATAGCCAAAGCTGTTACCCGACCGTGAGTCGGACACGGGGCATATGGAGACAATCCATATAAGTGAGTCGTGCTCATGTTCTCGGAGGTATGGATGGCCCATCTGAGTTAATCTATTATAAATTTTAATTATGGAAGTTGTACTACTATGCTACACTAATCACAGTTAAACATTTATAATTATAATTAATTAAATACAATAAAATCCAGCAAGAGGGCAAGAGACGTCGATGAGCAAGGGATACTTGTCTAGAGGGCTCATCTAGGTAAGCAAGTCTTCGGCGATCTGGATCCAAAGTAGCACATCCATCGGGGTCCTCAGAATACACAAGAAACAATCATTAGCAGTAAATAATAAAATAATGACATAACCACAGAAGATGGTAAACGGGTATACCGTATAGGTCCCACAAGCAGTACAGAGATCTTGTACAGAATCGAAACACGCAGATCGATACAAACACATAAATTGAGACATACACGTAAATCGAGACGCTCACATAAACCAAAAAGAAACGAATATCTGGATAAACAAAAAATAGAACGTGCACGTAAATCGAGACATACACGTAGATCGAGGGATCATGAATATCAGGATGGCGGACGAATCAATGCGACACACAATTCGGTATATGAACACAAATCAATGTGACATATAGTCCAATATGGCATGCAAATCAATACGACATACGAATCGGTGCGCGTACGCAAATCGGAGTGACACGTATCACGAGATAAGCATAAAAGCCGAGACACGAAAAATGAGGCGATGCGTAAACCGAGATGACATGATGCCCGAGATAGTGCAGGGCTCGAAGCGTCCTGCTGTGCGAGACAAAACATGGATCGAGGTGGCACGAGAATCGAAATAGCACATACACCAAGGTACACGTGGATCGAGATGGAGCACAACCCGAGCAGTACGGGACCCAAAGTGTTTTGCTGCTCAAGGCATGCTCGGAGCTCGATGCACGCCTCCCGAGGTAGCATGATACACGAGGGGTGCTATCACGACCCGCACCCAGTGTAAGGGCACGAGAAGTGGGTACGTATAGCCTACGCCGCATTGTCTGCGGTAGAATGCTGTCCTAGGTCACAACATCTAACAAAATATAATTGTACCTGTACAATAATATACTCTCCAAAAGAATGACAACATAGAATGTACAACTCAATCACAGAACCTAAGATGAAAATAAAGGGATAAAAAGATGGATAATAATCGCAACTGAGAACTACAACTGAAAGTTAATAAGTTGGGATGTTTAAACAACATCAAAATCCAAATAACTAAAGTACATCTCAAAGACAAAACATCTAAATAAAGATAACTAGTCTAGCAGTCTAATCTAGACAATGGGAAAGTCATCAGCAACTATTGGATCCTCCTGAGGGCCCAAGTCACTAGTGTCATCTAAGCCAGCTCTATAGTAAGCAGGGCAGAACTCCTCCTCATCCTCTGTAATATTTTCAACAGGTCCAATCAAGACAGGAATGAATACATATCTCTCACACAGTTCATATCATGACAGAAAATGTAAAGCATGCTATAGAATAAAGTACAAGAAAATTGTAAGAATAAACATAAAGAAGAATAAGAGAGAATTTCATAACAGGAATTATTTAGGTATGGTAATAGAGAACTATAAGTGACTAGTGATTTAGAGTACAAGATAGTTATATGAACGGCTTGAATTTGTACATGATTATACTACAGAGTTTGCACATGATTACACTAATTTGGAATTGTTCACATGACCACTTCTACTCCCCCATACCCCAATCAATACACAAGGATCTAGACATGTTATGTTATTGTACATGAAAGTTTATACATGAAGCTCATGAGATCATGATAGTAAATAAGAGCACATGAGTGTACATGAGTAATAAGAGTCGATGAAATACATGATGTTCGTGAAAAGTACATGATATGATGTATCTAATGCACTCGACGGGGATAACATCTCATGTAAAGATCCATATAGTACTAATCCGTGATAACATTGTGTCAGCATCAAGTAAATTAGTCTATAACAAGAATATAATTCTTAACAAGTATGAAACGGTCAGAGAATGTACTCGCATGATATCCTGAATGTCAGTTGAGAATATGAGTCCGAACCGGAGTATTTGAGTCCTATTTAGAACAACCACAGGTTACAAAGTGTCCAACATGAATTTAGAGAAATTTACAATGCATTCTAAATAATTTTGGGTCATTCTAGGTCAAAGTCAACCCTTGGTCAACTCGGATCAACCATGGTCAACCATTCTGGTCAACTAGGTCAACACTAAGTCAACTAGCCTATTATTCCAAGTTTAGGTCAAACTTGAGTTATCTAATCATTTTAAGTCCATTTGGGTCAAGTTTAGGTCAAATTTGACCCAAAGTTGACGTTTGTCAACTTGGTCAACTTGCTAGTCAACTATGCTAAGTTAGGCCTATTGGGTCAATTCTAAACTAACTCACCAACCATAGGCTAATATCCTATATCAAAATATATATATATATATATATATATATATATATATATATATATATATATATATATATATATATATATATATATATATATATATATATATATATATATATTATAATAATAATATACATATATGTATATATATAAAAGGAGTGAAAGCAAGTGTGTGTGCGTGCGTGCGTGCGTGCGTGCGTGTGTATATGTGTGTGTGGGTGTGGGTGTAGGTGTGGGTGTGGGTGTGTGTGTGTGTGTTGTGTAAGGGGGTAGACTATCTCAGAAATTGAGATTGAACTCAAGTTCAATCTCAAAACAAAACCAAAAACCAAGTCTCAACTTATCAACCTATACTAACATTCAATAGTACATACATATATACATATACCAATACCTATAACCAATAGCCTACAACACTCAATACATGTCATTTCCATATATATAGGTATTCCAACTCTCATACATATATATACATATACAACTAAAATCTCCTAATGTATCTCAGAAAACTGAGAACACAACCCATATTGCTAACCTATATACTATACCTTATAATTTCCAACCCTCACATGTATGCATATCAACCTACATACTCTCAAAAGAAACTAAACTCAATAGGTATCTCAAAAATTTAATTCAAAACTAAATATCAGTGTCAAACTCAGAAATCTGAGTTGAACACAAAATCAATTCTCAAATATCAAAACCAATTCAATATCAAAAACCCCATATACTACACAAACCCAACACAAAACCTAAAATCCGAAATACACAACTAAAACTCATAAAACTTGACAATCACAAAGATGTACACGTGTGTGTCATGCTCGTGTCCTCACAGAGTCGAACTCGTGTCTGTATCATGTCCAAACAGTACGTATGGCACAGGCACGTACACGTGTATAGAAAAATCCTCGTGGGCACGTGTCGTGCTCGATAGAACACCACACGCAACACGAGCAGCCTCGTGCTCGTGCAAGTAGCTAGGTGGGGTCTAGGCCTAGGTGTATACCACCCTAACATGCGTCCATGTACTGTCCACGCGTCACACGAACAACGTGTCGGGAAGGCTGTGCGCACGTGCACGGTGTCAGCCGAATCACTGCAGGCACGATAACTTCACGCACACTCAACGAAATCTCACAAAATTTCATAAGCACATGGGCAGCGGTTTTCCCCACGTGTCCACAAAATTTTACATCAAACCGTATCGTATCCATCGAGTTATGACACTCAGAATACAGGATAGTGCACGGGCTATGCACGGGATCTCGTGCTACGTCCCCATGTCCGATTTGGACACCAAAAATGTGTCAAATTGAGATCCGTCTTCATAGAACTTGTTTCAAATATAAATAGCAACAAATTTGTGAAAACAAAATTGAAAAATAAGAACTTTCGATTCTAAGAGACATTTCATCGAACACGTGTTCCAATACATCGACACGCGTCCGATACGCTTACCAAACGGATACGAAATCCTACCAAACTACATCTACAGGTCCGAGACACCTAGATGGATGCATCTATAAAGAAAAATCAGAATTTATGACAGTTTAGAGGGGTTTACCTATTGAGAGTCAATATCTCAATAAAACGAGCCTCCAAATGTCCCACGCCGATTTTCTCCAGTCCAAAGCCTCTGATTCCTTGCTAAAAAGTCTACAACAAGTTCCTCTCCTCCCAAGGATTGTAATATACTTTGTTTGGTCTGATTTGGTTGACGAAAAGAGGTTATTGGAAGGGAATAGAAATTTTTAGGGTTTTGAGAAAGCTTGACGGCTGCTATAATATAACACAAATGGGGGTTGCTGTTGTGGCCGGCCAGGGGTGCTGCTAGGATTAGGTTAGGATTTAGGATTGGCCAAATACAACTAAAGTCCAAAAGGAGCCCATTAGCAAAAAGGCCAAAAACCGATATATTAAATAGCCTAAAAAATAACTTAAATTGTTTCCTAATTAGGACTAAGCTCTAACTTAAATTCTAATTAGCTAATTAAGTCTCTAATCACATGGTTAGTCTTTTAATCAAGGTTAACTATGGTTAAACCATCTGCTAATACCAAGAGCACTAATCAAAAACTACAACCCCAATCAAATTAACAATAAAATAATCAAAAAATCAAAATATCACACAATTACTAAAATACCCCAAATCTTGAAAAGTGGTAGTGACAAATCTACCCTCCTTAAAATAATTTCTTCCTCGAAATTAAAGACAAAACTGAACAGATGAAAAGGATAGAAAAATCATACCTCAAGACTGAAAAAGATAAGGGTATTGCTCGCGCATCTCATCCTTCCTCTCCCAGGTAGAATCACTTGGAGAGTGATTCCTCCATACGACACAAACAAAGGGTATCATCTGGTTTCTCAGCACCTTCTCTCGTCGATCCAGAATCTCCAATGGTTGTTCTGGACAACTAAGAGTAGGGCCCACCTCGATCTCGGAATGAGCCAGTACATGGCTGGGATCTGCCACATACCGTTTCAACTGCAACACATGAAATACGTTGTAGACTCCCTCTAATGCAGGTGGCAAGTTCAGTCTGTATGACATGTCAACTCTTCCGCTAATAACAAAATGTACGATGAAGCGCTGGCTAAGCTTTCCACCTCCACCAAAACGAATAGTGCCTCACGTCGGAGATATCCTCAGGAATACCAGATCTCTAACCTAGCACAAATATGGTCTCCAACTTAACTATAACAATCACATGATCAAACAAAATCACAAAACATCAAAATCCTAATCCTAAGTCTAAATTATACCTCAAACTCCAAAGGTCTCCGGTGACTATCGGCCCAAAGCCGTTGTCTATCCTACGCCACACAAAGTCGATCTCTGATGAGCTTCACCTTCTCGACTGCGTCCACAACTATCTCAGGTTCCAATAAAGCTCTCTCTCCAACGTCATCCCAAGATAAGGGAGTACGACATCTACAGCCATACAACGCCTCGAATGGTGACATCTCAATACTGGCCTGAAAAATGTTATTGTATGCAAACTCCACCAAGTGCAAATGATCCTCCCAGGAACCTCCAAAATCCATGACACAAGTCTGCAGCATGTACTCGAGTGTCTGAATAGTCCTCTCTGACTGTCTGTCCGTCTGAGGGTGGTATACAGTACTAGACTTGAGCTGAGTACCCAAACTAGTATGCAGACTCTGCCAAAAATGGGAAGTAAAGTAACTATCTCGATACAAGACAATGCTCATCGAAACTCCATAAAGTTTGACAATCTGACACACGTACATCTCTGCTAGCTTCTTTATAGACAAACCCACTTTGAATGGCTAGAAATGGGCTGATTTGGTCAACCTGTTTACGATGACCTAAATTGCGTCTTTTTTCCTAGTGTATGTGGCAATCCTGAAACAAAGTCTATCGTAATATGTTCCCACTTCCACTCTAAAATAGGCAATGGCCGTAACAGTCCTCCTGGCCTATGTCTCTCTATCTTTACCTGCTGACAGATCAAACATCTAGCTACGAAGCGTGCTACCTTCCGCTTTATACCACCATACATGCTCCTTCAGATCCCTATACATCTTGTTGGTACCTGGATGCATAGAGTAATGAGAACGGTGGGCCTCTTGCATAACCTGCTCCAGAAGGTTTCTACTAGGCACACACAGTATGGAACCGTGCCTCAATGCGCCATCTTCTGCAATGGCAAATTCATCTGCAAGTCCTACTCGAACCTGCTCTCGAATACACCACAGAGCAACATCATCGAACTAAGTCAACTTAATCCTCTCTATCAAGTCCGACAGAATCTGCAGTCCCCACATCTGTATCTCAACTCCCGACACTATCACCTCGATCTCCAGGCTCTCAAGATCTGATAACAAGTAACGGTCTACCGTCAAACACATAGCTACCGGATACCTACTCAAGGCATCAGCAACCACGTTGGCCTTTCCTGGATGATACTACAACGAAATATCGAAGTCCTTCATCAACTCCAACTATCTTCTCTGCCTCATGTTGAGCTCCTTCTGTGTAAACACATATTTTAAGCTCTTATGGTCTGTAAAGATCTCCACACGCTCTTCGTATGGATAGTTCTTCCACAACTTAAGAGCAAAGATAACTGTCGCCAACTCCAAGTCATAGGTAGGGTAGTTCTTCTTATGCGAACGTAATTGGCTGGATGCATAGGAAATCACCTTCCCATGCTGCTGCAAGACACAACCCAGACCCTTCCCTAAGGCGTTACTATAGATAGTGAACCCGTCTGATCCTGATGGCAATGTCAGAATCGGGGCTATCGTCAGCCGCTTCTTCAACTCATCAAATGCGACCTGACACTCCTCTGACCAGATAAACTCTGTGTCCTTCCGAGTCAGCCTAGTAAATGGCTCTGCAACCCAGAAGAAATCCTCAACAAACCTCCTATAGTAGCCTGCCAATCCCAGAAAACTTCTGATCTCTGCAACTGAACTCGGAGCGGCCCACGCCTCAACTACTATGATCTTCTTCGGGTCGACTGAGATCCCATCCCCGGTCACAACATGACCTAGGAAATCAACTCGATCCAGGAAGAACTCATACTTAGAGAGCTTGCCATAAGAGCTCCTCCTTCCTGAGAGTCTCCAGACCCACTCTCAAGTGCTCCTTATGCTCCTCTAGGGTCTTCGAGTAAACCAAGATGTCATCGATGAACATCACCATAAACTTATCCAAGTACTGGTGGAACACCTTGTCCATCACGTTCATAAACACTGTCGGGGCGTTAGATAACCCAAACGGCATCACCATGAACTCAAACTGGCCATATCGTGTCGTGAATGCTTTCTTCAGAATGTCTGCCTTCTTCACCTTCACTTGATGGTAATCTAACCTCAGATCAATTTTAGAAAATACCTTGGCTCCGCTCAATTGATCGAACAGATCATCGATCCTCGACAGCAGGTACTTGTTCTTGATCGTAAGGCTGTTGAAATCCATGTAGTCGATACACATCCATACCGACCCATCCTTCTTCGGCATAAAGATATCGGTGCACCCCACGGCGAAGAACTCAATCGGATGAAACCTTTGTCCTATAACTCATCCACATGCTTCTTTAACTCCACTAGCTCGCTGTTGTTCACTCTATAGACGTGCTGAGATATCGGCTCTACGTCGGGCACCAAATCTATAAAGAACTCCATACCTCTGTCCGAAGGTAACCCTGGCAACTCCTCCGAAAATACATCCATGAACTCAGCTATCAATGGATGTGGCACGCTCTGCTCCTCTACTGAAACTCCACAGAAAACTTCGTTGCTCTGCTCCGCCTCTCATCTAGTAAACTCGAACTCTGGTTATCCTGGCACTCTGAAAAGAACTCTACCACCACGATAATCTATATTGGCATAGTGCATGCTCAACCAATCCATCCCGAGTATAATATTATAGTTCGGTAATGGCACTACGAGCAGACTCATATCTAGTTCTCAGCCTTCCAAAACTACTCTTCGATCCTTGCAAATATTACGGACGAGAATTGTAACTCCACTTCCGAATTTTTTAAATAAATAATTCAATTTCTGAAAATTATTCAATTGATATTATTAGCTTTAAATAATAAATTAGTTTTAATTTACAATTTTGGTAATCTATTTTTGGAGGGAATTAATTTTGGACCACTTTTTAAATTTGAAAAGTTGTTGTAACAACTTTGGGCCCCCCATGTGAATTACTAACTAATTTTTTAAACATTCCTGAATTAATGAAAAGAAAAGGGGGCTTTTTGCTAAAATCTTATTACGGGGGGACCTATAAAATAATGATTATGGCGGGGGGTATTTTTGCAAATGTGCAAACCTTCTTTATTAATTATGTTGGAGAGAGAGAGAATTATTCAGAACTTATTTTTCATTTTCTTTCTTCTGCTGTTCTCTCGTCCCCATTTTCTCGAGCCAAACCCTAAATCGACGAGCGGACTCCGGTAATTCTGACTCGACGGCGAGGCATCCCCTTCAACTCGACGGCAGCGGTCTTCTCCAGTCACGACTACGAAGCGATCTCTCCGACGAGTAGCTATTTCTCCAACGAGCGACAATTTCAGGCGGCGACACCGGCGACTAAACGACGGGGACGACTCCACACCCTCTAGGCAGTGCTTGGACAGAGCAATCAACTATGGCGACGGCGAGGCCTCTTCTCTCCAGCCGGTGGCGATGGTCACGACGGCGACTCATGAGCCGACCAACAAGAGAGCCATCAACCCCCGACGAACACCATGGTAAGCGGCGACGCTCGACCAAGGTTCTTTCTCTGGCGAAGGCTACGTTCCTCTTCGACGGACGGCGGCGAGGCCAGCTTTGTGGCACGGCGACGAGTTGGATCATCACGGCTGCGTGACTCCTCTTCCGACGAATATTCCTTCCGATCGACAATGTTCTCCACCGCTGACGACCACAGCATCATCAGATTTAGATCACCGAGGAGTATGCTACAATCTGGTAAGTTCTCGATCCTCCTCTTCATCGTTTATGTGTTCTAGTGGTCCGATCGTGATCATTTGGTATGAATTGTTCAGATCTAGTAAATTCGAGTTTATGCTTGATCGAACAGAGGATTGTGTCGGATATACAGGGAATCCTATTCTTCAGGTATTATCATATTCCTTCACTATCATAATTTAGAGGTAAATAGCTGGGTTTTAAATGGGGATTTAATAGGAGTATTTCCTGGTCAGATCAGTTTTGTAGAGTGTGCGTTCTAGCGCAGGTCTGTTCATGTTCTTTGTAACTGGTTGTTGGGAGTTCATTGTGTGGATTTTTTGGGTTGTAGCAGACCGTGTCCGGGTCTTTGTTCGTGTCCAAGGGACTGTCGTTCGAAGATGGGATGGAAAACTCTGTACCTGGTTAGGATCAACATGCTTGGAGGAGCATTGGGTTTATGAGCATCCGAGCATTTGAATTAAGAGTTTAATTATTTTTTTAGATTTTAATATTTAATTTGATTTTCATTAATAGTTGTCTGTATAATTTTTTTGTTCTAATTCAGACTCGATCGGGTTGTACGAATTTTCTGGGATTTTGTTAGACTGGATTTGAGAGTAGGTTTAGCAATTCTTTTGTGTAACACCCAGTTTTCCAAATGAGGGTAATTTTGAAATTTTGTGATTTTAATCCTTTAAATAGTGATATTTAACTCATGATATGATTTTTGGTAATTTTTAAATCATTTTAAAACTATTTTAAATCATGACTTATGATTTTGGTGTTTTGATAGTATAACACTAGAGACAGCTTAACCTAGAGCCTGACTATGTGATTAGGGTATTTCATTATCATTTCCAGTTTGAGGGTATTTTTGTCATTTTGAATTTAATTGAATTTAATATATATTATTTGGAATTTAATATATTATTAAGAATGGTCTGATTTTAATATTATTTAATTAATTGCCATGTATTGTGATTAGCGTAACTTGGTTTGGACCCAACCTAGATTAGTCATAGCTAGTCTCAGCTAACATGGTTAGTGATTATTAGTATTAATTATATTTATTAGAATTAATGTGATTTTTAGTATAATTGATTTTGGTGTTTTAGTTGACTTTGACTAGTGTTGACTAGGAGACTGACCTAGAGACTAACCTAGGTCATGACCACTTGGTTAGGTTAAGTAATCTTAGCTTGACTTAAGTTAGTAAGGTTTGACTCATTGGAATTAATTTGGGAAAAATAGGAGCTAGTTGATTAAGGAATGGCTTGTGAAGTCACAAGTCATTTATGACTAATAGGCTTAATGGCCCATAGCCCACACCCTTTGAACCAAGCCCTAACCCTAGAAATTCTGGCCGGCCTACTATGGTCAGCCCCCCTATTTATATCCCCTTGAAATTAGGGTTGCCTCCTTAGGAAACATTGCCATTTGGAAGAGGTGAGTCCCCATCTTTGTAAATTCTTAGAAAATCTATTTCTACTCCAAATTCCTCCAAACAAATTGCAATAGGACCCAATATTAGTATTCTTGCTGTTTTTGATGAGTATTTTCAGGAAACACAATTTGAGGAAGTTTAGTGGCTTGTAGAGCTCTTCCCATTTGGGAATTTTGATCCATTGTTCACATATATGTATAATTCCTTCTATGGCATTTAAATTCAATTAAAAATCATTTTTAGGTTGTCCTAACCCTAACCTAACAGTAGGATAGGCTAACCCTAGAATTTGGACCCATTTCGTGTCCGTATCGGATACGTACCAGTGTGGTTAGGTTGGTGTTCGACGAAATGCCTCAAAGGGCATTTCAATCGACTTTACAATTTGTTTTTGAATAGGAAAATAGTATTAGACCTCACTTATGCATTTCTATTGCACTGAGCACGAATTAGCATCGCGTCGTGTCCCCACAGACACGCGGACACGATGATTTCACTCGCGCGCGCGCACAGTCTCCCTCCCCTGCTGCTCGGGGCTGACTGTGAGCTGGACACGCCACTTCGACACTTGTTATTCGACACAGAACTAGGGGCGACCACTGACATCATGTATGTCAAGTGGCACGACCCCTCGTGTCGTGTCGGACACGTATTTACATGTGCACGTGCACTTCACTGTGTAGTTCAGTGTTCGAGTTTGGTGTTTACTGTGTAATTCATTTTAAATAGTTTAAATTGTGTTTTAAATTTTTAATTAGATCCTATATGTGATGTATTATCTATGGTTAATTAGGTTTACATATTAGTTTGGGTTTTGATTGGGATTTGGTTCAAAATGGGTCAAATGGTATGCATCCTGATACTGCTCTGATACAGTGTCCCTTCAGTAATTTTTCTCACTAATTAATCCCTGTTAATGATGTTTTCCAACTGTAAACTACCCTCACACATTTGTTGGTTCATATTATTGAAGTATTTAATTTCAATTGGGCTTTTGGATGTGAGAATGGAGTTTTGACATATTGAGTTGGTTTCGAATTTGGGCAATGACATATTAAGCTAATTTTGATTTCCCATTTTCTCCTAACTTTAATTCCTTGTTTGCTTACTGTTGTCCACTTCTAAATGTCCCCACAAATTTGTTGATTGGTGTTAATACAATATTGCATTCGAATTGGACTTTTATGGTATGATATTGGAATTTGGCATGTGTGGTAGTTAATCCAAATTGTTAACTGATTCCTTTTGATGAGTTATAATGATCCCCACATGTTTTAGTTTGTGTTTACTGTATGATTGCTTAATTAGAATAGGCTATATGTTTGAGTATGAGAAATTGGATAGTGTGCTGGTTTTCGAAATCTGGCAACTGGGACATTGATTTCCTTTCCTCTTAAACTGATTTTTGATTCCTTTCCTTTTTCAATTAAGTCGAATGAATATTAATTCCTTAACTGTTAACTGAGAATGAAACCTCTAAACCCTTCACTGATTTCCTCCCTCATGTTGTTCTCCTAACAATGCCTCTGAATTCCCTTCCTACTTAATCAAGTTTGAATGGTTAATTCCTTAAATACCTGAGATTGGTTTATGGTATGTGAATGAGTGATTTATTCATTTAACTAAAATCAAATGGTTAATGTGACTCACTGTTTTACTATTTTCCATGAATCCCTATTACCTCACAGTTTGTCTGTGTTATATTAGACTGGTTAGCTCTCTGTTTTGGCATAACACAGGAACAAACACCATGCCACTGTTTCCAGATTCATTTGTTAGTCATTCACTGTTTCATAACACTGTATTGTTCACATCCTTCACTGACTTTTCCTGCACACAGGTTTTTCCATTTCCTGTTTTCAGGATCACACACATTGCCATGCCATTAATTTCACTAATACACACATCCTCACTTGACATACTCTCATGTTTTCTCACACACACTATGCCACTAATTCAATTCCCTGTTTCCTGCAAACACATCCCTTCTTGACACACACACTCTCACTAACCCCACACTTTGAACCCTCTAGCCTAACATACACACACACAAGTACACCCCAATATTCTCCTATCTATCCCTATATATGTGTACATACATATATACATGTATATATAGATATGTGAGATGTATATATATATATATATATATATATATATATATATATATATATCCTAAAATATATATATATATATATATATATATATATATATATATATATATATATATATATTTTTTAGGATATATATATATATATATATATATATATATCCTATATATTATATGATATGTGGGTACTATTATATATATGGATATATATGAATGTGTGATATGTATATAGTAGCCTATAGGCTATGAATATTCTAAGTTAGATTATAATATATCTTTATGTGTATTATTTTTAGATATAAATATTGTCATATAGTCATGTGTTATGGTGTGGTTCATAGGCATGATAGCCTATAGCCGGTGGATATGTCTGTGTGTCAGTTTAGAGTCTAGATTAGACTTGGGTAGCCTTGTTAGACCATATTAGACTAGTTTAGACTGGTTTGACTTCTAGGGTTGACCAGAGTTGACCAAGAGTTGACTTTGGCCTAGATTGACCTAGATTCATGTAGAACGCATGGTAGTGCATCTTATTATCATTCTGGACTTGTTGTGACTTGTGCTATTCTAATAGGAGCCAGACACCACTCTTCGGACAGTACTTTCGTCTTGGACATTCAGATAGCAGGCGAGTACATTCTCTGATCTTTTTATACTTATCTGGACTATATTCTTGCTCTAGATTACTTTACATGATGCTGATATGTATTTTCACGGATTAGTACTATATGGATCTCTTCCTGAGATGTTATCCCTCTACGGGTGCATCGGGTATTTTTATGTTCATATACTTTATCATGTGCATCAGGTACTCCTTGTACTCGTACTAGTTCATGTTTTTACATGTTCTCATGTGCTTTATCACGTGCCTCATGTACTACTCATTACATGAGTTCATGTATCCTTAGCTGTATTCATGTGCTTATAACGTAACATGAATGGATCCTTGTGTATTAATTGGGGCGGGGGTGAGTAGAATTGGTTATGTGATCATTATCTCCAGTAGCTGTATAAATGTGCCTTTATTTGTATTCATGTGCTCCTAAGCCGTTTACATAACCATATTGTACTCTAAATCACTTAGCCACTTACAGTCTCTACTTATCATGTATTTACTTTCAGTTACAAATATCTCATGTTTACTCGTACTTCCTTTTCAGCACTTCCTGTATTTTACTCTAATGCATGATTTATACTCCTAACCTGTTATGAACTGTTTGAGAGATATGTGCTCGCTCCCGTCCTGACTGGAACTGTTGAAAATTTTACAGTGAATGATGAGGCTCTGGTGTCTACCCCTCTTGGTGCAGCATTAGATATCACTAGTGGCTTGGACCTGCTAGCAGTTGATGATTCTTCCCTAGATTAGGATGTCTTTATCTTTCTGGATTCTGTATTTAGATTCTGAGATATGTATTTATTTTAGTCACTTATAATTCTGGATTTGTATCTCTGTGATGTTATATTCCTGGATATTATCTACCTTTATGTTTCTATCTCATTCCTGTTCTACCTTAGTTGTGATTGAGATATATTCTGTTATGTCACCCCCATTCGGGGAGTATAACTGTGTATTACCTTTAACTGTTAGATGTTGTGACCAAGGACAGCGTTCTACCGCTAACACTGCGGTGTAGGCTGGACGTTGCCACGTCTCGTGCCCTTACTCTAGGGTGCGGTTCGTGACATTTTGATTTAGTTTTGATTAAGTTGTGGATATATTTTCAATTTGATTCTGTATTGTGGATAGTAGCCGTTTGTTTTTTTGCTGGGTTCTTTCTTTTGCGGCTGGGTTTGAGTTTATTGTAATGGCTGAGCTTGGGATTTGGTTGAATGTTTCTGAACATTCAATTTTGGAATAAATTGAATGATGGGGAGGGGTTCATTAATCGGGACAAAGGTTGGGCAGTAATTGAATGAGGAAGGGTAGAATGTTGTGAAACCTGGGTGTACTTTCAAGCTGTTCTCAGAAGGGAACACTGAGAAGCCAATCCCAGTATAAGAATATTGGAAATGAATGAAGACTGAGGCTAATGATCTATTCTTAATCAAGAAGGTCACGTGTAGCACCTGAGTCTATGAAGAGCTAATCCCATCAGTTTTAAGAAAAATAGAAAACCTGATATCCAAGAAATTCATGGCAGTTAAGTGTGGATTCTAGGGACCATAGTCTATTCTTACAAATCTGGAAGCCATAATAGTTTACAATTTATGTTTCCTAAAGATTGACTTTTAGAATATGGTGAATAGAAGTCCAGTTAAGGACTGAAGAATCTTGGTACAAGACTGAATTATCGATTGTATTTTAGAATTAATTACATCTATGGTTCAGTGAACCAATTGCTATGGTCCAATGGCTTGGGATGGGTCATCCATGACTTTTTGAGTTTAAAGTTTAACTAGGATTTAAGAACCTCTACCATTGTTTAAGTTTACTTTTTGAATACTTGTCTCATAGCAGAATCATGTATATTACTGTTTAAGTATATTAGTACTTATTATTAGGGTTCTTGCTTGTTTAGAATATAGTCAATAATATTGATACTTTATAGGAAACCCTAGAAACTAAGGTTTATATTAGAAATTAATCGTGATTAGAATCTTTTGATAACCAATTAGAACTAGCCTGTTTATTAACCAACTTGTACACATCATTATTACATACAGGAGGATATCTAGCTATTTTGCCTGCTTGTACTTTCCGGAGCCAGGCAAGTACTTTTCTACGGTTTTGTGCATTTACATTCTTGTACCCTTTCTTGTGACATGTCATGGCACGATATTCATGTACTCCTGTATTCCTGTACCCTTGTTCTTGTACTTATTAGTGTCGGGTGGGAAAATACACTAGCCATGTGACCAATCCCGATTATTATATATTCCTGTGCCTAGCTTAGGCCTCGCACTGTGCACGCGGGTCCTAAGTCGTACCATATTCATGTACTCCTGTGTATGCTCCTGTACTCACCCCAGCCGGTCACATGGACTAGATGTATTTCGATATTGTGCACTTGTCATGTCTGGTACTTCAGTGTTATAGTTTCATTCATGTACTTTATATGTTCATGTACTTTACATGTTTCTGTACTTTACATTCATGTACTATAGTTCCTGTACTTATTTCATGTACTACTTTCCTGTACTTTCATGTTCATTCCTGTATTTCATTTCCTGTACTCCTGTACTCTGTTCATATCATGTTCATGTTTCATTACCTAGAACTGTACTTTGCTCCGCTCCTGAATAGGATATGTTGCAGGTATGCTTGCAGGACATTGATCTACTCTATGGGCCAGAGCCCAGGATTTAGCTGAGCAGGATGAGGCTTAGCTTGAGGCTTCAGGTTTAGATTACTTAGCTTTACTTTGAGATATTGACTTTAGAGTTCATAGCACTTTTCATTCATGTTGATTCTGGTACATTATGATATCTGGATTTGTGGATTATGGTGATCATTCTGGGATACGTTTTTAGATGCTGTGATTTTATACTTTCATGTTTATCTGGTTAATTTTTCCTAGCTTGGTACAGCTTACTTCGTCGTGTCTAACGACGAAGGCTGGGCGTGTCCGATTATTCGGGAGGGGTCGTGACATATTTTTAGTGGTGGCCCATGCAGGTCCTATCCTAATGGTACCTAGGTTTTAGCGTACTATTGGGGGACTTGATTACACTAGGGAAACTTGAACACAGCATAGGAAAATCGAGAAATAAGGGTATATCAGGTATATCAGGTAGATATTCTATAAAACACTTGTTGTATTTAGGTCTAGGTTATTTTAACAATTTTTTGTTTTTCAGATAGTTCAAAGCATGTGACGCTAGAATTGTCAATTCACCTGCACTTGACATTTCTGAGCTTCCACTACCTTCTATCGTCACTACTATCCCCATGGGTAGTATGCAGTTGACGAAGACGTTTCAAGAGTTCCTTGACACCAGCAGGCTGTCCTTTTCCAATCCAGATTTGCAAATGCATTTTCCGAGTTAGAGAGGACTTCCAGACTATCATACCTTGGACATCCCCGACACCGAGCGCATATCTTGTACCAAGGAGCATATCGAGAACCTGGAGCTGCCACTGAAGATCATCTAAGTTTTGAAGGATCCGACTCCTCTGAAGACTGAAGCCACTAGCCAGGAGATCCAGAATATAACACAAGACGGAAAGTTGAAGCTCATGAAGGAGATGAAGACTTATGATGGGGATGACAACTACTGTGGATCCACAAAGCTTCATCAGACTCAGACAGTATTTCTTCAATCGCATCATCAAATTCAAACAATGACCAATTGTGTTTTCTGCCGCCATCCAGGACATTGTTTCGAGGAGTGCCGCAAAAGGCGAAGGCTATGCCTGCACTGCAGATCGCCTGCCCACCAAGTCAAGAACTGCCCGGAGGCCACTGATCACGCTGCCCAAGGACGAACGCGAGAAGCACCATGACTATAGCGAGTGGACCCACCTCTCCAGATTCAGCAATCACATGAAGCACTACCACATGGATCAACCTATGTCAGGACAATTGAAGAAGTTGAAGTGATTCCAGTCCCTGAAAAATACTGAAGATAGACTGAAGACAGAAGATTTCTTTTGCATGGTTGGGAAAACCATGTATCTTGATTAATAATCTAGTCTTCCCTTAAATTCCTCCTAAAACATTGATCATTTCTTGAAACTTCTTGTTTCTATTTTGGAACCATGATTGATGTTCAAAACTTATTTCAAGATATTGTTTCATATTCGACAAACTTGTTTCAGACCCACAATTCGATATTTGTTTGAAATCCATTATTCGATACCGTTTGTACATTCATTCATGACCTTGTTTCCTAGTGATGGCTCCTATTTGTAAATTCTGTTCTTTTATCAAACTTCGTGTTAATTAAAATTTAATTTCTATTCGAGATTTATTTCGAAACCCTGTTCCTCATTCGAAGCATTATTTGTGCTTCGTCCTATTTAGGATATTGTTGAGGATACCTTTGAGGGTTTTGAAGATTTCGTTCCTATTCGAGACTTGTTTCCTCATTCATGACTTTAATTTTCTAGTCGAGAGTTGTTTGTCCACTATTTTTGTTTCGATCTTGTCTCATCCAAGATTTTGCTTGTCTCATGGAGACTTGTACCTATTCGTTTATTGATATTCTGTTCGTAAATCGAACTTATACTATTCCAGAATTATTCCTACTTAAAATATCATTCTGAAACCTTGTTTGAACTTTCGCTTCTATTGATGCTTGTTTGGGATTCTATTTCCTATTCCAGATTTTCTATTTATTCGAGATTGTTCTTTATCTGCGGCTTTGTTTCAAACTTATTTGAGATTTGCTTGTCGCATATTCACGATCTAATACCTTGTATTTCATTCACTAAGTGATACATGCTTTCCTTTCACTCTTCGTAACCTAGCTTTCTATTTGAGATTTCTATTCGTGATTTTGTGTCCTATTTGTGACCTTGTTAATACTTGATTTTCTATTGTTCACTGTGTACCTTATTGAAGAATTTCAATTCAAGTTTTGCTCGAGGTTTCATTGATATTCGAGATTTTATTGAAACTTGTACGGAATTTTATTTATTTTGAAACTTTGTCTCCTATCTGATACTTTGCTTCTGTTCATCCTTCGAGACTCTGTTATCCTTTCGGGATAACGTCCCATATGTGGAATCTTGTTACCATTCCAGATATCAATTGATAGTCCTTCATAATTTGAAACTTTGCCCTGTCTGAAATTTTAAATCTCCCTGGCCGCCCTTTGTACTCACTGATTAGATCCCTTGTCATTTTTAGTACCTAATAAACTCTTGTATTCTAACAGTCAGGTAACTTCACCATTTCCGTGACTTAGACTATTGAAACTCATTTTGAATTCCTTGAAACTCTTTTGAAATTCCTAGGGATAAAGTCGAGAGGCTATTCGATGACCTACTATGGCATGACAGTTGCGCGCTGCAGCCATTAGCTGGATTATGGAGACTGAGGGTTCACTGCAGCCAGTAGCCCACTGGCGGGGCAGGAACTCTAAGTTGAAGTGATTTCAGATATTCATAGGTTTCGAGTATTATGGAGACTTGTCCTAAATTCTTCATGTCGTGATCTCTTGAGTTGTTTCGCTGATGATTGTTGGAAAATGGATATAGTGCACAGAATGTTCGATGACATATTGTTATTTGAGTCACAGAGCCGAAAGTCCACTGCAGCCAGACCTATACTGGGGGTAGGGATCTAAGCAAAGTGATTTCAAATACCTATATGTTCACGGGTATCATGAAAATTATATTTCTTTTTCATAAGATTATTGGTTTTCGAAAATCACAGATCCTTGCACGTTCATCTTGATTTGATACTTATCTCCTGAGTATTTCGTACATTCCTCAAATCAACTCTTGCTAATTACCTTCTAGTATTGTATTGTTAGATCATTGATTTTCTCAAATGATACATTGCCATATTTTGATTCCATACTTTGTTTGTGTCTTGTCTAAATTTTGATCTTAAAACATGTCTGTCTGACCATGATTTTCCTATCTTGTCCTAACCCACTTGTGTTAAACTATCAAATTTTGATCGTACTTAATAGTTCTGTCTTTATGATTTTGCTTCTCTAAATTGTAATTGAAACTCTGTCCACTTCGTGACTGTTTGATCCTCAATTTTTGTCAAAGCGTGATATCCCAAACTTCTTGTGTATACTTGGACTCAAGGCTCAGAGCATCATGGATCGACAGAAGCATTGGGCGGACAGCAGCAGACGACCACTTGAGTTTGCAGTGGGAGACAGAGTGTTCCTGAAGATCTCACCGACTAGGGGCGTCATCAGATTCGGCAGAGCGGGAAGCTCAGTCCGAGATTGTCGGAC
>JANAVB010023333.1:0-20934 GCA_029216955.1 Iris pallida
TGGATTGTGCTGCATGTACAACTGTCCTCGAGCGCTGTGCGGCAAAATAAACGAACAGTCTCCTCGTTCTTTGTGCTGTCAGCTGTCAGAAAAATTTGATTTTGTCAGGTAATGATGATTATTTGCCACGTCAGCCTGCGCGCTTGAGAGTGTGCGCAGTCTAATGTGCGCAATCTGTATAATGCGCAATCTGATATCTGTGCAGTTCATTTGAAAGATTCATTCTCGACCTTCATGACTTTGTTGATAGGTGCAACTTGATTTATTAGGACCTACAAGACCCCCTTCAAAGTTTTCGAAAGTTGAATTTATTCAAAGTTTCAAAATACTTTGAATTTTGAATTTTAAATCAAGTTGCACATGAGCTGTCTGTACAATCGAAATAGATCAATCCGACTTTTTTGGCACAGTCTGAGGCAGCCGTTACTCTTTGAAAAACTATAAATAGTTCTCTTCAATATTCATTTCATTCTTTACTTTGCTTTTGTGATTTAAGAGAGAAGTCTCGAGCCTATTCCTCCATTCTTCTCCATCGAATCTCCATGGCCCCCAAGCGTTATTCCGCCGCTGCCAAGGACAAGGCCCCCGTCGAGCCTTCGACTAGGGTTGCACGACGTCCTTCTCGACATGAGACTGCGCATCCTGCTATGCAAGGTAGATGACCCAATCGAAAAACCCTTTTTAGGTTTTTTCGACTTCACTGATTTTCAGAATCCATCTCTTTTTAGAGATGTGATCATACTACGCCACCGTTTTTAGGGTTTTGGTTTGCACGAAACAGTTTATTCTTCATTTTATGAAGAATAACTTATTGCGCAATTGGTTGAACTGCTCTGGCAAAAGTCAGTGCATTTGCTGATTTGTGCGAGACTACCAGCGCAATCTGATGCTGGCGCAGACTGTTTGTTGCGCAAACTAATGGTTGCACAATCTGATGGTAGCATCCTTGATTTTTTCTTGTGCTGAATTTTTGTTTTCTCTGTTTGATGCAGTTAACCAGAGAAGGTCCAGGGTGTGAGAACTTTAGGAACTCTTTCAGAATCGGAATTCAAAGAGGACCTGTCCCATGTGCACTTTCTACAGTATGATCTGCCAGCTTCCCGCCAAGCTATCTTGGTAACCCAAGATAATGAAACCCTGTTACGTGTGATGGGCAACCTTTGGAGTCGGCAGATGCCATCATTCACAAGAAGCCCCTATTTTTGTTTGGCGAAGCTTTTGAGAAGAGCTCTCAGCCGAGGCCACGGATGGAAGAACGGATTGTCCACAGAAAGACAAGACAATCTCGATACCAGATGTCTTCCGCTACCTCCCCTTATCTCGATATGCTCATGCAAGTTATCCGAGGAAAATGGAATGGAATCTCACACCTTTTCAGGATGCCCGTCCAGTAAAGATTTATGTGAAGAAGGGGCCTAACAAGAAAGACATGTTTTACAGTTCTTCGAAACGATACAGTGTCTTGCTCAGAGGTTTAAAGCCCGGTTGTATTCCGCCGAATCTTCTTTGTTATTGCCAGTGAGAATTCCAATATTCGCGAATGAGTTCGCGAAGTTCAAAGGGAAGTATCCAGATCAAGACCTCAGATTAACTGGACTGGTGAACCTAGACTATAAGAGATGGAGTTGTATAGCAAACTGGATTTTGACTAAGTTTGAAGACAAACTTCAGCAGATTAACTTGTATCAAGCAGTGCATGCCACTGTTTACGGTTTCGCCCCCAATCCGCATCTATTTCTGGCTCTAGCAGAAAGATACAACTACAGGACAGGGACTTTATGACTCCCTGCGGAGAGATCGGGTTTGCCCTTCACGAGATGCAGTACATCTCTTACCTTCCGATAGGGGATGCCCCGTATGAGAAATTTGTCCCAACTAATGATGAGTTGGACAAACTTTAAAAAGAGAACGCAACCATGGTAGAAGTCTTCGAAGAACTGCTGTGTCATTATAAAATCTGCTCTTTGTTTTACAAAAGTGGTACATCTGGTACCTGCTATAAATGGTTGCCTTATCTGTTCCTCAACCATATTGAAGAAAAGAAGACCAAGGAATATGACAACTGCTATCCCGACTTTTTTAAACCACTGAGCAGCACTGAAGTGGTGACTTAGATGTCAAGATCAAGGACGATCATCAATGTCCTCCTCTAAAGAAAGGAGACATTCTTGAGAGTTATATAAGAGTGGGATATCGATTTATGTCAAAAGAAGCCCAACTGGCGGGTTTTTTGACATACTAGCTCCGTAGATTCGTCATTCCTGGAGCAAGTGCCGTAGACCGCTTCCATCGCGGTGTTCTTTTTGCTACCGTTCGATTAGTCTTCGGCTACAAGATGGATCTCTTATCGACGATGACTTGTAGAATGAACGCCAGTCTCCGTCTGTACGTCGAATTGATGCTGAAAGCTAAGGGCGAGAAAGAGTTTCCTCGGCTAGAATTGCCGTATACTTATCTGTTCGGGTGGTTACTTCTACACCATCCTACTTTGATGGACCCCGATATGGGACCAGTCAGTGGCAGCTTTTTGCGGAGATTCTCCCACGGTAAGTGGAAATACACTTCCTTGAGAGATTGCAGATATGCTTTGAACCTTGGCAAATGATGGAACTTCTATTGCACTCCTCCTCCCGCCGGATATGAACAGATGCCGACCAACATGGTTGACTCAAAGATGCAACCTTTGAGCCGTACAGCTTTTAATTGGTTGAAGACAATTCGTCCATCCCACTTGGTGTATCGGTTTGAAGAAGAATGCTACTTGGAGCCATATCTTCCCAGCCGGTTTGCTCGGCAGTTTGGATATGACCAATTCCACGTAGGTAATGCTATCTCATGCCTACAAGGAAAAGGTTTCTTGATAGATGGAGCCCGAGCTTAGGCTTATTACAACGCTCGAGATACGAAAGCAACGTTCTCGATGCCGGTGAATAGTAATCATGGCTCTCGTATGCTGTTCACATATTTGATGTTTTATACATCATCGAACACTTTTCTCGAGAACTTCAATCTTGCGGATAGCTTCGCATCTGCAACGAGATTGAAGAAGGGAGGAGTCATCATGTCACTTCTAGGTAATGATGAGGTACACGAGCCAGTGGATGTACCCTTAGAAGTTTCGAGGGACGTTATGTTCCCTGAAGAGATTAACGCGCCACTGCGTGTTTCTTTGAAGGTTGCTAAATCTCCGGCCAAGAAGAGAAGGAGAGAGGGGCCTTCCGTCCTAGCTGCGAAAAAGAAACTGATCTTGGATTATTCTTCAGAAAAGATTACTACCAGATCTCAATCTCGGCAGCTGGCCGAGACAATTCAGCAGGAAGAAGCTGCCACACCGATCTCTGTGCAAAAACAAGTCGAGGCAATAAACAGAGAGAGTCCTGAGAGACCTCTGCATAGAAGGAAAAGGTTGGTCCGCAGAAGACAAGTTTTGTCTTCGATCGTGATAGACGCTGCAACGGGACTCACCATGCCCTCTCCCACTCCTTTTTCTGAGTCTGGGAATAAAACTCCCAGTCCAGAGCAGAGAGAGAAAATTAAGCAGAGGGAAGAGCTGGACCAGAGAAATGAGGCTGAAGAGCCCAGAGATAACATTGTAGAGGAAGAGCGTAACGCCGTACGATCTCCTTCACCTGCTGCGGAGACTACTCAACTTCCTCTTACACCTGGGACCCTCCGCACAAAGGAGGATCGTATGATGATTGAAGCTTTAGAGGACTGTAACTTCAGCTCACAGGAGGATTATGTTGATCAAGCCACTGAAACTGCCAGTGGAGAGATACCAGCAGAATATGAGGAGAGCACATCGTCCGAAACTGATGAAGATATGCCAAATCCTGAAGGCGATGAGGAAGGACATGTATCTCCAATAACAATTGATGATATTCTGGATACAGATGTGCAGATGTCTCCCGGAGGTGCTGACGACACTTTGAATCCTGAAAAGGATGTTGAAGTGCAATCATCTCCGAAAAAGATAGCCAATGAAGAGACGGCTCCAGAGGAAACTTCCACCGTTAATCTCCAAGGTATAAAATAAAATTAACAATCTTCTTTTAACTAGATTGATAGCTGACATTTTTATTTGTACTCCATACAAAAATCGAAGTTTCTCCAGCACTTCCAGTGTGTATGGACATGGTTCTTGCGACAGAGATTGCTGGTAGCAGCCGTCATCTATCTTGTGGTTCTGAAGCAGGTAGTAGCCAGGCAGTAGCGTCTGAAGCTACTTCTGCTCAGCTAGAGTCTGTTCCTGCAGATGATAGGCTCATTGTTGGATCCACCCATGGTAAGACTGTTTTCACTTTTGATTCTCTTTATCAATAGCCGATGACAGGCAAAGTGACAGTATTTGATTTTGCAGAGGAACAACCAGGAGGAGCAACCAGCTCCACTTTGGTTCCCTTATTCAAAGAGCCTGCTGTTCAGATACGAGAAATTGAGCATCCTGCTGCCTCGTCATCAACAGGAGTAGCTGCGACTCCTGGTGCTCTGGCGATTAATCAGCTTGTCATCCAATTATTCACCAAATGCTTCTTCGAATCCTTGGGACCTCTGATCAATAGAATGATGGACAAAAAAGACGCTGATTTTTACATGGTTAGAGGTCTGACGTCTTTCTTGGTGAAGGCCATCCGGGAGCAAGGTGATGAGGCTCAGGCCACTTTCCTTGACCATATATTGAATGAGCTGGAAATCTCCATAAAGAACTATAAAGATCTCAACAAAGGGGAAGTGGAACCTTTAGTGCAGGCAGAGTTTGAACAAATGGCTCAGGCAGCTGCAATTGAAAGAGTGAATCTCCAGAACCTCTTGGATGCCTATACTATTAAATCTGCTGAATATAATTCCAAGTTGGAATCGGTGATCTCAACTGCTGAGAAAAGAGAGAGAAGGATTGCCGAGCTGAGAGTGGAGATTGCTCGTCTCCAAGAGGAGCTAGAAAATAAAGTTACAGAGCATCAGACTGCAGTCCAACAAATTGATGCTCTAACTCAGGAAAGAAACGAGTATGTAGTAACTCATGATGCTGAAATCACTCGCCGAATGGTATCCATGCCCATTTTTAATGAAGAATCTGGGATGGAAGAGGCCAGGAGGAGAGTGATGGCATCTCGCGAAGAACGGTTACAGATTCTGAAGCAGCAAATTGCTAATCTGATAATGCCTCCATCTTAGTAGAAAGAACATCTTGTATCTTTTTGTTCTTTATGCTATGTATGTAATATCTTAAATTTTTGATCAATAAAAGACATTTTGTTGTGGCTCTATTATTTCTTGCATATCTTATTCAGATATAAATAATAGCGATAAAAAATATATTTAGAGGTGCAGGACATGATATATTTCTTGATAATTTTGTAGAAAATAATTATATTCATTATATCTGCTCAAAGGTAATGTGGACGTGGCAGAATATAATTTGTCAAATATTATTATTTCAATAGATAACTTAATCAAGGATGATAAGTTACTGATGTGAATGATTAAATGAACAAAAATGAATCGTCAAAAGATATGAACAAAATGAATCGTCATAATGAACGGATAAACCGTCGGATGATGATGAACGGACGAACCGTCAAGCGATAATGAATGAACGGGCGAACCGTCAGATGGATATGAATGAACGGGCGAACCGTCGGATGAATGTGAACGGATGAACCGTCGGGTGATAATAAATGAACGGGTGAACCGTCAGGTGAATGTGAATGAATGGATGAACCGTCAGATGATAATAAATGAACGGGTGATCCGTCAGGTGAATGTGAATGAACGGATGAACCGTCCGATGAATGTGAATGAACGGATGAACCGTCTGATGAACGGATGAACCGTCGAATGAATGGACGAACCATCAGATGAATGTGACGTTTCATTATTTTGAGAATCTCTGCCTATAAATAGAACAAAAATCTGGAAGGAATGATTATTTCCACTTTTCAACATAAAGATGTCGTCCGAAGATGCATCCAAGAAAGTCGAAGTCACCCCAATGGTTGAAGCGGGCATTGAAGAACATCCGGCCGAACTGGTCCAGCCAAAGCAGGCAGAGGCAGGCGAAGGTTCGTCTGCACCCAAACCACCGTAAGATATCCTGGACTTCCTGCTTGAACCAGAAAAGACTGAAGAGGAAGAGGCTATGAGGAGAGTTGCCTGCAAGTTCCTCGTGGGTTCTAGCAAAGATGTTCTCAGCTCTTTTGCTGATTATGTCTTTGATAAGGACGGCAGTGGTCCGCGTCCTAATGTTGAGAAGGATGACAATGATCTTCCTTGATATCATGTAACATCACTTATGATGAAATAAAAATCAAACTTTATTTATGAATTGTCTGATTATATTTACATAAATTTCTGTTACATTTATACATAGTATTTCTTGAGGAATTTGCCATTGATAGGCATCATTGCAACTCGACCATCTAATTCTGCAAGTTGATATGCTCCATTTGAAAAGACTTTGCTGACAACATAAGGTCCTTTCCACTTCGCGTCGAATTTGCCTTTGCTCATGTGAGTCATAGTTATAGGACGTCTGACCGTTAGAACAAGTTCTCATTGTTGAAAGGTTCTAACTTTAACTTTGCGGTTGAAAGTCTTCGAGATACGGGCTTGATATAACTCAATATGCTGTTGAGCTAATAGCCGCTTCTCATCGAGTGCCTCTAACTCTTGAAGTCGTAGAAGATCGTTGTTCTCCGTAGTGAGTTCATTAGCAATGGCAATCCTTAAAGAAGGAATTTGAAGTTCTAGAGGAAGAACTGCTTCACAACCATACACCAAAGAGAAAGGTGTAAAGCCTGTGGGATTACGGACCGTAGTTCGATAGGCCCAAAGACATTCACCAAGCTTTTTACTCCAATTTCGTTTGTTAGTAGATACAAACTTCTTGAGGAGCTTGATGATAGTTTTGTTGAAAGCTTCAGCTAATCCATTAGCAGTAGG
Organism: Iris pallida; assembly: GCA_029216955.1. Taxonomy (NCBI): domain Eukaryota; kingdom Viridiplantae; phylum Streptophyta; class Magnoliopsida; order Asparagales; family Iridaceae; genus Iris; species Iris pallida. The sequence goes on from JANAVB010023333.1 coordinate 6,943, forward strand.
ATTATAGGCTGTAGAAGCAACATTGTCAATCCGATGATCATTGCAGAATCTTGTAAACTTCTGGCTGATGAATTATGGTCCGTTGTCATGGATGATTCGTCGAGGTATACCAAATCGATAAATGACATGGTGTTTGACGAAGTTGATGACACTGCTGGTCTTGACTTCAGCCAGAGGTATAGCTTCAGCCCACTTGGAGAAATAGTCAGTTATTGCTAGTATGAACCGATGTCCTTTAGAAGAAGGAGGATTGATAGGACCTATAATATCCATACCCCAAGCTTCAAAAGGCCAGGAAGCAGCCGTCGGATGCAGGAATTCTGAAGGTTGATGAATAAAATCTGTATGGATTTGACAAGCTCGACATTTTCTTGCATAATCGATGGCATCTGATACGATAGAGGGCCAGTAATAACCCATTCGTCGGATACGATCCTGTAGCTTAGGACCAGGTTGATGTGCTCCACAGACACCGTCGTAAGCTTCATGCAGTACTTATTTCGCTTTATCACCAGCCAGACAGCACAAGAGTAGGCCATCATAAGTCCGCCGATAAAGGGTTTTGGTGGTCTGGTTGTAATAAAATCGTAAAGACCTTCGACGAATACTCGTAGCTTCTTTGGGATCTTCAGGGAGTATGTCATGAACTACGAAATCGATGAAAGGAACTCTCCAATCTTTATTGATAACATTGGTTTCAGCAAAATTACTGAACTCAATATTATGATTGTTCTCAATGCAAAACAACTCACGATTGGAAATAACCACTACTTGCTATCTTTTGATAGGGATAGCTAAGACTGCCGTAAGATTGGCCAAGGCATCTGCTTCAGTATTACAAGCTCGCCGAACATAGTCTATGAAGAAGGCTTTGAATGACGTAGCCATGTTGATTGCTGCTTCATGATAAGGCACTAGATCTTGATGACGAACTTCATAGGTTCCTCTAACCTGATTAACAACCAGCTTAGAGTCGCCATAGACTTCAAGATACTCGACGTCAAGTTGTTTGGCTAATTGGAGGCCAATGAATAAGCATTGTACTCTGCCACATTATTAGAGCATGGTTCATCTAGAGAGTATGCTCTTTGGATAGTTGATCCGTCTGGAGAGACGAGAACAATTTCAACTCCTGCTACAATGGTACCATTTGGTCCAATTCTGGATGCACCGTCAAAGAATAGACGCCATGTAGGAAATTCTTCGGAGACTGCATTAGATTCCAAAGTCTCGTCTGGAATTTTATCATAGAGTTTGGATGTCTCTGGAACAGGATGGGCTGCTAAAAAATCCGCCAGTGCTTGACCCTTGACAAATTTTTGAGGAACATATACCATGTCATATTGGACTAGCAGAATGGCCCAGTAGCCAGCCGAGAATTGAGTGTGCTAGGCTTCTTCATGAGTACCCGAAGAGGGTTAACTCGGGATATAACATGAATAGTTTGGCCAATGATATAATACCGAGTCTTTTGAACAGCAAACATGAGAGCTAGGCATTCTTTTTCGACCGGACTATAACGGTGTTCAGCACCAATCATAGTACGACTGAGATAATAGATAGCTTGTTCGTGGCCTTCTTTGTTCTTTTGGGAAAGTAAAGCACCCAATGAATGGTCCATAGCAGGGACATACATTAAGAATGGTATGCCGGAAATTGGTGGCACCAAGATCGGTGGATTCATGAGATACCGTTTTATGTCGTCAAATGCTCGTTGATATTCTTCATTCCAAACGAAAGATACACCCTTCTTCATGAGTTGAGGGTATGGTCTGCAGCGTCCAGACAGATTCGAAATAAATCTCCTGATGTATGCAAGTCGACCTTGGAATCCTCGTAGCTCTTTTAGGTTGCGTGGATGACGCATCTCTTGAATGGCTTTGATCTTTTCGGGATCCACGTGTATATCCTTAGAGGTAATGATGAAGCCGAGAAATTTACCACTAGAGACACCCAAGAATGACTTGGTGGGATTCATTTTGAGTTGATGTTGGCACATGAGGTTGAAGATAGTTCTCAAGTCTTAGATGTGATCTTCCTTTAGACAACTTTTGACAGCAATATCGTCGACGTAGCATTCGACAGTCTTGCACAGATGATCTTGAAAGATGGTACTCATGGCTCGTTGATATGTTGTACCAGCGTTCTTGAGACCAAACGGTATCACAGTATAACAATGGACTCCATGAGGAGTGCGGACAGAAGTATGCTTTTCATCTTCAGGGTTCATCCGAATTTGATTGTATCCGGAGAATCCGTCCATGAAAGATATTCTTTCGAACCCACACGTATTGTCGATCATGACATCCGTGATAGGGAGAGGAAATTCATCTTTTGGACATGCTTCATTAAGATCCCGGAAGTCGATGCAAACTCGAACTTTGCCGGTTTTCTTTAGAACTGGGACGACATTGGCTACCCAATCAGGATGCTGCTCTTCTCTGATAAAGCCACAAGCTATGAGCTTCTTGACTTCATCGTCGATTGCATCCATCATTTCTGGCTTGAAACGTCATTGTTGCTGTTTGACTGGTTTTGCATTCGGCAGAATGTTCAATTTATGAGTAGCAACTTTAGGATCCAGTCCTGGCATGTCTTCATAGCTCCAGGCAAAGATATCAATGTATTCTTTAATCAGAAGAATTAATTCTTGTTTATCTTCTTCTGGAAGGTTCTTGCTGATGAATATTGGACGAGGTGATCCGTTCTCTCCTACATCAATTTGAACCAATTGATCTTCGGTAGGAGGTTCCCTTTGTTCGAATCGGAGTTCCCATTGGGTATCCATTCGTTGAGCCCAAGGTTCTATTTCAGAACTTTCTTCAACATCCTTGTCATAGCCTTCTGGAAGTTCAACGGAGACCATGTTAGAAGATACAGTTAATCGATAAACTTGGCCAATGCTGGTGTCAGAATCCCACGATCTGGAATCAGAAGAATTAGAGCGTTCTTCACTATCAGATTCGGAACCTACTGGGGATAACATTGGAGGAGAAGCATATCCAAGACCTCTTTTGGTCCTGCTGTAGTACATCTCTGACCTTCCTTTCGGCACAGCCGTACGGATAGGTGTTCTCCGTCCTTTACCGTAGTTGAGGCCGCTCTTGAAGTCGTAACCCATTTTTCGGATGATATCTTTTGATTGTTGACTGTAATAACGGAGTTGAAGATGCCCCGTGTCGTTAACTTTGCTATCATCCGTATAGCTGAATTGTTGTTCCGGTCCTTTACTAAAAAGTATTGGACTCTCGCTTTTCTTTCGAGCAGGAACAATTCGGTATGAATCATCTGGGTGTTCAAAAGAGACTTCCGTTTGAAGAGATTGTACAACTCCCATTGTAAATGATTGAAAGCTATCTAACATATCCAAATAGCATTGAGTATGATAAATGACGTCAGTATACTGGAAAGTAGATACTTTTTCATTGATTTGTACATTTGTATTTACAACAGGACCTTTAGCCTTAGCAGGCTTAGTCAGATTGATTACAAGAGGGGGAGAAGAAGAATGTGGAGGAGGATTGGCTTTGTTACGACGAAGGTCGATAACAAGCGGCTCAGAAGAGGTGAGCTCCCTTTTCTCCTTGTTATGAGGTAGATCTATAACAAGTGGCTCAGAAGAAGTGAGCTGCTTTTTGTCCTTGTTACGACGTAAGTCAATAACAAGCGGCTCAGAAGAGGTGAGCTCCCTTTGATCTTGATCATCATTTGATTGCTTCTGAACTGGCAAGTGAATAGCTAGTGGCTTGGAGGATTGAGGATGAGAAACACGCCCTTTGACAGAAATGATGAGGGTATCTTTGGGCACTGCTTCTGATTCTTCTTCAGTATCCAGAGACAAGACAACCTTCATGAATTCATCCTTGTACATGCGAGCATCATTGCAGTACGCTTCAACGCCTTTGAAAGGATGGAGATCAGCAACCTCCTTTTGAACTTCTCCATTGTCATCAATATATTTGAAACATTGATGAAGAGTTGATGGAACAATGTTGTGTTCATGTAGGAATGGTCTCCCCAATAAAGCATTATAAGAACAACCATGATTGTCGATGATATAGAAGGTCACTTTTGTGCGCAGATTGCCTATTTGGAGTTTTAGGCGAATCTTGCCCAAAGGTTCACTTCTTCCTTGATTGAATCCAAGGATGGTGGTGATTGTACTGGAGAGACTATGTACAGGGATCTTCAACGCATCTAACATTGTCTTCGGCATGATACTAAGGGCAGACCCTGGGTCTATCAGAATACGATCGACTTTCATCGAGTCGACATATCCTGTATAGTAGAGAGGACGGTCATGCCTGTTGTCTTCCATTAACAAGTCATCTTGAGTGAAAGTTATGTTTGGAATTAACTCCAACACGCTATGACAATGGAGGCAAGAGACAGGCTCTGCTGTAGGCTTCTTCAGGAGGGCTAGACAAGTTTCTGCTTGCATGAGAGCTTCACTTAGAGTTTCTCGAGTTTCTTTAGAGAGGCGCAAGAGCTCAAAAATTGACAACCGGGCTGGTGTATTAGCCAACTGAGCCAAGATATCAAAGTTGTAAGGCTTTTCAAGTCCAGAAGGAGATGTCTTCTTCAAAGGTTTATCGAAGCGGACTTGCTTTTTGCCTTTGTCAGCGACCGTCGGCTTGGAAGGAATGGGTATTACCACAGGTGAGGAAGCAATAGGAATATCCTCAGTAGAAGCAGGCTGCACCGGAGCAGGTTCAGAAAAAGAAGCAGGATTCTCTTGGACTTCAGGATAATCCTTTAGATAAGCTTTCCCTGACCTAGTGCCCAACAGGATTTCTTCATCAACTATGGGGTCAAAAGACACAATATTGCAAATCTTTGTCTTGTCCTTGGAGCGGTCTTTCTTCTTGGAGGAAGAGGGAAGTTCGAACTCTGAAGCAAGATCCGGATGAATCCACATAATCTCGCCTTTGTCAAGAGACAAGGGGACGAGTCCTTCACTTCGTGGAGGAGAAAGATTCTCAATCTCAAGAGTAGCTTTGGGGATAGGAATAACGCCATGCTGCACCATCTGGGGCAGAAAGTCACCGAACTGAACTGATACCATGTTTGCAGTAACAGTCTTCTCGTCTTGTTGCAGAGTGACGATGCCAGCGTTGACCAGCTCCTAGATTTTGCCTTTGAGCACATAACATGCTCGATTGGGATGTCCGATGAACCTGTAATAAGCACAGTACTTGGGATGATCAGTCTTACCGACTTCATCGGGCTTCTTTGGATCTGGAAGTTGGATTTTATTGCTTTTGATTAAGCAATCAAAGATGCTAGCAGTGTCATTCTCGTCAAAGGAATATTCTACTTTAGGACGAGGTTCTCTTGGAGGAGGGGCTGAAGGAGTAGAAGTGGACGTAGGAGGAGCTACGTTAACCGCCAGAGATTCTTCGTTCTTGTTCAAATTGATGTTCAAAGTTTCTTTTGGTTTACGGTTGTTCTGGCAATTGCCACCACCTGATGTTTGATGTTCATCCCGGTCGGGGTTAGACATTTGTACCCCTAGCTGCTTGAATTTGTCGGCGCTAACTTCAGCTGCTTTAGCGTTGACAATGAAGGATGGCCAATCTTGGAATTGAGTAGACCCCGTCCACATGCTGATGATGGGCAATAGATTTGTCTTGCAGGTGTCTATGGTGACAGCAGCCGGAGTTCCCGGTAGCATTTTCAAAGCTTTCCGACGGAATCTTTCGATGAAACTTTCAGCAGTTTCATTATGCCTTTGTTTGATTTTATTGAGGGCTGACATAGTCATGTCATTGATCCCCTCGTAAAATCGTTCCAAGAGGATTTGCTTTAAGCCAGAGAAGGAGGTGATACAACCATCGGGCAAGCTTCTATACCAATCGTATGCTACGCCAGCTAAACAGCCGACGAATACTCTGGTAAGAAGAGCGTCATTTGGTTGAAGTTGAACAGTCATAACCTCAAAGTGGTTGATGAACTGACTGGGAGATGTGCTGCCATCAAACAGCGAGATAGTTGGGATCTTATACTTTAGAGGAAACGGGACTTCTTTCCATTCAACTAGGTAAGGTTGCTTGATCCCCAACCTTTGCAAGTTGTCCTTCTCTTTGAAAGCTTCGAACTGAGTTCGCAGGAGCTTCACAGCTTCATTGGCATCTTCTACTGATGTAGAAGGAGTAGGCTGAACCACAGTGTTAGGAGGAGGAACAGCATGATAAGCACTACCCCCAGCACCTGACTGACTGGGTGTAGGTTGGACTTGTACAGGAGGTACTGGAAGAGATGCTACCCCAAGCCCTGCATTAGCAGGCACCGACGATGCTATAATTTCAGGATTTGTAGGCGGTACTGTCGGTGGTACTGTGTGCTGAGCCACAATGATGGAATGCATACTTGCAACCATTTCCGCCATTGTCTTCAGTTTATCTTCTAATGCAGCTATTCTTTGTTCTTGATTAGCTGAACTGGAAGCATCAGGATCTTCATTGACAACATAAGCTGTTACTTCTCTGGGTATAGTGGAAGACACTGTCTGTTCTGAGCTTTCGCTGTATGCATCATTGTTGGAGAAAGAATCATCTCCTGAGTGGGAAGGAAGGAGACGTTCAGAAGGATTTTGAAGATTCCTTTGACCGATTGTGTCTCGGCTTCGGGATCTGGTATGTTGGAATACTCCTTCAGAGGATTCTTGGAGTAAATTCAAATACCGTTGGCTTGGCTTGCGAGGCTTCCCATGCTTAGAGCACTTCCTACCCCCAGTGTCTCTGGAAGTCATGTTGACGGAAGCGTACAGAACCTCATCTTCATCTTCCGACATAGGTTCAGAGTTAGAAAAGTTCAGACGATTGAAGACAGATCGTCTAGTTATTTGACAACAACACTTGATAACAACCTTATGATTACAATGAAGATGATCACTTGGTTGAATTGGAAGTGTTGAAGTGTTGCCCCGCCTTTGCTTGAGGTGTTCTCGGAGATCGGGAACAGCAACGGGACGAGGAAAAATTCGAGGGATATGTTCTTTAATAACATTAGAAACATGGTTCCGGTTCTTCAAATGTTTTGTCCCTTGAGTGTACAGGGAAGTGCTCATTTTATTGGCATAGGTGTCTGGGTTCTTGATCCTGGAGGTCTGCTTCTGATGATGTTTGGTCTTCGGCATTGGCTGTTTACGTTTCATCGAAGTTGGCCTGTTGAGATAAGTTCTCAGATCAGCAAACTCACCCCCAGGGGTTTCTGTTTGAGACACCAGCAATTTTCCCTGTCTTGAACGGAAGATCTTGAGGGTTGGGAGATCTTGGAACTCTGCTACCAGGAGTAGGCAGAATACCTCTTTGATCAGTACATGTTCTTTTAACATGGAGAGAAGAATCCTTGTTTGAAAGAGTTTTTGTACTGACTGATGCCGAAGCACGTTCAGTACGATCTTCTACAGTAAAGACCGAAGAAGACTGAGAAAAGACCAAAGGGCCTTTTCTTTTGTTTTGTAAAGAAGGTTTAGCTAAAGAGCGTTTCCCTCTGTTGTCTTCCAAGTCAAGGGACAAGGAAGTTTAAAAAAAGACCAAAGGGCATTTTTCTTTGTTCTGAGGAGGAAGAGGAATAGCCAAAAGACTACCCCCAGTGGATTGCGCAGGAGCAGCAGGGTGTTGGAGCTGAGCAGCACTCTTCTCTTTGTTGTGAGTAGAAGAAAGATTAGCCAAAGGGCTGTCTTTCTTATATTGCGCAGACACAGTTTGCGCATGAATGGATGGCGCACTGGCAGGTTGTGCAAGAAAGTCTCTGGCAGAGGACTTTTTGGTTCTGGCCACAGATACTGTGGTTTGCGCATCAGGAGTTCTGGCCACAGAGTGTTTGGGATGTACTCTAGTTACTAGAGTGTTGATTTGTGCAGGAAGATTGGCAGCCAACTGCGCCAGAGGCAGAGGAGTCTTGTACCTTGATAGTAGGGCTGAAAATCAAACGAACGAGCTCGAACAAACTGTGTTCGAACTCGGTTCGATTAAAGTATCGAACGAGCTTTATTCGAGCCGAGCTCAAGACCGAGCTCAAAAATGGTGTTCGAATTCGGTTTGATTATAGGTTCGAAACGATCGAGCTCGACTCGATTTAGTTCTCGAGCTCGAACGAACCCGAGCCGAGCCCGAGCCAGGACCTAACAAAAGCCACATTAAACTTGTTGTACGGTTACTCTCAAGTCTTAAAGATTTTTTTTGTTGAATTAATTATGCTTTTTACGTCATAAATTTACCATCATATAAATGACAAAAAGAGAGTAAATTTTCTAAGACAAAATTTATCAACATCCATAAAAATATATAGCATATATTAGAAAAAGCCATAATATTAGAAACCGAGCCGAGTTCGAGCCAGTTCGCTAACGAGGCCGAGTCAAACAACCTATGGTCGAACTCGGTTCGAACACCACTTCGAACAAAAAAAAATCGACCGAGCTCGGTATCGACCTGCCCACGAACGAGCTTCGAACCGAGCTTGGCTCGAGCCGAACGCGAGCCGAACACAAACTGTTTGAATCGTTTTATAGCCCTACTTGATAGGGCAGCATATGAAGTCTCTTGTACACTGGCAACAGCAGATTGTGCAGTATTCTTGGCAGAGACAGATTGTGTAACAGTCTTAGTGACAACAACTGTAGACTGTGCAGCAGATTGCGCAGCAGGATTCTTGGCAGACTGCGCAGCAGTCTTGCTGGCAGAGTTAATAGACTGCACAGCAGTCTTGGAGACCACACTGGGCGCACTTTGCTCGTGGCAGAAGTGGTTACAGTGCGAGGAGTGGTCTTAGAATTGATCATGGCTTCATAGGCTGTCTGGTTGACCTTCACAACCAGAGTCTTCTGCGTCTTCCCGATAGACGCTACGTCACACTGAGTTGTTACTTCCTCGTCGGAGGAGAAAGTCGTCCCCAGCAGAGTCGCCATTTTGTTTGCAAAAACAAAAGTATGAAACTTTATTGATACAAACTTTGTAAAGATTACAAGAATTCTGGGAAAGTACAACTGTAGGAATCCAATCTAGATGACGATTGCTTTATCCCTTGGACGATATGAACTTTGAAGACGGTAGCCTCTGAAGTTGAAGTTGAAGGCAAAAGTCTCGGAAGTTTAAGGCAAAAGCCTCGAAAGAATGCAGCAGCACTTGGGCAAGAACTCCTGAACTCTCTGAACTTTTATGTCTGATCTCTCTATCTGATCTCCTTGAATGAAGACTTGAAACTCTATTTATAGAGTTCTGGAAATAACTAATTTTTAGTTATTCTGAATGGCGCAAGTTGGATTGCGCAGGAACTGGATTGCGCAACATCAGATTGCGCAGGCAGTTGTCTGGTCATGGGCCGACTGTCTTGGACACATGGCATCATTTGATTGAAATGCGCATAATCGTATGAAGAAGGTTGCCACGTAACGAGAAATTGATGGCATGAATGCCATGTGTACTTTTGTCAGTTGACATGATGAAGTATGCCACATGAATTGCGCTGACTTCGGATTGTGCTGAAATGGATTACGCAGACACTGGATTGCGCAGACACTGGATTATGCAGGCACTAGATTGCGCTGCATGTACAGCTATCCTCGAGCGCTGTACGGCGTAATAAATGAACAGTCTCCTCGTTCTTTGTGCTGTCAGCTGTCAAAAAGATTTAATTTTGTCAGGTAATGATGATTATTTGCCACGTCAGCCTGCGCGCTTGAGAGTGTGCGCAGTCTAGTGTGCGCAATCTGTATGATACACAATCTGATATCTGCGCAGTTCATTTGAAAGATTCATTTTTCGATCTTCATGACTTTGTTGATAGGTGCAACTTGATTTATTAGGACCTACAGCTAGCTTATTGTTCTTTCTACGGGCCTGACTTGGGTCCTGCAGATTTAGCTGAACCAGAACCAGGAACCCCAGAACCATAGATGTTGGCATAGTTTTCTTTCCTTTCTTGTTTTATCAGAACAATTGTAATAAGTGATGTAATGCCCCAGTCCCTAAATACGTAGGACTAGGAACGTAGACATGCCAGCTGTATTTATACGAAGTACGTGGGCCTCGTATGGATACATAAGCTGTAAATATAGTAGAACCATAACTAATCTCATCCACACAAATAAATGAATAAAAGATATCATATAATGATAATGAATTGTCTTGATACAATATGTTGGGCGGAGACAAATCCACTACCAACAAGTAAAGGAAAAATATATGAGAAAAGAAATAAATTTGGCGAGCGAAGCGAAGACGATTCAAGCGCAATCGTCCTCGAAGAAATAGCGATGATCACGGCTAGAGCTAGAACACCTGCGAAAGACAATAACACACACCTGGAGAGATAACCAGGTCCTCAGAGGGACGTAACAAGACACATAATATCATGCCATATAAACTGAATAAATATTGCTCAAATAAATAAGTCAATTAAATTATAACATGGTCTAATACACACCTATTGAACTAGCGTACCATCCCCCCAACCAAACAAGGACAAGAGATGGTAAACTAATTCACGGTGACGTATCTTTCCATGCTATGAATCTAATATGGTATCCGGACCCCAACAAGGTTCAATACCTTCTCATCGAAGTAGTAAGTCACTCCTACAACCAAATAAGGACAAGATGTGACGAACTAATCCGCGACAAGTTATTGTTCCAAGCCACGGTCAGATACAAGTACTCAAACCAAAAGTACTCATACCTAACGGATAAGGTAGCCTAACCATTCTAAGTGAAATGTAGTTAAGAACAATCCTTCCTACGCATGGGCCCTGACTAAATAGGATCGACGTAGTCCCCCTTGGGGCACCAGAGGCCCCAACAATAAGAGCATGACGTTCCACAGAACGTCTGTGGCCGTCAGTAATCATGGGTAAGCTGACCCGCGTCTCCGACGGAGCTCACGGATTACAAAAGGGAAAATGCATCGAAGCCCATACGCTAAGGAATTATCCTCCCCGTCCAATGCCTACTATGTTGTATCCACAACAGAAAACCTCTATAACCGCTAAGTCAAACTAAGCATGTAACCTCTATTAGCGTTTATTCCTATCGTACGGCTTATACGTATCGGTGGCCAGCTAATCACATACGTCCGTATTCTACATGCGACACACAACTTTGTGGTACAACGTGTCAAGGCCATGAATGCAACACACAAAGGTGGTCCCTTAAATCTAGGGTGAAAGTATAAGAAAAATAATACATAGCCAAAAATATAAATGAACAGTAAGTTCTAACAGGTTATGCCATGTACCACAGTTTATTTTGCATAAAGAAAATAATGAAGAATGCAAGAAATATGAGCTAAAATAAATAAACAACAAATGGCAAGGTGTCTTGCCTGGTAGGATGCCTGGTGTGCTGCGATGATCAAGGTGGCACAAACTGCGACTTTGGTGTGACAACTATGCAAGGTGACCTCTTATGGTGGTATAGACCGGTACATCGGATCCAGAACGGTCAGTTTGGTTAGGGATGATATAAGGTGGTACGGATTTGGTGACAAAATAGGAATAAGAGGGTTTAGTCACGGGCTGGAGGAAATCGAAGGAAATTAGATAAATAACATATATACGATTTTTGAAAACATTTTATAATAATTAGGAAAAATATTTTAGGTAAAATACGTACTTACAAAATTAGAAATCGTTTTTCGTCTAAAACTCTAAGTAGTAAAAATATGAATTAGAAAGAAACTATATTTCCTTAGTTAAAAATACTTGTAGGTAATACAAAAAAATCAAAATAAATTTTTAGGCAAAAACTCTAATCTTATCAAAATAGGATTTCTAGGTTAGAAACTAAATTTTTCATTAGTCCAAAAATATTTTAAATAAATATATAAAAATCTAGGAAAATATTTTAGGGCTACTGAGTTGCCAAACATAATTTTAAAAGAATGTTAACTATCTATTTATTTAATAAACAAAATAGTAAGAATAATATTAATACTAATTATAATTATAATAATACTTATAATAATATAAGTACTAATAATATAAATAACTTACACTAAATATTATACTGTAAAAGAGTGATACTAAAAATAATATAAAATAAAATAAAATAACATAACATAAAGTAATAAAACGAATTCAGCAGACTCAGTACTCTTCCAAAAATGTGGAGAGAGGGATTTAGAAAGAGGGAGAGTGGGAGAGGAAGCGAGAGGTGAGAGAAGAGCGGGGCGCTCCGAGGTTGGGGACGCCGAAGGCTCACAGCGACGCCAAGGCGGGGCACGACGGAGGAAAGTGAGGAGCGGGGGAGAGCGAAAGAAGCGGGACTGGGCGGACGACCACTCGGGGACGGGCGGCACGCTGCGGAGTTCGTCGGCTGCAAGGAGGAGAAGGGTTTCAGCCGTACGGCGTGCTGGACGGGCGGCGCTCGCCGTGGCGCGGCGACTACGGGGGTTTCGGAAAGGCGGAGGGTTTGGATGGCGTCGAAAGGGTGACCGGAGTAAGGTTGGAGGAGGTTCGATTGGTCGGCCGGGGATTTCACGCGGTGGAGGGAGGTCGGCACGGTCGGCGCTCGCGGCGGTTGCCGGAGGGAGCGGCGGAGAGGAGCGGGATCGGGCGGAGCGCGGCGGACAGGCGCGGCAAGGGAAGTCGGAGGGGTCGTCGGAGCATGCCGGCTTGGCGAGAGGCCGCTGCTGCCGAAGTGCGGGGACGGTGGTGCGGATGAGGAGCACGTCGGAGCTGTTTCGCTCGGCGTGCGGAGGAGAGGTATTCCTGACTCCCAGATCTAAGCATAGGGCGACGCGGTGGCGGCATGGGTGAAGGCTGTGGCGGTGGTGGTTATGAGTTTGGTAGCAGAGGAGGGGGATGAGTCCAACGGGGAACGTCGATGTCACGACCCGCACCCACTGTGAGGGTACGAGCACGTAACAACGCCCAGCCTACGCCGCAGTGTCGACGGTAGAACGCTGTCCTAGGTCACAACATCTAACAGTCAAATATAATAAATAGTTATACTCCCCGAATGGGGGTGACATAACAGAATATAAACTCAATCACATCTAAGGTAGAGCGTAATGGAAGATAGATAAAATATGAAATCCAAAAGAGATACAACAGATAGAAGTCTAAGTGTCTAAGATACACAAACCCAGAAATACATATCAAAGCTCAAATACAGTAATCCGTAAAATAAATACAACTCAAGACAACTGAAAATAAGCTATAAGCAAACCCTAGCTATCTATACAACCTCTACTGTGTCTCCTCTAGGATAGCAGGCAACCTCCAGACTATCTGTAAAATTTATCAACAGGTCCAGTTAGGACAGGAGCGAGTACAGTACATCTCAACAAATCATAACAGGCTAGGAAATATAAACATGCTAGAGAGTAAGATACAGGAAACTGAAGAACAACATGATGTAAAAGAGAGAGACTGTAAGTAAATAGCTACAATATATAGAGAACTATCAGTGACTAGTGATTCAGAGCACAAGATGGTTATGTAAACGGCACGATGTTGTACACGAGTAATCTACAGAGGTTGTACACGAGTAATCTACTGGATTGATTACATAACCACTTCTACTCCCCCGCCCCAATCAATACACAAGGATCTAGCTAAGTTATGTTATTGCACACGAAGTATAGTCGCACACGAGATCATGTGAATACATGAATATACACGATTTGTACACGAATGTCACGAATACAAGGAGTACACGATGCTCACGATAAAGTACACGAATACGAATACCCGATGTATCCGCTAAGGGGATAACATCGCACAACAAGATCCATATAGTACTAATCCTTGTTTCCAACGTGTCAGCATCATGTAAAGTAATCTAAAGCAGGAAAATACTCCTAATAGGATATGAAATGATCAGAGAATGTACTCGCCTGCTATCTGAATGTCCAAAGGAAATGTACTGTCCGAGGAGAGGTGTCTGGCTCCTATTTAGAACAGCACAAGTCACAACAAGTCCAAAATGGTAAAATAAAGCTCTACTATGCATTCTACATGATTCTAGGTCATTCTAGGTCAAAGTCA
>JANAVB010023334.1:0-40251 GCA_029216955.1 Iris pallida
GGAGTTCATGCCTAACATGCCTTCAAAATCCTCACCAGGTTTGCACTAGTCTGTGGTCTTCCTATCTGCATCCCATCGATCCCTCCCATCCTACATGGCTGTGTGATGGACAAGGATGACACCATGTTAATAAAAGATGTCATAGGTTAGAGAGTACCTACTATGAGTATTGTCCTTCTTCCCTCTCTCTCTCTCTCTCTCTGCTAGGAGTTATAACAAATACCTATCAATCTTAGATTTAAGTTTTACTAATGATAGGAATTTCAAGTATTCGAGCTAGGGAATGGTACCTTTGGTGTCGTTGACAGTTGGCCTATCTCTCCACAAAGGCTGGTGCTTCCTTGCCTCCTTCTTGGTTCAGGAAATTAGCCGCTAGGGTTTTGGGGATAGGCTACTTGCCTACCACTATATACTGGGTTTAGATTAGAATCAAGGGGATGATTTGATAGCGAAAAACAGATTTGGAATGATCAACATATTCAAACTGGAAGTTTGAATATAGGGTTCGGTTGCCCCCTGCTATGCATATTCGAGCCTTGGGATAAATTTAAATCTTTCTGGGATTGGGGAAGATCACTTAAGGTTTAAAAATTTAGTTCGATCCTAGCAAGGATTGGTTGGAAGAAATTCGAACTTGTGTTGGTTCCTATCAGTGGCCGTTGGGTCAGTTTTTGAGTTTAAGATTAACTTCAATGGCTGAGGTTTCAAACGGCTAAGAGCCCCTGCATTTGAAAGTCAAAATTGCATAAAAGCCCTTGAGGAATCAGTTTTTGCAAAGGAAGTCATTTGCCCTTATTTGTTAGAGTAAAAAAAAATTACACATAACACCATAATTCATATAATACTTTAGGGAAATGGGGAAATATTATTAATAATTGGTTCAAGGGTTTACAAATCTACCCCCCTTAGAGAAATTTTGTCTTCAAAATTTAAAGGAAACGACGGTGCGAAGCTATACGACTATGGTCTACTAGAATAAATCTAAATACTTCCATTGAAACATATTTCCACTAATCACTAGCCAACGTCTAATATAGGATATTCTGCTAGGAATTCCCGCTAACTCCTCCTTGTAGTGTCGTCGCATCCTCCCTGATCATGGCATAAGCTTGTCCTCCTTGTGCGGTTGGTGGCGGTGGGGCAGTCACGTTTATCTTTGGACAAAATCGAGATATGTGCTGGTTGGAACCATAAGTCCAACACAACCCTAACCATTTATGACACTCTTCTTGGATGTGGCCCCTCTTCATGTAATACTGGCAGGTAGGAACATCTTGTACTTGATATGGGGCTGCTTATAGCTGCTGAGGATACTGCTGTGCTACGGTCTTCTCTGGGGCATTGGATCGCTTTGCCGATCTCGGTTGGCTGCTGCCTCCTCCGTGTGCGTCTCTGTCTCTCTTTCGCTTATGCTTCAATTCTGTCTCTACTGCTTGTGCAATCTTCAAGATTCTCTCATAAGTTGTGGCCTGGCTGGTGGCGATGGCTATGCGAATTTCATGTGACAACCATTTTTGAACTTCTTGGCTTTGGCTGTAGGGGTCAAGACATCTGCGAAGCGACTGAGGCAGGAAAACTCTGCGGTGTACTCGTCGAAAGAGAGGTTGCCCTATTCCAGGCTCTTAAACTCATTCTCCAACTCTTTGCGGGCTGCTTCAGGATAGAATTTTGTCTTAAACAGCTCCTTGAACTCTTCCCAGGTCACATCGGGCATGGTGAATCGAGGCTCGTCTCGATACCATGTGTGGGCGATATCGTAAAGCTGTATGCTAGCTGACTCGATCTTCAGGTCTTCAAGAACTCGAGTCATCCGAAGAATTCTATCCACGTCTCTAACCACTCATCCGCGTAGAGAATCCCTTCCGTCCCCTTGAATTCCTTGGACCTAAGGTCCATGAAATTCTTGGAAGTTCCAGGACGCAGTCGTAGAGTGTCTCTAGTCTGGAGAGCCTCTCTCAAGGTGTCGTAAAAGGCGTTAGCCTGCTCCATCTGGGAAGTGATGAGCTGCTGAAAGATTTCGAGGAGAGCAACGTTGTCCAGTGCAGGTGGCGGAGACAAAATATGTGATGGGTATACGGCAGGGGTTGGATACGTCGCTGGAGCTGGATGCATAGTGGGAGCTGGATACATCGCGGGTGCAGGGTGCATGGTAGGTGCTGGATGTGGAACATATGCTGGTGGTAGAATGTCGTCTCTGCAGAATCTCGGGTATTGCGGTTGAGCCGGGTCACCCTGATGAGTAAGCTGGCCTCCCTGCGTCAGCGGGGTCATGAAGAATCCTCCTACAGCCGGTAGGGTGTTTAGGGAGGCGTTGTTCCAGTCTTGAGAATCCATTTACTGCAATAAAAGAAAACATTAGATAGTATGAAGATTTCAAGCAGGATGCAAGTCAAAGATTCAATAGAAATCAAGGACAAAGATCAATACTATTTTCAAGACACGTGGATAAGATCCTAAGTTTCTAATCCTATGTGCAGGCTCACGACGGTACAGTGACGTAACCGAAGTAATTAACGTAGACCTGCATAGGCCACCAAAAAATTTGTCACGACCCGCACCCGCTTTTCGGATACGAGGCACGTCCAAGCCCAGCCTGCACCGCAGTGTCGGCGGTAGAACGCTGTCTAAAACATATACAAGTCACAGAGTCTATAGAACTAATAAGGCAGTCTAGATCTCATCCATAGAAATATGACTCAATCAACTCAATCGAGACTGAATATAGAATGATAATATATAAAATGAAGTATCAAGCTCATCGAGAATCCAAGTCACGTCCGGTGGACACAAATCCACTACCAATAGACGAGAATAAAATAGAACATGAGAATGAAATAACTAAGCCCAAACTGCTAAATCATCAATATACCCTCGGCTGCGGTGGTACCGTGGTCCAATGCTGCCTCAAACCTGCTCTCGTGCACCTGGATCAATACTCGGCTAAACCTGAAGAGATCATCAGGTCCTCAGAGGACTAGCAAGATACATAATATACAAACCTTTCTAACAGTTTATCACGCATAAAAGAAATCCAGGATATACACAGAAAAAGACTAACGATCATGAGACATGAACGTATGAACAACTACGCATAAATGAACTGTAGGAGAACAA
Organism: Iris pallida; assembly: GCA_029216955.1. NCBI lineage: Eukaryota > Viridiplantae > Streptophyta > Magnoliopsida > Asparagales > Iridaceae > Iris > Iris pallida. Next base: position 3,115 of record JANAVB010023334.1, read on the forward strand.
GTAAACAAGAGATCAATGGAATACCAAACCCTCGCCCCGAGTGTGGACTCGCATGTTTGAACTAATTACTAACCCCGCCCCGATTGTGGACTCGCAGGTCAGTTTCCAGACAAGTCACCCTCGTCCCGTGTGTGGACTCGCAGGTGCAAATGATCAACCCTCGCCCCGTATATGGACTCGCAGGTTGTAAGAATCAAAATAAGGGAATTGCAGTTCAGTTTATAACGTGGTCGTCCTACGATACAACTCAATCCAGTACAAGTGAAATACATATCCAAATAAGGCTACAAGGCTAACTGTGAACAAGAACTATATAGCAATGATGAAACACATGTCAGCAATCAAATCAGAACCAACTAGATAATGAAAAAAATGTAAGCATGTAAATAAAGCTGTAAAAAAGGCAAGGTATACTTGTCTGTGGTCCTGAGCTGCGGTTACGGGTTGAGACTTCCGTATCGAGGTCCAAGTATCCTGTTTTTAGAGTTTATCATGTCAATAAGAGAAATACATCAACTGTACTAACTATTTGCGTATTAAGTCTCTAGGATAATTCTAGGTCATCTTGGTTTCCTTAGCTCTATAGACATACAATTCAGACTCATATAGTTCCTGCCCAATGTGTACTCATCTAATACTAACAATACAGTTTAATTTCCTTTGGAAAGTCCCTCACTTATAAAATACTAGTGTATGCACAATCCAGTTTCGTATACCTGTTAATTTCCTCCTAGTCTAGTCACTCAAGTGTCAATGAAATTCCTATAGTCAGCATTATACCCCTCTCCATGTCCAAGGACCTTTATTGAATCGAATGCCCATCATATGTATGCCAAGTTTTGCAGCCTAACAACACAAAGGGATATTTGTCTATTCCTATATTATGAGAAGGAGCAACATATACTATGCTCTTCTTCTGTTTATGCACTCACCATAATCTTCTTTAAGTTGGTACTGCTGCTACTCTATTCATGTTATAAACACACTGTTTGCAAGATGAAGTTCCTGTCATGTACTGAATACACATAGACACCCTATTTTACTCTAAGTAAGAATCATACCACTAGACCCAATGCCCACATTTAAGATACTAGATACATGAATGTATCTCAGGTTGACTGCTACATGAATGTATCTCTCACCTACTGGGGTGAGGTTCACTGCCATTGGCACATGATTCCTGTAACCTCCCTGCCATAGGCTATTAAATACCCATGTATTAGTTGGATACAAAGGACATTCCACATACATGTTTTTAATGAATAAGAGGGAAGTTTATGGGAGATGAGGACTTTATACCCTTCATTCCAAGACATATCTAATACTAAGGGTTATGCATGTTACAGTCTGATACATGTTGTAGGAACACAACTAAGAATTATATATAGGACTAAGCATGGGAAGAGAGGGTTCTAATATGAGGGTTAATGGAGTATGCTGATATGAAGGGGAATGGTTAACAGATGAAATCAATTATCTGAACTTCAAGTGAACCATTTCAGATGAGGTTTATAGTGTTAACATGGCTAAACATCTGAGTACCAAGGAATGGAAATGCAGGATATGCAATAGTGCAGTGAATGCATGAAGAGTGCAATGTGTATAAATGAATGTGAGTAATAACTAAACTTTACAGAGAATGCAAAGGTGCCTATGCAATGTAGGGTGTCTATAACTAGATGTATATAGGAATGTATCTAGTGCTGTTATGTTACACAAGACAGGTGATAAAGGGTTAAGAAATTAGCAGGAAAGGATGATAACTCAGTGCCCGACAGAACCCAGGTACAGGACATGTGCAACTGAGCATGAAACAGAGGTGAACCAGGTTATGGCATTTGGGATTAGATTTGTAAACTGTATGTTCTCAGGAACTCAGTCCCTATACTTTAATATCAACCTACAAGTCATATTGGTACTAAGGCTACCACATAACTGATATGGCATTTGGATTACAAATTTTGATTGGTGATGGCTAATGGAGTATCAGAAGTGAAAGGAGGTATCCTAAGTTCATCCAAGCATACATTGGTTATCTAATACCCACTTCATATACTAGACTTTCAGAGATCCTATCTCATACTGGGTAATACCCTCTTTTAGTATACAAAATCTGAAAAGCATAACCCACAAGGCTATACTTGTCACGACCCGCACCCGCTTTTCGGACGTGAGAGCGTGAGCAAGCCAGCTACGTATCGAGCGGACTCCAGTCCCTCTCGAATAGGTAAACGCTGTCAAGGCTATGGTATACTGCCAAATCATGGCAAAACAAATCTATATCTCAATCCATAATAAAAATACGAAACATGAATGAACACTATGGTTCGTGATCTGCAACCCACTAGCATATATGTCCGATAAAACTCCAAGGAATATAACAAGAATCTCTAGACTGAATCAATAAGCAAGATATCGCATGATAATGAAAGGAAGCACGAGCTGGATAATAAATGTAATATCACTGACAAATACCTGAATCACGCATCACAACCATCTGCCATCTCGCTCTGCTAACTAACTCCATGCAATCGCTAAACCTGAAGAGATCATCAGGTCCTTAGGGGACATAGCAAGATACATAAAACATGCCTATCTAGCAGTTTATTATGTAATAATGAAATACAGATATAAACAGGCAAAGAGCCAATAATACGAAACCATGAGCAATCAACACGAAACTATGACCAATCAACACGAAACCCTTACTCCATGTAATGAATTGTGTATGAACTATGTTAATACAGTTACTTAAAATGAAAAACTTATATCTTACATGTTTCTATGTACCCATTGTATGTTTTACATGCTTTAAAACTGTTCTTGTATTTTTCATATGTTATAACTTGGGTTATGGAGAAATTGAGAGCTGAGTATGTGATCATGTTCCCTTCTCCCATACGTATGTACAGAGCAAGGTTGACATTTTATATGTATACCTTGTCGTAGACGTACCAGCTGTATTTGTGCGTATGTACATCTATCGCTTGCTTACTTGTACGGAAGTATATTTTATATACTTGTGCCACGGTACATTTTACACCTATTGACGATCACGTACCTGCTCCAATTTTAAATATTACATATACATCTGTCGTCATGACAAATGTATCTTCTACATGATAGATTGTGATATGCCAAGATTCCTGTTTATTACACCTCTGTTCATTCCATGCTCCGTATATTTAGTTTGTAGAATCAGTACTTGCTCCCTTCTTGACAGGAAACGTTGCAGATATACTTACCGAGGAGGAGTTGCTATGTGATTCCTATTATGGGGTCACCATTGAGGATCAGGATTTAGCCCACGAGGATGTACCTATGGGAAAACTCGTCTAGTTTGTTATTTTAGTTGCTCTGAAATTTAAGAACATGACTGTTTAGACTATGTATTTTGTTACTGGACCTGTATCCAGTTTTATATTTTGGCCATGTATCTTTAAACATATTCGTATGTTAGATGTTGTGTTGTGATGATTTCTTCAATATGACAAACTATTAGCACACTTTGATCTTTTACTGTTTACTTTTAAAAGAACAGCTTACTACGCTATAACTCAAGCGTAGGCTAGACATGCCTCAAACCGTCCCAACAATTTGGGTACATGTAACGCCCCAGTCCCAAAATACGTAAGACTAGAACGCAATCATGCCAGCTGTATACATACGAAGTATATGGACCCTCGTATATATACATAAACTGTAAAATGCAGTAACCAAGGTACTAAATCTCATCCACAAAGATAAATAATGATATAAAAGCAACTTTGAATTTGTCATGTATACAATCGTTGGGCGGAGACAAAGTTCACTACCAACTAATTTTAATAAGAACGACATATACAAGGAAAGGAATTTAGTAGAGCAAGGAGATGACGATCCAAGAGCAACATCTCGATGAACAGAGCACAAGTCATGGCCTTAGCTAGAGCACCTGCAAAAATCATAAGAGCACACACCTGGCGAGATAACCAGGTCCTCAGAGGGACGTAACAAGATTCATCAACATGCCATAAAATACTGAATATAAAATATGCCACAATCAGAGAAAGTGACAAGACACAATAAGGTAATCTAACCAAACTAAAGTGAACATGCAGTGAGAACAAACCTTTCGTCGCATGAGCCCTGGCTGTAAATGGGATCTGGTATAGTCCCCACTTGGGCACCAGTGACCGAGAGCATGACGTTCAAAAACGACAGTGGCCAACCTGAGAGGCTCATACCCGTATCTCCAGCGGAGCTTCCGGGTTAAAAGGGAAGTGCAATCGAAGCCCATACGACAAGGAAATGTTCTCCCCACCCAATGTACCTGTCAAGTCGCATCCACGACCATGTACCTCTACTAACTGCTAAGTCTCCTAACACGTCTTTATTAGCAGTTAGCCCTAACGCATGCACATGGGGATCAGCCCACATACAAGAACCTTTATATGCTACTTATCTCACACATCCTCGTGGTACAACTGTGTCAAGGGGCATGCAATACACTTACAACGGTAGTCCCTTAACTCTAGGTCCACATGCTATCAAAGGATAAATAACAAAGTAATCTGCTATCACTGAGCAGGCAGTAAATCAAAAACTAAAAATAAATGAACAGTGATATGTAATAAAATACAAACTAAAATAAACAGTATAATGGCAAGGTATCTTGCCTGGTGTGTCGCCTGGTGTTGTGCAATGATCCGACAAGTCATGTTCTGTCCGATGGCTATGATCAATGAGGAAAGGTACGAGTCCATAAGAAAATTTGAAGCATGATTTAGTAACGATAAATGATGATAATCGAAAAAATTATCGAAATATACGTCCATAGACTATTTTGAAAATATATTAATATTTTATAACTATATTTTTGTTACTCAAACTATTTTTGAAATCTGAAAATCATCTATACTAAAACTTTATTTTCGGTAAATATAATATTTTATATCAAAACTATATATATACCTATGTTTTTATGAATCAAACACCTTCTTTTTCTTTAATAATAATACTAATAACACTATTAGTAGTAATAATAATGATCATAATGATAATCATAAACTTAATAATATTTAACAATAATTAATAACAGTAAACTATACTAACAATAATAAACTTAACAATATTTAATAATAATAAATAATAATAGTAATCTATACTAATGATAATATTTAATATTAATAAATAACAGTAACTTATACTTAATAGTAACAAACTTAATAATATTTAATCCTAATAAAAAAAGCTACAGCAAATATCCTTTCCTCTCCCCAAATTGTCGAGAGAGAGAGAGAGTGAGAGTGGAAAAGGGGGAAGAACGGGAGGGGGTTCACCTGTGGCTTGCCGGCTCCGGCGGAAGGGCAGAGACGCGGAGGCAGCGGTCGGAGTCGGCTGACGATTCGCGGCTGTGCGCTAGGGCGCAGCGGAGTAGCCGGGCGCCGACGGTGGAGGGGGCCGCGGCGGTCTCGGCGGAGAGAGGCGGGCGGCGGCGACGAGGGGACGACGTCGGTGGTGGCGCGGTCCACCTGAGAAGATGGTGGCGCAGCATCGGGCGGTGCTCCGGCAGTTCGGAGGAGGCGGTGAAGAGGGTTTACCAAGGGGCGGTCGGCTCCGGGGTTCTCGCCGGTGGAGCTCGCCGAGACGCGAACAGGCGCAGGCGCCGGACATGAGAGAAGGAGGTGGCGGAGAAGCTAGGGGCGATGGCACAGTGGCTACCAGCACCGCGGAAGGGTGCGCACACGTGGGCGGATCCGCGGCGACGGCGGGGCCGGACCGGCGGGATGTGGATCTGAGGAAGGAGAGGGCGGCCATGGAGAATGCGGTCGCCGGGGCTGGGCGCGCTCCTGGAGGCGGCGCTCGGCGTTCACGAGCGGGGCTCTCGACTGTGCGACGATTCGGTGGCGTCGGGTCTGAGCCTCGGCGGCGGCTCCCTGTCAATGGTGATGCGGCCCAGCGCGGTGGTGCGGAGGACTCCGTCGAGGTGAGGTTCTCCCCCTTTCCTTATTCTTGTGGTGGCGGTGGTAATGTCTGCCGGGGTGGTTTTGAGGTGGCGAAGGGGATGTTGATGATGGCGATGGTGGCAGTATTGTCTGGTGGTGGTGGTTGCGTCGGGGTGATGATGGCGGTCGGAACGGCGTAGTGGGTTGGTGGTGTGCGGGAACAACAGGGAGGAGTAGGAGATGGGTTACGTCGTGTCGAAGGTGTTTGACACGACGGGGATGGAGTCTGTACACGTGTCCTGCGAGACACGGAACGAGTCGGTGTCCGGGACTGTCGGACACGGATGTAGAATGTATTGTACTAGAAATATAGTAGAAGAAAAGACGACACGGACACGATACACGATGGATATTTTGGTGGAGAATTGAATTGTGGAAAAATTATGGAATTTATGGAGGAGTACCTGCCTATTTATAGGACGTGGAAATTCCCATTAGGATAAAGATTGGGATTGTTTAAATCCCCATTAGATAATTCATCATGTAATTAAATAGATTTAAAGCTAATTTAAATCAAAATCCAAATCCAATTCAAATTAAATCCAATCCAAATTAATTCTATACTAAATTAAAAATAATTTAATTACAGTCAATAAAATCTTTTACAATTTAATTACCATATTTAATCAAATATTGAATAAAATAAGATCTCAAATATTATTTTCATAGTTAAATAAATATAGAATTAATTAATTTCGAAAATCACTATAAATACTTGAATATTAAATCATAAACTAGCTTTTGTAAATAACAAAATTTATTAATAAACAAATTTTACATTTATAAAATATTAAACCAAAATTTCCAAATCACCATTTATTTGTAAACGATGAATAAAATAACCTTTTTATACAAAATAAAAATATTTATAAAATTTATAAAAATATTTTTCTAACATATGTACCTCGACACATATTCTCACTCGTCGAGCAATTACAAAAATAAAATTTTGTGCGCGACGTAAAATACGACTACGCGACGTACAATACAAAAATTTAAATCAGTACCAAAATTTAAATAAAAAATTAATAGTAGAAATTTGGGGGTTTTACAGTACCGGGTCGTGAGACGCCCCGGGTCCAGATGGCTTCACTGGGGTCTTCTTCAAATCCTGTTGGGACATCATCAAGACGGACATACATGAGGCGGTGCTCGCTTTCTTCCAAGGATCGAGGTATCCCAAGTCGACACCCAGTGCCAACCTGATTCTGATCCCCAAGAAGAAGAACCTGAAGACTTTCAAGGACTTTCGCCCTCTGAGTATGTGCACTTTCACTAACAAAATTATCTCAAAGATTATTGCTAACCGTATGTCACGACCCGCACCCGCTTTTCGGATGCAAGTACGTGCGCAAGCCAGCTACGCACCAAGCAGACTCCAGCCCGACTCGAATACGTAAAAACTGTCAAGAGCATGGTAAACTGCCAAATCATGGCAAACAAATCTATATCTCAATCCACAATAAGAGTATAAATCATGAATGAACACTATGGGTCGTGGTCTGTAGCCCACTAGCATAAATGTCCGATAAGACTCCAAAAAATATAACAAGAGTCTCTAAACTGAATCAATAAGCAGGATATTTCATGATAAGGAATGTAACACACGAAAGAATAACAATATAATATCACTGACAAATACCTGAAGCATGCATCGCAATCATCTACCATCCCGCTCTGCTAACTAATCTCCATACAATCGCTAAACCTGAAGAGATAATCAGGTCTTTAGGGGACATAGCAAGATACATAAAAATATGTCTATCTAGCAGTTTAATCATGCGTAAACTATAAACAGGATATAAGTAAGGAACGAGACAAACACATGGCAAGAGACTACGACCAAAACTGCTAACAAGTGGCTACTGACAGGTGACTACGAACTAGAATACAAAAACAACTACACGTAACTGAACTACTGGATGAACAAGTGAACACGAGATCCATGGAATACCAAAACCTTTCCCCGAGTGGACTCGCAGGTTTGAACTAATCACTAACCCTCGTCCCTGTTTGCCATTAAAATCTTTTGATGTAATTTCAATACAAACAGAACAGTGTTACAATATAGGACTTAGACGTAGTCCTAGGAGTACACTTTTGTTTATCTGGATCCCTTGTGCCGATGGAGCGAGTGGTAATGCGTTGACTCCGTTGACGAGCTGACGACGGTTATCGGTTCTCTGAAGGTTTGGATTGCTCTGGGTGCTGGAGCTTGCTGAGAGGAGGAAGACGTTGAGTGTCTGTATCTGCCTCTCTGGTGGTATGTTCGTTCGTATGTGTGTATGTCCCTGGAAGAATGAAATGATTCCTCTATTTACAGCTGGATAGGTTAGCTGCTCATGCGCGCATATATAGGATGCGCCGGTACGTGGGGACGCCACGTGTTGATTGCTGATGGAGGCGCATGGATGATGCGTCCTGATCGAGGGGTTGACTTCTTCATACTGCTGTTGTGAGCCAGCACGTAGCAGAGGAGAAGATCTTTCTGTTGTTGAGATCTTGGATGAGTTGAGTCAAAGGACATGTGTCATCGACCCATGGCTCGAAGATCTCGGATTTGGTGGGAAATGATCTGGTAGGATGCGCTTAGGATTGGGCGCATGAGGAGACTTTGGCTCGTAACCTTTATGAGTCACGAACCATTCTTGGTGCATGGCTTTTGAGGCTCATGCAGGCTACTTCCCTTCTGTCTTTTGGAATCAGAGAGCAGTCTGGGGCACATGGCTTTTGAGACGCATGTAGAGCTTAAAATGGAGACTTTCCTTTCGTCTTTAGGGATCAGTGAAGAGTCTAAGACGTATGGCTTTTGAGGCGCATGCAGATTTGGACGCATGGCTGCAGAGGCGCATGCGGGTGGTTGAGTGGCCACGTGGCAGTAGCCGTCGGAGTAAAGTCATGATGATGCTGACATTGCCGATGCTTCGTCTTCTGAAAAAGCTGCCGACTGTTCAGACTTTGGGAGACGTGCTGCCAACTCTGTCAGTTCAGTATTTAATGTTTGTGACATTCGATTGACAGCTGAGGGGGCACGTCGATTGGCGTTCCACTGGGTATGGGGACGCATGGGGGCGCATCCTCTGTGATGTGCTTGGTTCTAAAGGGTGCATCTGTGTGATGCGCCTGAAGTTGAAGGGCGCGTGCGACTGTTTCGTTCCTCGAGTGCTTTAAATAGCCGTTTGGCTGAATTCGAGGCATCCGGTTCATCCATTAAATGCAAGTTCATTGCTCAGAATTCGGAGAGCCATCCACTTGGCACGTGGGTTTGATCTGCCCGGCCTATAAATAGTGGCATGAAGAGAGGGTTTGCTTCTCGTTCTCTCACGTACTTCCAACATGAACTTGGATACTCGAGTGCATTCTGTTGACGAAGTGCTCCCGAGGGTGAAGATGAGATGCCGTGTCGTCATTGATGTACTTGAAGGTGACTGTTACATCCAAAAGACGGAGTCGAGGGCTTTCGAGGCAGGCGAAAGGTGCCTGTTGCATCCAAAGATAGGGATGCTCGGGCCTCGTCTCCGTTGTTCCGGAAGAGCCGTAGATCGGAATGGCGGTGCCATGACCGTCTTCCTTTGGCTTTGGAGGCTCTTTCTCTGGATGGGGAGGGGTTAATTGTCGCCCTCATCCTGCTCGGCCAGGTGAGCCTGGCTGGAAGAGCGGTACATAACTGGGCTGCTGAAGGGATGCACATAACTGGGGATGCATAAAACTGAGCTGCTAAAGGGATGCGCCTTGCTGAGGGCGCATGGTGGGATGCGTCCGGTTGAAGGCGCATGGTGATTGCTGCGCCTGACTGGAGGCGCATGATGGCTGCTGCGCCTGACTGGAGGCGCATGGTGACTGCTGCGCCTGACTGGAGGCGCATGGTGACTGCTGGCCGTAGACTTAGGATCTTTCCTTTGTAGAAGTTTTCCTTTGTACAGCCTTCTCTAGACATGTAATAGACTTTTATATGTGATAAAAAGTTCTCTTTCCATGTCTATATTTGTTGCTTTTGCTGTGAAGTATTTTGTCCGAGCTCTGGCGTATGTAGTGTCTGGCGCATGGGCCCTCTGGCTATGAAATTCCATGTTTCTACAAGACCCCCTTCAAAGTTTTCAAAACTTTTGGATAAGTTTTGGAATACTTTGAATAAGAAGCATGGAGGTCAGGGCACATGACTGTTGGGGAGCATGCCTGTTCGGGCGCATGCTCCTCTCAGTTAATGTATATAATGATGCCTCGGTAACCGAAAAGATTAATGATGATCTTTTGGTTTTGTTTGCTGTTACCTCTTCACAGAACCCGAGGCGACGGCTGAGATCACACATCATCGGGTCACGCGTGCGACCAAGCCCTATAAATAGGCAAGAGATGGAAAGAGAGAGTCCTTCTTCTCCTTGCTTTTGCTTTCCTTAGAGTTCTTCTTCAAAAACCCTAACTTTTTCTTCTTGAGAGAATGGCTCCCAAGACACCTCGCGGCGGTGCCGGCAAAGAAAAGGAGCCGGTGGAGTATGCCGAGGGGGATGCCCCTATCACCATTGTGACTCCGGCCGACGTTCGTCCTACTGTGACGGGTGGGTGTCATCTTTTCTACCACTTTCTTTGTTCATGCGGTCTTTGGATCATGCGACTGAGTTGACAACTCTCTTCTGTCGAGGCGCATGGACCACTGTCATCGCCGAGGTTTTACCCCGCCAACGTGCATAGGTTTAGGCCTTTATCATGCACCGAGGTTTAACTGCGGACGCGCATGGGTTCACACCCTAAATGCGCCAAAGCCTTTGCTGATGCGCATGGGTTTATGCCCTAATGATGCGCCGAAGCCTTTCACTGAGGCGCATGGGTTTACACCCTAATGATGCGCCGAAGCAGGCGCATGGGTTTATACCCTGATGATGCGCCAGGTTGCTTTGACACACTTTATCTTTTTGCCTGACCTTTAATTTTTGTTGTGCCAGTATCGATGATGATTCCGCTGCTGAATGAGGTCCTTCTAGATGCCTTCCTTTGTCAAATGGGAGTTGATTTTGACGAGGCTGTTGTCAATCCTGCCAAGGGTGTTATCTTACAGGATCAATCTCCTGAAAGGGTGCCACAGATCCAGAACCAGTTGCCGACTTTCCTCCAGAGTATGATGGAGAGCGAAAAACTGAAATCTGCTGAATCCGGAGATGTGACCTTTTTGAGACCTGCCTTTTTATATGGTGACCGCCTGATCTCCACGAAAGCGAAGATACTGAAGGTCAAAGAAGACTGGTTCTTTTCAGCAAAAGGTATGGTGCTGTACATGCGACAACTCGACCGCCAGTTGCCGCTGACAGCCTTCTATCGTCTAGCTTCGAAGAGAAGGATGTCCTGGGATCTTACTCCTTCTCAGGGAGGGGCCCTAGGAGGTGCTCTTTCGATTGATGCTACCTCGAATCAAAGGGATACCCTATCTGCTTCACGAATCGGTCCCCTGTTCAGTTGTCGAACTTTGCGTCCCGGGAGCCTCTACAGTGAGGTCCCAACCGACACTTTTGCCTTCAATGCTCCAACCTTCGTGAGCCGGATGTTGACATCGAAGGTTGTGTACCCGAAAGGTAGCTTTAGGGTCGAAGGTTGGTGTCATCACATCTCGAGGTGGGACGAGTTGACCACTTGGGTGCTTTCGAAGTTCAAGGCTGAGCTTAAGGAGATTGGGCTGACAGCCGCCATCCGTGCCACGCAGGCTGGCGTGGATCTCAATAAGCCTATGTTCCTTGCACTCTTGGAGTTGTTCAATACCCAGACTGGTACCTTTTACACTCCCGTGGAGGAGTTGGGGTTGGCTCTCCACGAGATATACGAAGTGTCCAAGCTTCCCTGGGGCTCAGAGCCGTACGAGGAATATTTCCCATCAAATGAAGAGATCCAGGTCCTGGAAAATAAGAACTCGGAGATGATGGCCGTCTTCAAGGAAGTGGCGAGCCATCATTATTTGATGCATCGGAAGGACAAAGTCAAGACTCAGCCTCATGTGACTGCTTGGAGGGATTATGTTTTCAAGCAGGATTTGATGGATCCTTCGAGGATCCGATTTACGACTCCGCAAGGGCTGAAACCTGCGGAAGTGACTTCTGAGATAAGCCGGCTGGACGAGAGGACTCCTCGTTCCAATGAGGATGGTGAGAACGCGTATAGCTGCTTCTGGCACTGTGCGCACCGGATGTCGTCTAAAGCGGTGCTGACAGCATACTTGATGATATGGCTCCGAGATTGTGTGTTTGCAGGCGGATCTGGTGCCGTAGAGAGGGTACATCGGAACCTCATTTTGCCTGCCGTGAAGTTGGCCTTTGGATGACCTTTAGCTCTCCTTCCCGCGATGGTGTGTAACCTGTTGCGGGTTTGAGGTCTTTTGCTGACGATATAATCCACGGGAAAGGAAACAACGACAACTTTCCCCGGGCCGAGCTGCCCTTCTATTATCTTATGGGATGGCTGATTTTACATCATCCGAACGTGATGAGTCCCGGTCCGAAGGAGGATCATGTTGAAGGAGATGCCTTCATCCGCCGCTTCTACAAGAGGAAGTGGTTATACACTGGCGTTCCCGTTTGCAGGAGGGTTTTATCCTACCTTCAGGGGTGGGAGATTGTCAAGGTTGGCCCCATCTTCAAAGATTTCGAGGCCGATCAAGATTTAGTTGACTCGGGCGAAGATGCGATTACTTTGCCGAAATGGGGTTTCCGTTGGTTACAAAGCATTCGGCCTTCTCACCTGGTCTACCACAACCAAAATAGATGTTATCTGGAGCCATATCTGCCCAGCCGGTTCGCCTCGCCAGTTTGGCTATACTCAGCTGATGCTACGGAATCCCAGTAGCAGTCTGGGGTTCATCGGTAATTTGCTGGACGGAGCCCGGGGCTGGCAATATTATAATGCCGGGTGTACTGGTGTTCAGTTTACGGTGCCCGTTTATAACCCTCGGCCACAGATCCTGTATTCGGTCGCCAAGCTGTATTGCACTATAAATACTGCGTCTCCTGGTTATGACAGGGAGACTAGTTTCATCATTGGAACTCAGCTGGAGGCCACGGCGAATATGTTGATGGCAGCCCGATCATATCGTCCACCAGAATTGGCAGGATATCGGGCTGCTGCTGTAGCACCAGTGAGAGATTCATCTGTTGGGAAGAGGCGGGCCGACGCAGAAGCTGGTTCTTCTGTACCAAAAAGGCCGAGAAAGACGTCGACTCCAAAGGCGACAGGAGTGCCACTTGAAATGCCAGCGGGATCAGTTCCTGCTGAGGTAAGGTGTCCTCCGTAATTCTGGTCCATCTTGTCACTTTGGTGGCTTATGCTTTTCTTCTTATAGGGATCGAAGAAGAAGACCCGTGTTCCAAAACCAGGTGTTAGTAAACCGAAGGAGGTGGCAAGCTCTTCTGATGAGCGCATTCCACCGATGATAATGTCTCCCGTGGAGGAGAGTCCCGAAGATGTTCCCTGCGGAGATTTCAGTATCTCCTGACTTTGTTGAAAGAATTGCGGAGGTTACAACAACTTTCGGGAAGGTACAATCTGTCGTGGAGGCCTTGGACGTTGAGGGTCCTACGGACTCGAGGCATCATGATGATGAAGTAGATTGGAGTTCGTCACCTTCCAATGACGTCCCTCCAGCGTTGCAAGAGTCTGTTGCGGGGGCAACAGATATGGTTGGAACAGAGGAGAGGGTTGATTCCCCTCCTTGTCATGATGAGGGGAGATCGGCTGTATCATTGCCGAGTCCTACCCCAGCCTCACCCGTGGAAGTTGAGGTAGCTACCGATCAGGCGGTAGCGACAGATCCTGTCCCTGCAGAGGGACTTGAGAAGGATGAGACTTATCTGCCAGTCCTGTCTCCCGGGGCGGGCCAGGAGATGAGTGTTGATCTCCTCGTTCTGCCAGGGGAGGTACTGACCGCTGATAGGACGTTGGGGGCAGAAGAGGTGGCCGTTGACGTCGGTGGTTCCTCCGAACTTGAGAAGGGTAAGGGTGTGGAACCCTCTGTTGCTCCTCCTACTTAGGGTACTATCTCGATGCCTGTGCCGGCTTTCTCTGTTCCTTCGGCTCCCCGGGCTAGCAGTCCGGCCCATGTTGATGAAGAGCCTATTGATACCCGAGATTCCAGTCTCGCAGGTTGAGGTTGGCAGATCTTCTTCCGGTCCGCTAACTACAGCAGCCCCTCCAACTCCTGCTATGACGCCGCAGGTGCTGGCGGACGCAGATGAATATGTGAAATTCATCATCGAGGGGGTGTATAAAATACTGTAGAGTGGTGTATCTGCGGTGATGGATGCCAACGGGAGTTTTGCGACGGCAAGAACTCTGGCAATGCCTTATATCGAGCTGATCCGCGTTCACCAAGGCCACGACCATATGGCCGAGATCCTGGAGGCTTCGGTGATCGAGTTGGACCAGCGGCTCACGGAACTTCAGCGCATCTAGCGAAATAACCTTTCCGTCTTGATAGATGCGAAGAAGGAGAAGTTGATTGCTGAGATTGAGTCTTCCTACCAGGCCACTGTGAGCATCTGGGAGCACGAGGTGGCTGAGACTGAGGCTGCGGTGGGGCAGTTATCTCAGTCCATGAAGGCGACAATAGAAATGCGAGCTGCGTTGGACGCTAATATCGCGGAGATCAACGCCCAGATGCGCCGCCTTGAGGACCAACGGACCCGACTCCAGTTGGATGCCGAACGTGTCCAGGCTGAACACGTAGCGTTCAAGAAGGAGGAAGCAACCTTCACTCACCGAGCTCTTGTCCTGGCTCGGCAGCGACAACAGCTTGATGAGAAGCATGAGAATGATACTTCCGCTGAGGCCGTTGAATTGATGCGTCAAGAAGCTGGGCGTCGAGTCCTGGCGACTGTAGAGACTCATGCAGCCGACTTGAGACGTCGAGTTAGAGAGCTCTCAGCCAACCCTGGAGATGTTTAGGGACAGTAGCGTCTCCTTTTTATGTTTTTGCAACTCTTGCTGGGGGAAAGTGTAGTTCTGTACTCTCTCTTTTTAGAAAAATAAAGAAGTACGCAACTTTTTTGTGATGTGTTCATTTTTGTTATCATGAACTTGATAATTTGTATGGACCTATTATCTTTTGCGCACCTTGGCTTTTAGGTACAGATAATAAGTTTTGAAGGAACCAACATGTTTGCTCAGAGGTAATGTGGACGTGGCAATCATTGGGGTTCAAATGATAGAATCTTCCTACTCAGAGGTATTATGGACGTGGTAGGAATGATCCTGGGGGATACGCTGAACAACTCAGAGGTGATGTGGACGTGGAAGTTCTGCGATCAATGTACGACAACGCAAGGGTTGTTTGTACGAGATGTTTACTCAGAGGTAATGTGGACGTGGTAAACATGAAGGATAGCGTAGGCTTACGAAGTATAAGATTCCGCTTTGCAGGGTGTAGAGGGACAACTCAGAGGTGATGTGGACGTGGTTGTCTTTCTACTGGAGGATGCTGCGGAACAGCTGGGTTTCGGAAGCATATGGTTTTGTTGGAAGGGAACTGTCTGTGAATCCTGATGATTGGGTCCATAGATCCCCTTGTGGAAGCATATATCTGAAAGATGTCAAGAGTAGTACTTCTTCAGGAACTTGCCGTTGATGGGCATCATGAACAAGTCCCCATTGGGTTTGGCGAGGCGGTAAGCACCGTTTGAGTAAACCGTCTCAATGATGAAAGGTCCTTCCCACTTGGGCTCGAACTTTCCTAGTGTCTTGTGAGTTAACACCATCGGCCTCCTGACTGCCAGAACCAGGTCGCCAACTTGAAAAGTTCTCTGTTTGACCTTCCTGTTGAAAGCCTGTGATATACGGGCTTGGTAGAGTTCGATACGTTGTTGAGCTAGGAGACGCTTTTCGTCAAGTGCCTCCAGCTTCCGCAGACGACGACGTTGATTGTCCTCTTCTGTGAGTTTGTTTGTGATTGCTACGCGGAGTGAGGATATCTGGATCTCGAGAGGCAGTACCGCTTTACTCCCGTAGACCAGGGAGAATGGTGTGTTACCTGTTGGGGTTCGTACCGTTGTACGGTAGGCCCAAAGACACTCGCCAAGCTTTTCGTCCCAGTCGTGTTTGTTGGATGACACGACTTTTTTGAGCAGCCTAACGATAGTTTTGTTGAACGCCTCGACTAATCCGTTTGCTGCCGGATTGTAGGCGGTTGATGCCACGTTTTGAATGTGATTCTTGTCACAGAATTTGCTGAAAATATGGCTGATGAACTGAGGACCATTACCGTGGATGATCCTCCGGGGTACTCCGAAACGGTAGATAATGTGGTATTTGATAAAGCTGACCACCCTGGAGCTCTTTACTTCCACCAATGGGACTGCTTCTGCCCACTTGGAGAAGTAATCGGTAATGGCTAGGATGAAGCGGTACCCCCTTGATGAAGGAGGGGTGATCGGTCCTACAATGTCCACGCCCCAGGCTTCGAAGGGCCAGGAGGCGACTGTAGGATGTAGTGGTTCTGACGGCGTATGAATGAAGTCTGCGTGAAGTTGGCACGCATGGCACTTCTTAGCATAGTCGACAGCATCAACGGCCATGGTTGGCCAATAGTAGCCCATGCGTCGCAGTCGATCCTGCAACTTAGGACCAGGTTGATGAGCTCCGTAAGTTCCGTCATGAGCTTCTCGAAGAGCTTCGGTCGCCTCTTCGTTGGACAGGCATCGAAGGAGAAGCCCATCATAGGAGCGTCGGTACAGCATTTTAGTGGCTGTATCATAATAGAATCGAAGAGAACGTCTCCTGACTGAGACGGCTTCCTTCGGGTCCTCTGGAAGAATTTTGTAGACGGCGAAGTCGATGAACGAGAACCTCCAATCTCGGACATTAACACCAGTACTTGTCGGCATGGCGTGGTCCACTCGTAAGCATAAGTTGTTTATAGGACAAACCAAGTCTCGGCCAACTATCGTGACGTAGTATTGAGTCCCAAGGGGTACTGCTAATGAGGCTACGTGGCCAGCCAGAGCATCAGCCTCCAGGTTTTGCAGACGAGGTACGTACTCAATGAAGAACCAGGTGAAGGTTGAAATGATGTTCAATACAACTTCATGGTAAGGGATCGGATCTTCATGGCGAACCTCGTATTGCCCTCGGATCTGGTTTACGACGAGTTTCGAGTCACCGTAGGCTTCCAGATGATCTACCCCCAGTTGTTGTGCCAGCTGGAGTCCCATAATGAGCGCGTTGTACTCGGCCACATTGTTGGAGCACGACTTCGAAAGAGAGTAGGCACGCTGGATGACCAGCTGATCGGGGGAGACTAAGACTACCCCCACTCCTGCGATGATCTGGCCTTTGGGGCCTGTTCTTGAAGCGCCATCGAAAAACATCCGCCAAACGGAGCTTCCTTCGGTGACGTTTGATTCTTGGACCTCATCCGAGATATCTTCATAGAGTCTTGAGGACTCCGAGATGGGGTGTGCAGCTAAAAAGTCAGCCAGGGCCTGACCCTTAACGGTTTTTTTGTGGCACAAACACCATGTTGTATGGTGTTAGCAGGATCGCCCATGTAGCTAGCCGGGAGTTTAATGATCCTGGCTTCGTCATGAGGACTCTGAGTGGATTGACTCGGGAGATGACATGAATTGTCTGGCCCGAGACATAATGGCGAGTCTTCTGGATGGCAAACACCAAGGCCAAGCACTCCTTTTTAACGGGGTTGTACCGGTGTTCGGCCCCGATGAGCGTTCGACTGAGGTAGTAGATTGCTTGCTCGTATCCTGTATCACTGTTTTGAGCCAGCAGAGCGCCCAGGGAATGATCCATGGCACGAACGTAGAGGAGAAATGGTTTGCCAGCGACAGGTGCTACCAGGACTGGAGGGCTCGTCAGGTAGGCTTTGATGTCGTCGAAAGCCTTTTGGCATTCCTCTGTCCAGACGTAAGAGACTCTCTTCTTCATGAGCTGGGTGAAGGGTTCACATTTGTCGAAAAGGTTTGCTATGAACCTCCGGATGTATGCCAGACGTCCCTGTAGGCCTCGAAGTTCTCGAAGATTCTTCGGAGGGTCCATATCAATAATGGCTTTGGTCTTCTCGGGATCGACATGAATGCCTTTCGCCGTGATGATGAAGCCCAAGAACTTTTCGCTCGAAACCCCAAGGAAGGATTTAGCGGGGTTCATCTTGAGTTGATGCGCCCGCATGAGGTCGAAGACTGTCTTGAGTCTTGCAGGTGATCTCCTTTAAGACGGCTCTTGACTGCGATATCGTCGACATAGCATTCGACTGTCTTGCGAAGGTGCTGACGGAAAATGGTGCTCATAGCACGTTGGTATGTCGCACCAGCATTCTTCAAGCCGAAGGGCATCACTGTGTAGCAGAAAATGCCCTTTGGAGTCCTGAATGACGTATGTTTTACGTCATCGGGGAACATATTGATCTGGTTGTAGCCCGAATATCCGTCCATGAAAGACATGCGCTCGAAACCATATGTGTTATCGATCATCATGTCGGTGATTGGAAGCGGGAATTCGTCTTTCGGGCAAGCAGAGTTGAGGTCTCTGAAGTCGATACAGACTCGTATCTTCCCATTCTTCTTGGTGACGAGGACGACGTTGGCTACCCAATCTGGGTGTTGCTCTTCACGGATGAAACCGCTAGTCAAGAGTTTGTCTACCTCCTGATCGATGGCGTTCATGATGTCCGGACGGAAGCGCCGCTGTTGTTGCTTGATAGGCTTGGCATCATGCAAGATGTTCAACCTATGCATCGCAATCTGGGGATCAAGTCCCGGCATATCTTCGTAGCTCCAGGCGAAGACGTCGATATATTCTTTAGCCAGCTGGATTAAAGATTCTCGGTCTTTTCTTTTGAGGCTTTTACTGACGAAGATGGGTTTGGAAGAAGATCCATCCCCAAGGTCGATCTGCTCAACTTCGTCTTCGGTGGGAGGTTCACGTAATTCAAAATGAGACTCCCATTGTTGTCCTAGGCGTTGAGTCCAGGGTTCTTCTTCGAAGAATTCCGGCACTTGGTCTTCGCCTTCTTCTTCTTGAGATTGTGCAGATGTCATATTGGCTGACAGCACTCTCTTGAAGATTGAGCCAATACTGGTATCGGAATCCCACGTTGATGCTTCAGACGAGTGAGAATGTTCAACTTCTTCCGCGTCTGAACTTTCTGGCGTTGATGGTGACGTAACATAGCCTACCCCCCGTCGAGTCTTATTGTAATAGTCTTGCGGCTTTCCTTTAGGTGTTGGAAGCCAGAGAGGGAGACGTCAACCTTTGCCGTAGTTCAGGCCTTTGTCGCTTTTTAGGTCGTAACCCATCTTTTGGATGAGGTACTTTGCCTTGTCTATGTACCGATAGAGTTGCATTCTGCCGGCATCTGGTTCTGGCTCGAGTGGCGGAAGATCCTGATAACGCTCGACCTTGTCGAAGATGATGGATTCTTCGTACCGACTCCGTGGTAGGACTACGTAACAGACCCCTTGGGACGGGACTACTCGATTTACATGATGGACGGTCGTTATTTGTGTTTGCAACGACCGTAGAGCGTTATCTAATGTATACATGGCATTCCAATGTGGAAGACATTAAACGACACTCTATTATTGATGAAATACGAGATTTTATCCCGTGGGATTATATTGTCTAAGGAGGGTGCATGTACATCAGCAGAGATATATTCGCCAAGCTCCTCATCTGTAAGTACTAGGGTTGGATCAGGAGAGTCCACCACAGCTTTGATTTTGGGGTCCGAGAGGGTTATGTGAGCCCTCCCTGGCGTCTTGGATGACTGCGGGGGCTTGCCCTTAAGATGCACATTCAGTGGTGCCTCAACTGCGCCTCCAGTGATTGGTGCCTTCCTCTGTAATTTTGCCACCAGGGGAGCCGATGTTTGAGGCGGCTTTCCCTTGAGGCGTATCTTCAGGGGAGCTTCAGGAGTTGGTGCTTTTCCTGGTAGCTTGATGCTCATTGGAGGCACCTTCTGGGGCGGTTTGCCCTTGAGTTGGATCTTCAAGGGGCATTGGGAGTCATCTCAGGCTCCATGTCCGGCTCAGCTGCCGTCTCTGCCTCGTCATCAGCATCATTGGCTTCCTCCTCGTCAAGTGACTTGTATAAGTCAGAATCGGTGAAGTAGGCTTCAATCCCTTTAAAAGGATCGATGTCTGCGAACTCCGTCCTGATGACGCCATTGGTGGAGCGTGGATGGCACCACCATGTACTCATGTAGCCATGGTCGACCGAGCAGGATGTTGTAGTTGACCTCGGCATCCACAACATAGCAGGTCACCTCAGTCTTGAGGTTACCGATGTGACACTTCAGTCGAATTTTGTCCAGTGGCTCGCTTTTGCTAGCATTGAAGCCACTGATGGTTGTGTTGGAGGGCGCCAGCCGGTACATTGGGATCCCCAGTGTTGATAACAGCGCCTTCAGAATGATGCTGAGAGAAGACCCCGGATCGATCTGAATCCGGTTCACCTTGACTGAACCGATATACCCTGTATAATACAGCGGCCGGTTATGTCGATGGTGCTTGAGCAGCATGTCTTATTGGGTGAAAGTTATGTTTGGGATAACTTCATCCGCACAATGACAGTACGCACAAGTAGTTGGGAGGTCTTCAGGCTACTTGACCTGACTGAGAAAGGATTCAGCATCCTTCAGAGCTTCACAGAGAGCTTCTCGGGAGTCTTTGGAAAGACGCAGGAGCTCAAACAAAGATAGGCGGGCAGGAGTACTGGCCAGTTGTGCCAGTATGTCAAAGTTGTGGGGCTTGGCTAGCCCCGAAGCATTCTCCTTTCGTAGAGGTCTGTCGAAACGAGCCTCCGCCTGCTTCTGCTTTTGGCTGCTGAGGGCTTAGACGGGCCCTCTTCCTGGACAGCAGGAACGGTACAAGGAGGGACCACCTCGGCGACAGCTTCGTCGGGTTGGGCATTCTGTTGTGCAAACGTCTGCACAGGGAGTGCCTCTTCTGTTGAAAAAGAGACCATGCGGCAAGACTTGATCTTCCTGTCTTTGGATTTGGAGGTAGGACGTACCTCCGATTAAGTCACCTCGGAGACGAGGTCGGGATGGACCCATAGGACCTCTTCTCGAGATGTGGTGAGTGGGATGAGTCCACTCACATTGTCACGGGTAGGTGGTAAGTTAACCACCTCCATTGTCGCCTTAGGGATGGGGACGACGCCATCTTGTGTGGTAGTCGGCGGCAAGGTACCGAACTGGAGTGACACCACATTGGCTGACACCGTCTTCTCTTCGTAGTCAACGGAGATTACATCCGCATTGATCATGCGCTTGATATAATTTTTGAGGACATAGCAGTCCTTGGTCGGGTGTCCGACAAACCGATGGTAGTGATAGTACCTCGGGTTGTCCACTTTTCCAACCTCATCAGGCCGCTTTGGGTCCGGTAGCTTGATCTTGTCACCCTGCTTCAGTATTTCAAAAAGTTGCAGGGTGTCTTCGTCGTTGAACGAATAAACCTCATTGGGCCTTGGTGCAAGTGGAGGCTTCTGAGTAGGCACAGATGCGCCTTTGGAGGCATTAACAGTCAATGCCTGCTTCCCCTTTGTCTCACGTCCGGGGTTGTTGGCTGTAGACCTTTTCCCCTTGTCATCAAAGGCAGGGAAGCTGACCCCCAGAAGACGTGCATTGGCCGCCTTCTTTTTTGCGGCTTCGGCTTCGATGATCAGGGAGCTCCAGTCGGAAGGGAGAGTAGAGTTGAGCCAGAGTTTGACTGCAGACAGCATGTTCATGCTGTAAGAGGAGAGGAGCGCATGTTCTGGCATGCCTGGTGGTAGTCTGAAGCAGGCCTGACGGAAGCGTTCGATGAACACCCGAACCGTTTCCTTCTCCTTCTGGCGTATCTCTATGAGGGACGCTATCGTCATGTCCTTCCCGCCGTCGTAGAAGCGGTCGAGGAAGAGGTGCGTCAAATCGTCGAAGGATGATATAGAATTGTCGGGGAGACTACAGTACCAGTCATACGCCACTCCCTTCAATGCTCCGACAAATATGCTAGTGAGAAGCGCGTCCTCCTTCGGAAGATGTCCCGTTTGGGACTGGAAGTATGTCAGGTAGCGACGCGGAGAGTCCTTCCTGTCGTATGGCGTCAGTGTTTGTGGTTTATACTTTGGAGGATAAACCACCTTGTTCCACTTGAGGGGATAGGGTTGGGGGATGCCCATCTTCTGGCGCTCCTCTTGCCTGTTCTTGGACTCAAAGCGCTCCCGCAAGTCCTTGATCATCTCGACCACATCCTCCGTGGAGCTGGGAGTCGGGAAAGGTGGTACCACCTGGAGTTGAGCGTTTGAGGGCTCAGACGTCCGGGGTACTTCTCGACGGTCTGTGTCTGAGGGTACCCGTTGAAGGGGCACACTCGACTCCCCATTGGCCCCTGGGTCGGGACCGGTCGAAGGTGTTCGGGTCAAGGCCGACCGTATTTCAAACACCGCCTGAGTCAGTGTTTGCATGGAAGCATAGAGGGTTTTGAGTCCTCCCTCTAATATGTCTATGCGCTGGACGATGTCCTGCGGCTGCGCATCAGACTCGGAATCATCCCCAGCCATGTATACTGTCATGACACGGCCGGGAGTGGATGGATTGGTTGAGGCTTCGCTCTCGGCCTCACTCTCATGTAGGGAAGTCGCCTCTCCTGGAGTTTCATCTTGGCCACCCCCAGCCACGTTCTGGAGGTCATTCTCGACGGGCGCATCTGCAAGGGTCTGATTACCCTCAGCTCCGTCTTGAAGGGCCTCTTCGTCTCCGAAACTACCCCCAACTGTGTTCTGGGGGACATCCTCATTTTGAGGGGCTTCTAGGAGGCTGATTTTGCCTCGAGGATGAAGATCTACCGCAGCTGTGCTTTGGACATCTTCGTCTTCGGAAACAAGGGTCTGACTACCCCCAGTTCCCTCCAAGAACTTCCTCCTCGACCGAGTGCCTTCGAACACTCCGGAGGACGAGACAGCTGCCTTGGTTTTCCTCGGCTGGCTTTTGGATGAGGACGAGGAATTATCGGTCGTCTTTCGGACTGACGAGGAGTTGGAGATCACGTTGCATGAAGCAATCCTTGGCTCCCCTTCTGTTGACACCTTCATCCCAAGGTGATGTCGGAGGGGTGTCGATGATTACAGCCGCTGAAAGACTGACTGCCTTGGTGGTACTGCCGCCTTGCAACAGCAGTTGATGGTGACCACCGCCCAAGTATGCCCCTTGAGAGGCGTATCATGCTTGTTGGTCGACTCTCCTGACCGACGCTTGTAAGTGATCATGTTACGCAGGTCGTTGGAGGAGAGTGCCACCTTCACACCCCCTTCAGGCGCATGGCAAGGCCAAACGCCGGGGTGGTCAGGTGAGTGCTGCGCCCCCTGATCTAATACCAAACAGGCATCCCGATCAGTAGTGGGGGAACCACAACAGTTGGAGTGACTTGAACGGACCTCAAACGCACCACCGAAGGAGGCGCGGGAGTTCAAGACCACTGGATTTGCCTTGCTCGACTTGGTTGTGCACGCAGCAGATGCGCCCAAGTGAGACAAGGGCTTTGAAGGTCGGCTCGTTCTCGGCGCCGCAGCACTCGAGTCGACCTTGTACAACTTACCATCAGCAGCGCGCATGATTGTGAGCGCATGCTTCTGGCTTGTTGCTGGCATAGCACGTTTGGGACGCATTGCCCGTGCTGCCTTGGACTTCTTCGTACCAAGCCGCTGGGGCGTGTAGTACTCAAAATCCAAATTCTCCTCGCCACTACAGCGAGTGAGTCTGTCGAAGACAGAGATCTTCTGTGGCGCATCAGAGGTGATGCGCGGGGCATTGGCTGCGTCCCTGCTCCGTCGACGCATCTTCCTCGCCTAAGAGAGAGATGGCTGGGGAATGTGGTTAGCCGTACGTTTCCCTGAGAGATGCGCTGCACCAGCGGGCGCATCTTGGTTGCTGAGGACGTCAGCAGGAAGGGAAGGCTGGATTGGCGCATCCCCTTCGGTGGTGGTGCCCGAGGCGTTGACCTTGTGCACCCAGACTCGGCGGGTCTTCTTCGGCTTCGGCAACCGCTTCGAAGGACTCGCACTGCCTTCAGATATGAACTCCTCATATGCCTGTTGATTGAGGCGTACGACCAACGTCTTGTGGGAGGAGCCCACCTTCACGTTGTCGGCTTACGACACAACTTTCTCGGTGGAGGAGAAAGAGGTCCTCAGCAGAGTCGCCAGCTTGTTTGCCATTAAAATCTTTTGATGTAATTTCAATACAAACAGAACAGTGTTACAATATAGGACTTAGACGTAGTCCTAGGAGTACACTTTTGTTTATCTGGGTCCCTTGTGCCGATGGAGCGAGTGGTAATGCGTTGACTCCGTTGACGAGCTGACGACAGTTATCGGTTCTCTGAAGGTTTGGATTGCTCTGGGTGCTGGAGCTTGCTGAGAGGAGGAAGACGTTGAGTGTCTGTATCTGCCTCTCTGGTGGTATGTTCGTTCGTATATGTGTGTGTCCCTGGAAGAAGGAAATAATTCCTCTATTTATAGCTGGGCAGGTTAGCTGCTCATGCGCGCATATGTAGGATGCGCCGGTGCGTGGGGACGCCACGTGTTGATTGCTGATGGAGGTGCATGGGTGATGTGCCCTGATCGAGGGGTTGACTTCTTCATACTGTTGTTGTGAGCCGACACGTAGCAGAGGAGAAGATCTTTCTGTTGCTGAGATCTTGGATGAGTTGAGTCAAAGGACATGTGTCATCGACCCATGGCTCGGAGATCTCGGATTTGGTGGGGAATGATCTGGTAGGATGCGCTTAGGATTGGGCGCATGAGAAGACTTTGGCTCGTAACCTTTATGAGTCACGAACCATTCTGGGCGCATGGCTTTTGAGGCGCATGCAGAGCTTAAAATGGAGACTTTCCTTCCGTCTTTAGGGATCAGTGAAGAGTCTGAGGCGTATGGCTTTTGAGGCGCATGCAGATTTGGACGCATGGCTGCAGAGGCGCATGCGGGTGGTTGAGTGGCCACGTGGCAGTAGCCGTCGGAGTAAAGTCATGATGATGCTGACGTTGCCGATGCTTCATCTTCTGAAAAAGCTGTCGACTGTTCAGACTTTGGGAGGCGTGCTGCCAACTCTGTCAGTTCAGCATTTAATGTTTGTGACATTCGATGGACAGCTGAGGGGGCGCGTCGATTGGCGTTCCACTGGGTATGGGGACGCATGGGGGCGCATCCTCTGTGATGCACTTGGTTCTAAAGGGCGCATCTGTGTGATGCGCCTGAAGTCGAAGGGCGCGTGCGGCTGTTTCGTTCCTCGAGTGCTTTAAATAGCCGTTTGGCTGAATTCAAGGCGTCCGGTTCATCCATTAAATACAAGTTCATTGCTCAGAATTCGGAGAGCCATCCACTTGGCACGTGGGTTTGATCTGCCCGGCCTATAAATAGTGGCATGGAGAGAGGGTTTGCTTCTCGTTCTCTCACGTACTTCTAACATGAACTTGGGTACTCGAGTGCATTCTATTGACGTAGTGCTCCCGAGGGTGAAGATGAGACGCCGTGTCGTCATTGATGTATTTGAAGGTGACTGTTATATCCAAAAGACGGAGTCGAGGGCTTCCGAGGCAGGCGGAAGGTGCCTGTTGCATCCAAAGATAGGGATGCTCGGGCCTCGTCTCCGTTGTTCCGGAAGAGCCGTAGATCGGAATGGCGGTGCCCTGACCGTCTTCCTTTGGCTTTGGAGGCTCTTTCTCTGGATGGGGAGGGGTTAATTGTCGCCCTCATCCTGCTCGGCCAGGTGAGCCTGGCTGGAAGAGCGGCACATAACTGGGCTGCTGAAGGGATGCACATAACTGGGGATACACACAACTAAGCTGCTGAAGGGATGCGCCTTGCTGAGGGCGCATGGTGGGATGCGCCCGGTTGAAGGCGCATGGTGATTGCTGCGCCTGACTGGAGGCGCATGATGGCTGCTGCGCCTGACTGGAGGCGCATGGTGACTGCTGTGCCTGACTGGAGGCGCATGGTGACTGCTGGCCGTAGACTTAGGATCTTTCCTTTGTAGAAGTTTTCCTTTGTACAGCCTTCTCTAGACATGTAATAGACTTTTATATGTGATAAAAAGTTCTCTTTCCATGTCTATATTTGTTGCTTTTGCTGTGAAGTATTTTGTCCGAGCTCTGGCGTATGTAGTGTCTGGCGCATGGGCCCTTTGGCTGTAAAATTCCATGCTTCTACAGTCCCGAGTGTGGATTCTCTGGTTAGTTCAAGGCAAGGCACCCTCGTCCCGAGTGTGAACTCTCTGGTGCAAATAAACAACATCCTCGTCCGAGTGTGGACTCACGGATGTAAACAGATCAAGACAAACACCCTTATTCTGAGTGTGGACTCTCTGGTGCAAATGGTCAACCCTCGTCCCGAGTGTGGACTCTCTGGTTGAGGAACGATAACAGGAAGTTGCAGTTCAATTACACGTACTCGTTCCAAGATACGACTCAGTCGAGGCACAGGTGAGACAAGGTACAACTCATGTTAAGACACGGGTAAGGATAACTCTAGCATGAACTATGATGTGAACAAGTCCAGTATAACTACACTATCAAGTCAACCAAGACAATAAACTGGTGAACATGGTATGTAGAAAATAGATAAATCAAGTCAACTAGAAAGCTAATGATAACATATAAGATCTATAGCAAATAGAGTATCTAATGATAATACAATAACAACATGAAAACTATAACATGAAATTAAACTGTAGAGGGAGACAATGTATCTTGCTTGGTGGTAGCATGAAGAACCAATAATATACCGTCAATTGGTACGCCATAAAGTCTAAATCTCACAACTGTCTCCAAAAGCTGAAATAGAAATTTCCAACATTTTTAGAATAGTTAAATTAGCTAGGATTGCTTGTCTATAAGTCCAATTCTAGATACAGGGGCAAAACGGTAATTTCGGGCCAAAACGGTATCCGCCGTTGGACCCGCTTTACACCGAAAAGCGTGTCATAGTCAATGGTCTCTAAATTCGTCAAACTATATGTCTATGGATTTGTTTTGATGATACGAACCCAACGGTATGTCCAATTTTGGATTTCGGTGGACCGTACACAAAATCGTCCGTTGAACCGGATCGTGGGGCCCGCAAAACGGCGATCTGATCAACTGTCTCAAATTGGACCAAACTTGGCATACAAGACCAGAAAAACGATACGGTCCTGTTGGCACAAGTTTCGTCTCGATCTGACGGACGTGCACAAAGTAATTAAGAAAAGTGAATTTCGACGGATACACATCAAATTCGTCGCGCACACGCAACCAATTTGAATTCCGTCAAAGTCCATACGTCCACGAAGCTGCTATGCACCTTTCGATGCTTTTGGTTCGCAAACATGTCACCCGGATTGGAGGGACGCACGTCGTATTGAAGGTTTTTTTTTTCTATTTTCTATAGTTTTGAAAAAATATATTTTGTTGAACTTTAGAATCGAATAACTTTTCATCTACTTAATGAAATCAGAATCTACAAGAAGGGTTACGAAGCCCTATAGGTTCTCTAAAGGTTTCATCAGTTAGTTTTGGAAGAAGTTGACACAGTTGACAGAAAACGATCGCTAAACATGGGTGTTTGGACACAATCCCGAAACTGTCAAAAATAGTTTTTCGGGTTTTTCGAGTCGATTTTTTGACTCGTTGGATCGATGCCTCGAGGAAATATAAGGCGGGTAATCTAGAGGGTCGGGTAGGCTCTACACAGCAACTTGCGGAATCGAAAAATAGTAAACGTGCGCGAAGAAATCGATCAGCAAAGTGGTGTACCTTGCTGCGAATCAAAACAGAACCACTCTGTGCGTGGCCGGATCTTGGGGTGTCGGCGGCCGCTCCGGCGAGGCAGGGTGGCGCGTGCGGTCGTCTAGGGGTGGGAAGTTGGCTGGGGTGATCATGAGGGGCAGAGATGTGGAGTTTTAGGGTTTTCCCACTCCTCTTTCTCGTTATATAAGAGAGGTTGTACGCCGCTGATGTCTGGGTCGGGTTCGTGTGTTATTTGGGGGGGGCTCAGCTGTTGTTGGGTCGGGCTGCTGTTCTTTGTGAACAGTAACCGAAGGTTTCCTTTCTCTTCTCTTTTGTTTTGTTTTTTTGATTTTAATTGTTTTCTTATTATTTATACAAAGTATATCTAAATGTATATTCCCATATATAACTATATATATATATACATGTATATAAATATCTCTCTCTCATACTAACTATTTATATATATGGGTACTCATGTTAATTACCAAAACAAAAATTCTCATTTTAGACATTATTATCATAATATCAATTAAAATATTGTCTTTAATAACAATAAACATATATGTATCAATTTTTAAAAATTGTATACTCAAAATGGGCACACTCACAAGTGTATCTAATCCCACAATACACAAGGATACATTTATATGAATATTATTTAATGTATATATCCAAAATAATTTAAATGGCAAATAATATATATTATATTTAATATTCACTTTACAGGGGTTACTTACTGGACCAAAAATGAACCAATATCTATATATACTCATCTATATATCTACCTGGACGTCTTTCGTCTCACTACTTGCCTACATGGGCTGGGGCTTAGTTTGGGTCCAGTCCGGACTAGTTTGGTACAACCGGGTCACGTAAAAGTCAAATAATATTAATAATAAATAATTAACTTGTTTATGGAGGTCATGTCACAACTTGGCCTGATTTTTCTAGTTAGAACACACTTATGGCTTGGCATTTCCTATCATGGCTAAACACTAGTCAAAGCACGCGACTGCACTTCGTGCCATGATTATTGGCCATCTTGTACTTCAAAACTCCACCATGGCTAAAATCATCTACCGTAATAATTAACTAAATAATTATTTATAAAATTCTAAAAATCACTATTAAATCAAACAAATAAAAAAAATTTAAAAAATTCGGGAGGAGGAGTTACACCGTATGACAAATTTACTCCCCAAAATTATATCTGAAGAGCAAAGCGGTTTCGTTCGTGGTCGTAATATATTAGACAACATCTTGCTGGTGTAAGAGATGATCGGTTGCATGAAATTTCCGGCAAGGGAGGCAACATTGCCATCAAGTTGGACATGGATAAGGCATATAACATGCTAGATTGGTAATTCATGATCTGGGTGTTTAGGGCATTCGAGTTTTTAAAGAAATAGATCGACATCATCTATAGATCGATCAGCAACTCATGGTTCTCCACTGTTGTTAACGGTCAAGCTGATGGGTTCTTCAAATCGACACGCGGTATCAGACAAGAAGATCTATTATCGTCCACCATCTTCATCATTGCCGCGAAAGCGCTGAGCAGGAATCTTAATCAGATGGCCCACACCCCCGTTTCCAACACTATCATATCGCAAGTAGTTACCTGATTATTACCCACCTCGCCTACGCCGACGACATCCTTGTCTTCTCTTCGGGTGATGCCGGGTCAGTTGAGGTGGTGAACAACACGTACAGATATACCCGATGCTCTGGTCAGCACATCAACCCAACAAAAGTGTCATCTATGCTTACCACTCTGCGGATACGGACCACATAACGATGTTAACCAATATCACATCCTTCCCGCACATACTTAGGATGCCCGTTGGTACATGAATCATGTGCCCTTTGTTCGTACAGCGTATTAGTTGCATTATACCCTGAGACGACGTTGAGTGCCATCGGAGTAGCCAAGATGCTGATTACTTGGTTTGGATTGATTGACAATCTAAGCCCCATTCTACCAGCGGCTCATCCACATGGTCGACGAACTGCCAGCACCTAATCCACATGACAGAGGGCTGCACATGTTGTCAATGTCTCATCTATAACAGAGGGGTTGCGCATACCGCCAGTGGCTCATCCACCTGGCCGAGACAAGTCCTGCCCATCTTGGAAAATAAATGCAGGACCAGTTTTATAATAGATTTTTTATGCAATGATGAATACCAATGAAAATCTACTTTATGTAATAGCTTCCATTTGTATGTAATCATGAATATCAATAAAAATCTACTTTATGCGCTTTCAGTACTGTACAATAGCTTTTTAGGCACATAAGTCTTGTTTATCTGGATGCGCATAGTTTTCTCTTCATAGAGATGCACCACTTAGCTATGACCTAGTTATCTCCAATGCAATATAATTCCCATGCTTCTATAGCCTTATCACGTGTTACATGAATGCTAGTGCATCATTAATTAACGTACCTTATTCCCGCTTACATGAAAACTAGCTCATCAACAACTGACGTGCCTTATCCCGATCACATAATTGCTAGCGTGTCATCGTCTGACATTGCCTTATTACTTTCCTGGTCTCTTACATGATACTTGTTATTCCTCGTTATATTGTTCACACCGTTCTTACATGTTACTTGTATGTTCCTTACATACTGGTCATTCATGTTTAGATTTATACTCTTATTCCTATACATTCTCTTACTTGTTCATGCTCATGTTCTTCATCATATTGTTCTGTAACGCTGAGATATATTTGTACTTGCTCCAATCCTAACTGAATATTATTTTTCAGACGCTGAGTACGAGTATCTATATCCTACCTATTTCGAAGCCCAGGAGACCCAGAGGGGAGGACCCCTCAGCTATTTAGTTTTGATATATAAATACAGTTTAGAATACTCACTTTAGGATGACCGAATTTGTCTATAACATTTATATTTTTGGTTGTATATATTTGGAATATGATGCACTTTTGGACGTTTGATTTATCTATACTTGGATTGGGACTTGGGATTATATTGTTTATGCTTTTCTCCTACTTGCAACTTTGGATTCTTTCCCTTTATATCATTCATGCTTATCTTTCTATTAGATCTTGTGATTGAGTATTAGTTATCATCTTCGATCCCATTTTCTGGATATATATCATTATTGTGTTTTAGTTGAGGTGAGATGGTTGACTATATAGTGATAGTCTAGACAGCTTTCTACGTCGATGCTGCAGTGTAGGCTGGACGTGCATCATGCATCGATATCTATCATGCGGGCACGAGTCGTGACATCTTCTACCTCTACGCTTACTTTTTGTGCTTATTCTGATTCTGATTCTGATTGGGCATGAGATGTCACAAATCGTCACTTTGCCACTAGCTCCTGCATATTTTTTGGTGATTCTCTCATTTGTTGGAAAAATAAGAAGCAAACAATAATTGTCCACTCAAGTGTTGAAGCTGAATACAAGGCCCTTGCTCACACTACATCTGAGATCATATGGTTACGTTGGCTGCTTTATGACATGGGCGTTGAACATTCATCGTCTACTTCTCTGTTTTGTGACAGTAAGAGTGTCATTCAAATAACTCATAATGATGTCTTTCATGAGTGCACCTAACATATTGAAGTTGATGTCATTCTGTTAGGGATCATTTTACAAAAAAGAACAATCCACCTACCTATATTACTTTAGAGGCTCAAATTGCATTTTTTTTTATAAAGACACACCCTTTAGATCGATTCAACTTTCTCGTATCCAAACTCAATATGTTTTCTGAACTATCTTGAGTTTGGGGGGGGGGTGTTAAGGAAAGAGCAAATCATGCATAGATCCAGTTATTCATAGCTGCAACACTTACTACTAATTTCTATTTTAGTTTTTCCTTCTTTTATTTCTTTTTAGAATTTACTGTTGTACATTATATATTTAGTTCTTTGTAAACTCTATAAATTGAGGTTTTACTCTAATTAATAAACATACTGAAAATTGTTCGATTCTTTGTTCTTAATAGTCCCATCGCGTCTAGTTGTGGGTTTTTAACATTGTTTGCGAAAATAGAGGAAGAAAAAAAAGAGAAACCACCTGAGGTTTCTGGAAGCTTCCCATGTTTTTTAATAGATTCGACGAGCCGATGAGTTCATTAAATTGGTTATGCATCGCCTCTTCTTCATTTTTGGAAATCATTTCTATTAGAAAATATCACAAGCTTAAGAAACTTGGTCGGAGGACTTTAGAAGAATAGTCGGAGATTCGTCGAAATGTTAGGATTTAAGATTGGAGAGTTTGAGGTTTTGGAGTTCTAGATTTTGGGTTTGGAAAGGAAGAAGACAAGAGGAAGAACCCAAAATAAATGTGTTCTTTAATCCACAATTCAACTACAAAAACTCAATTAAGAACTTGTAACATGGATGTGACACGTGGATTCCACTAACATTGAAAGAGAGTTATTTTTCTCTTCGGATAATCAATGGACCGCTTTTCATGGCCGACTTTTAAAACCTAGGAACTCACGAGTTTTCCTAGATTTTTTTGGTTTAGTCCATACCTTGTGTGCCTGAAAAAACTAAAAGTAGTTTGAGGAGTAAAAAGTTTAAAATATTTGTGACTTTCGAGATGAAAATGTAGTGCCAATAACACTGGTCATATAGGAACTAAAGAAAAAAAAGGGCCAATTAGAGTTTAGACCCTGAATTTTGTACCAACTTAATGTTTATGCCGTGACTTGTCTAATTGAAAAGTTGTACATTGTACTTTTAATTTTAGTTTCCTTTTTCCTATTATACCATTCTTAACCTATAAAGAGAAGTTTATTGTCACACATGAGGGAGGGCATAATTGGAAAATAAACAAAAAAATAAAAATTTAGGGTCCAAATTAGGACCTAAAGTCTAAATTGGTATAAAATCAGGCTGTGTAAACACTGATTAGCCCCCAAAAAATGTATGAATTAGAAGGCTAAAATAGTAAAAGACTGGAGTAGTAAAAAAAATAAGGCCCAAATTTTTTTAAAAAATTTACAAGTTTGCCACTCCCATTTCTTACTTGGGGCTAGCCCAACATTTCAAACGTGTTGGCAGTCCTTACACCAAGTAGGACTGTAACAAAGTTGGTAGTCCTACTTTATGTTAGGACTGCCACAAGTTGGCAGTCCAAACATAAAATAGGACTGCCAACTTTGTTGCAGTCCTACTTGGTGTGTCCAAACAGAAAATTTAGATAGGACTGCTAACTTTGTTGGCAGTCCTATTTCATGTTAGGACTACCAACAAAGTTGGTAGTCATATCTGCTCGTCGGTGGCGAAGAGGCGGTCGGGGACGGTGTCGGTGGAGGAGCAGGTGGAGCTGCGGGGTCCAGACCAGCCGGGGCCGCTTCAGCGCACACGCGGGCTCATCCCCGCCGTCGGCGGAGTCAAGGTTGGCAGGGGAGCTGCCCGTCGGGATGTCGAACGCGAGCGCGAGGTTGGGGCTGATGAGGGTCTGCGAGAGCGACATCAGCTACTCCGGGGAAGGGAGTTCCTCCTCCTCTCCATCTCGCGGCGCCTGGAATGAGCGGCTGCTGCTTCTTCTTCTTCATCTCTATTTCTTTTAGGGCTCGTTTGGATCAAGTTTTGTATTCCTAGGAATAGGTTTTCAATTCCTTTCCCATGGGAAAGGAATTCAACATTCTTATACCCATGTTTGGTTAGGTTGGGAATAGCTAGTTCAAAATTTTTAAAAAATTCATCTCCATGTTTGGTTTACAAAGTGATAGAAATATTAATTTATTTAGTTTTTCTTTAATACCCTTTCATTAATTTCATGATGATTTACATGTTTGGGATAGAAGTTAAATTTTGAAAATAAAAAGAGGGTATAACCGTCCAAACAAAATAGCCAAACATCATTCCTAGGAAAGCAAATCTATTCCCAAGGGGGTTTGGGAATAGCTTTCCCCCCTAAGCCCCTCATATTCCCTCATCATTCCCATCCTAAATATATCAAACATGGGTAAGGAATTCAAAACCCATTCTCAAGCCACAAAAACTTGAACCAAACGCCCCCTTAGGTTTTTAGGGTATAAGAATTGGAAGAAGAGAATGAAAGTTAGCAAATGAAGTGTTGATTGAGGGTTTGGGGGGAGGGGGTGGGCTAGTCCCAAGTAAAATTCGGAATGTTCCCAGCTGGGCTGTTCCCTAGTAAGGACTAATCCCAAGCAATTGTTGAAGTGCTCTTAGAATTGCCAAAAATAATGGCAAATGTTAAAGGCCATCCCCTTTTTTACTAAGGGCAACAATCCTACTAAGGGCAACCATGACTGACTTTTTTTTTTACTAAGGGCAACCAAAATTGAACAAGATTACTAAGGGCAACCCCCTCGACGGCGTCGGCCTGGCCGAACACCCTCCCGCGCTTTCCCGAGGTCCACAACCTCATCCCCATTCACAACCTCCTCGCTGAGCACCCCTCCCTCCGCCTGGAACTTACGGAGTCGGTGGACAGACCTCCATGGACAACGCCGAGCTTCTCCTCCACCTTTGGAGGATCGACGAGCTCGTCGCTGTCCTCCTCCGCGTTCGCGTGGAGCTTACGATCTAGAAGAAGAAAATGGGGTGGTCAAAGTGACGAATCTCTCCATAAACCCTAGATCCGGACCAAAAAACCCTAGATTTTTTACGAACTCACCATGATTGGAAAGGTTGGAGAGGAGGATAACGAGGAGGAGAATGGAAGGGAGAGCCCACTTCCTCATGGCTGAGAAATTTTTTTTCCCTCCGCCTCCCTCCCCATGGCGAGGACTGCAGGCCAACCTGCAGTCCTGTCTTCACTTTGGACTGCAGGCAAGCCCTGCAGTCACTGTAGGTTGGAAGTTTTAAAAAAATTAGAAAAAAAACTTCTGTCAATCGAGGACTGCAGGCAAGCACTGCAGTCCTGTCTTCACTCTGAACTGCAGGCAAGCCCTTCAATGTAGAAAAAAAAAAAAAAAAAAAACTCACCAAACGTCCCTTTAGTTTTTAAAATGGCAAACTTATAATTTTTTTAAAATTTTAAGTTGGTGGTCCTTAGTAAAAACGGGTGGCCTTTAACATTTGTCAAATAATAGGAAGAGGAAAAGAGTGGAAAAAGAAGAGAACTTTAGACTAGGGTTTTTTCCCTTCTTCTCCCTCCCTCTCTCTCTCTTCACTCTCGATCTCGATCTCCTTCTCTTCTTCTTCTTTCGAATCGATCGATTTTGTTCTCGATCGGTTCTCCCTAATGGCGCTCCAGTACCTGGAAGCCCAGAGCAGCGCGCGGCCGGAGCTCTCGGAGTGGTACAATTCCATGGCGGATCTGTACCAGAAGAAGCTGTGGCACCAACTCAGTCTCAAGCTCGAACAGTTTTCGCCCTCGATGCCGTCCAGGTCACGATTCCTCCCCCTCTCCAATCTAGGGTTTATGGATTTCTCAGTTTGATTCTCGTGAATTTAGGGTTTTTATTTGGTAATTCGAAGCAAAGATGAAATCTTTAGCGAACGATGATCTATTGCACGTTGTTTTGAGATCTCTAAGAAGCAAGGGCGCTCTGGAAAACCAGTGCCGTCTCCATGTCGTGTCGGACACGTATCGGGCATCGTTTCTGTGCAACTGCTTTGTCCTGTATAAGTTACGAAAGGAATTTTTTTGGTTGCCTTAAGAATAAGAAGCTATGGACTAGTTAACCCTCAGGCTTCCTTCTTCCATCTAGGATTATGGATTTTAGTTTGATTCGCATAAGTTCGGGTTCTGATTGTAAATTGCGGGATAGTTAAGATGGTTAGGAGTGTTCGAAGCAAAGATGGAGTTTTAAGCAGATCATCTTCTCTATGTTGTAAGCTATGATGGAAAAAGTTGTTTTTCTGGTCTTTTATCAAAATAACCGATGCATGTATACTTAATCTAGAGTTTGGGAGCAACCCGACACTCTGAGAATCGGAGGTCTCGCACACAACACACTCCAAAATACAATACACTATGACACACCAAAACCAATGCCATGTCCATGTCACCATGTCTGTATCACATTAGTCCCGTGCTAGATAGTTCATGCAATAGGTATTGGCCAATTGGTGGGATGACGTGTTTTTTTATATATAGTTTGGACTCTGGTCAGTTCGTTTTGCTCGTGTAAACAGGGAGTTTGTAGCTAATCGATGGCTAAGGACTGTTATTATGAATTGGATCAAGCAAAACATTATGTGGTCAGGAGGAGGATTCTTAGTTTAATACATGGAAAAGCTTCATATTTTGAAGGTTAGTTTAGTTGATTTCAAGGTTGTGAAAAGCGCTAGGCGCTACTCGGGCGGGCACCTTCCGCCTAGCGCCTAGCCCTGGATCTAGGCAGTTCAAAAAAAAAATCCAAAAGAATCTACTAAAAATTACAGAAAAACATTCAAAAACTCCAAAACATGCATAGTCGGACGTCAGGGGGACTAGACGAGCACCTAAGCCGGCTCCCGGCGCCTAGCGCCTAGGCGGCCGCCTTTTAGAACATAGGTTGATTTTAGATAGCGTCATGATGCTGTTAAGGCTTGCCTCTTGCATCCTAGAGGATTCAGGTTCGAGTCACGCGAACAAACTCTCCATTTTTATGGGGGTAAGGTTGCATACATCTCGACTCTCTCAGACCATGCGTAAGCGGGAATGCAGCCTCGTGGCACTCAGAAGTCTTACTTGAGTTGATTTATTGGAAAGGAAATTCTGGACTTTTAGTTAATCCAGGTTAAAATTAAAGATTGAATTGGAGGAAGCAAGCAAAGGTAGATTCGTAAGCAAATCATGTGTGGTGAGATGCTATTCATGCCCTAAGTTTCGGAGAAATATTCATTTTCGTGATTTGTGCAAACATTCTGTGCAAGTACATGCGAGGATGCATGCTTCAAGAATTCTTTTTCTGCTTGTGCAATGTGGGCGGAACTGCATTGGACCTAGGTGGAAGTGGTTTAGTTCCTTCATTTTTTGCACTGGAGCTAGGTGGGTCTAATTCCTTCATCTCTTTTGTGGGAGCAGGTCACATGATTAGGAAATCTAGATGATGCATACAGTTCCATCTCAGCAATGTCCTCTCCTATTTTGGGAAGTAAAATCAAGTCTCAAGGACCCAGAGCTAGGCGCAGCATTGGGGTTTATAACAAGAACTTGCTACTTTACATTGATGCTCCATCCATCCCAAGATTCTGAAGAAGTAACTTTTTGCATTAGAAGCTTCTCCTGGGAACCATTTTTTTTTGGGGTATGGAAAAACCAAGGTCTACAGTATCAGCCGATACTTAAACTGTCAAATCTATCGGAACTGACTGATTCAGATCTCTTGAACCTCACCAAAATGGTAGAACAGATACTAGGAAGGCAGAATTCGATACCGAACTCGATACTGCAAACGTTGCCAAAAAAAATCAACACTTAATATTGTGGATCGGTGCAAGGATTAAGGAATTGAGTCGACTCCCATAAC
>JANAVB010023335.1:0-47178 GCA_029216955.1 Iris pallida
GGTGGATTTGATGGATACATTTCTGAACTTTGTCTCAAATATATGGGAATCCATATATTTTTTTTGCAGCATTAGGTAGTTTATACCCATCAATGCATCTGATTGCCTGAAAATCTGGGTTATCAATTTGGCATATTCGTTGAGCAACAAGCACCAGCATGTTGGTCCTGTTATTGCTTTTTCACATTTATTTTTTTTGAAATTACATGGACACACAATTGGGAGGCTTGAACCTTGCCGGCCCCTCCGGGTGTCCGCTCTAATACCACTAGGGTAAGAACTCGGACATTGCTTTTTCACATTTAAGATCTCAAATTGTATAATGTCACACCTTTCGCTTGGTTTGATAGGACTTAATCAAAAGGTATCAACAATTAGCAATTTTTTACATCCATATTTCTTGAATTGTTTACTCTAATAGGAACAGCTAGCAGAAATAACTTCTTATCCATAAATTTCTTGAATTGGTTAAAGGTATGGAGTAAATTAATAGAATTTGTTGTTCTCTAGAATAAAATAAATTAAAATAATAACGTGAATCTTTATTAAGAATGTGAATGTTAAAAACATTATTCAAGATTGAAGGAAGCCGTTCCCTTTATCTAACAGCCGGATTCCGTAAAAGGAATAAGGTGGTTTAAGATGACCATCTCAATGGATCAGTGAAAATAAAACAATGTATTTCCTGTCCTTACTTGTCAAGCACTTCCAGTTTCTTGTAAGTTATGATTCCTACCGTTGTGCTTGCCTTGCTAAACCTGGTTCCTAAGCAAATAAAAATACTAATATCCTTAATATATATGTGAATGAAGCTAATGACATGCTCAAGTTATTAATGATAGAATGCAAAACTAAAATATAGTTATAGCTCAATAAAAGATTGCCTCGCGGGCGACTTATTATCATATTAGAAACATATAATTACTCAAAAACTTCAGAGGTGGTGTTCAAGTTCAAGTAGTTTTTGATGAATCATCTTCTAAAGATTCAGCTTCAAATGGTTGTGATTTTCAAATGAAGTTTAAGCAGACAAGCTAGCTAGATTTAGGATAAGAAAGCATTAGGATTGCCCACACTTGAAAGAATATACATCATTGATAGTATCTCTCTGTTCACACAAAAAATATGTAGAGTAATTTATCATGTCATGGAGTTGTTTAGGGTCTTCTGTCGAGTTTCATTAGAGAAAGCAATTTTACTTTGCTACATTTATATCATGAACTGCACGAGTTCCTTTTTATCAATGTTTTATAGTGTAGTGTTGCTGGGAACACATAAGATACTCTTCATTTTTACAGTTTTTAACAAAAAGTTTAGCTTTCTTTTACTTGTAATCTGACAATATATGACGAGGTATTTAGTACCCCTCGTTTTTTGTAAAATGAAAAGAAAGGACTGCAAGCTAGCTAGTACTCTTATTATATTATAATGGTTGGAGAGAAGAAAATTCTTCCTTCGTATAGTCATTTATGTTCCAGTAGGCTTTTTTTATAGCTTAAACAAAATAAGAAAGTAAAGCATTAACATGTAGAAAACAAAATATAGTGATAAAGTCCGATACTGATACAATTTGGATGTTCCGATCCGATACCGACCGTTATCGATAATGACCGATATCGACATTGAGGGTCTCTTTCCAAGTCAATTCGAAAAAGACCAATCATTAAGAATGTAAAAGCATAGTAAGATTATAATATTTTATAGATGAAGAAAACTTATTTATCGCAGGTAAACTCATCAGCAATGGTGACTATTATTTTATTCAATTTCAAAAGTACTAAGAAACAACACATAAAATGCTTAAAATTATACCTAATTGTATAAAATATTTTTTCTAAATTTTAATAATTATTTGCTTTTGCGATACCAAAAAAATATGATACTCCAATCTGAAACCATCGATATTGCCGATACCGTTAATCCTGAAACTCATGGTCTGATACCGATATCGATACCCACACTGTGAGCCATGATTGATACATATTGAATACATTTACTCTACATGGTCTTGACTACATCTTGGCGCTTAGTATCTTATATTCCTAACCAATATATGCATCCCACTCATAAAAGACTAGTAATAAAGTACTCATAAACTGAATGAAAAACTACCGCAATGGTTTGGCATCTACTAATTGAATTTTATATGAAACTAATTTCCATTGAGATGCATTACTTTGTGATCCCTGTACCTAGACTTATCTAAAAGGGCTATGAACTAGTCGTGTCTGATCTGTTCTATATATAAACCTCTCTTTTCTTACAAGCTTGTACGTTGCTGTCATAAAAAATACATATTAGTCATATGTGATTTTGTTAAGATTTGCCAGATGAAACGTGTTGTTCCTCAAAGTGACACAAAAATGGGAAGACTCAGTTTTTCCTGTCTTGTGAAGCACTTCAAATTAAGAATTTTCAAGTAAGTTTCGACTGCTTTCACCAGGTTATTTTTTTTTTAATTTATGGTGAGAAGAACTACAGGACAGGGATTAGTTGTTCATTGTCACACTATTATATATAGAGGAACAAAATTAAGTAACAATCAAATAAGAAAATTTTGACCCGAAAGCTACTGATGCATAGTTATCCAACTAATTTCAGTTTAACATAAAGAGTAGTTATATGGAAGGCGGACTGGTTCTTCACTGATGTTCAGTTTTTGATCTATGTAACTACTAACTGTAAATAATAAGATCTCCACATCGGAACTTTGTCAGAAGGACATACACACCATCCTTTGATGAATCCTTTATGTAAATTTCCTGATAAACTTGTGAGTAATTCCTTCTACTTGGCACATAAAGATTCAACCAACGCCCTTTTCATGCAGTATTACTAAACTAGGTTCACATTGTATGGATTTAGTTTGCCACCTTGCCATTATGAATAGCGAACTTATCTAATTTAACCTTAAGTTATCAATGTTTTCAAACACTGAAGATTGAAGTTCAGTAATGATAAAACGTTAACAAGGCTAAATTATTTATGAAGGCAAAAGATTTTCTGAAAAACCATATCGAGCTGAATATTCATGTATAGGTAGTGTGTTATATTTTTGATGCAACTCGGCCTTCATTGTGAGAGGGAATTGCTCTGCAACAACTGGTGCCATGTAACTATATTAAAGGTGAGGTATGCAGCTGGCTTCTGCTAGGAAAAGATCTTCAATCATGCCATAATATGTTGGGGTCCAGCCTCGATTAGAGGTGTCTGGAAGGAGAGTCTGGGCATCGTGAAGTGACATTAGGAGTCGTAGGCGGGATTCTGTTGATAACAAACCGAGTTCGGTCAGGCCGAATTCGGTCCAAACTCTATCATACTCAAATAGAATGTGTTCGCCTAGACTCACTGAGTTTGCTCCGAATTCGGTCCGAGTTCGACCATTGTTGTCTGTCAGTGAACATCAGAATTTGCGGCCCCAAATCAACATCCAATACTCGGTGATCAAATTTGGTCGGCCAGGATTAGTGCTGGGCTACTTTAGGATTTTCC
Organism: Iris pallida; assembly: GCA_029216955.1. NCBI lineage: Eukaryota > Viridiplantae > Streptophyta > Magnoliopsida > Asparagales > Iridaceae > Iris > Iris pallida. Next base: position 3,493 of record JANAVB010023335.1, read on the forward strand.
TAAACAAAATTAAGTTCTGAACCTCTCTATATATGCGTTGAGGGTGGTTGGCATGAGAAGCACAATACGGGAGATTCAGTATGCAAGTCCACATAAAATCTAAGAAAAAGTCCTTATTTTGCTCTTAGGGCTCACCATTCGAAACAATTGGAAAAGGAGAACTGTTCGGAGGTGGGGTCATCTTCTTCATTCTGGGAGATCACTACAGGGTTGGGTGAGTGGTTTCATTGTAGTCTCTTTCTTTCTACTTGAATTTGGTGAGGGAGTTGAACTTTTGGGCAAAGAGTTCAATATATTTCATCAATCTTTTAAATTTTTGGATGTTATAAAATTGAAATTTGTCTAGGTGACATAATCACTGAAAATACTATGTTTGATCTATCTTTGTGCTTTTGTTAGATGTTAGTTCGTTATCATCAGGTGGGCTGGCATCGCTTCCGCAATCGCGTCTGTAATGGCCAATAACTGGTATCAGAGCTCTCAAGTTCTCAAGAGGAAATGTACAATCATGTTTAGGAGCAGATAAACACGCGTATGATTACGCTCATATGAAGAAACTGGACGATTTGAAAGTCAAAAATGGAAGATCTACTTGGACCAAAAAAAATTGCCTGGTCCATTAGAGGGTGACAACGCCAAGCCATCAGACAAATCTGTTGATGATTAGAAACGATTTGACCAAAGGCCATTGGATTCATCTGCCAATAGCTGAACGATTGGGTGTTTCATTATGTATCCATGGAGAGTTCAGCAAAAGAGTTATGAAGAAGCTGAATTTGTTGTACGAACGAAAGACGATTGGCTATAGGGTATATTTTATTTGTCAACTCGAAGTACATGACAGGTGCCTCGGTGGCATAATATTTGAACGAGGTTCAGGGTATCCTCAATCATCTAGCAGAGATGAAAATTGTGATTGACGATGAACTTCAGGCTTTATTACTTTTATGTTCTATATTGAAAAGGTGGAAGATGTTGATGTTGTTTGTGAGCTACTCCGTTCTTGATAGAGTTGTCACGATGGAGGCGATCAAAAACAGTTTGTTGAATGAAGAGGTCCGACGTAAGTAAATGAAATTATCGCAAGAGTCCATTTTGATTGCTTCTTACTGGAAGAGAAAGCTCAAGTCACAGGTAAAGACATGAGAAGTTCTCAAAATCTTGCGAGTGTGGATTGCAAAGAGGACTGCTATCATTATGTCGAGCCAGGTGATTTTAAAAGGAACTACATGAAATTCAAAAATAATAAGGCTAAAAGTAGGGACATTTTGGAAGATTTCACGATTATGGGAGATCTCATCATTGAAGCAACCAACGTAGAGGAACCTTGTGGCATGTGTCATGACAACAATTGGGTCTTGGACACGAGTGTGGTATTGTGCCACTCAACAAATGAGGATCTTCATGTCATACTGAGGCAGTAGGCTTTGGATATGTGAAAATTGGAGACAAAGGGATGACTACCATTTTGGGCATCGGGATGTGCACTTGACAATGGATCTTGGTGAGAAGCTTGTTCTCAGGGATTTGGCATATTTTGAGTTTGCATTATAACTTGGTTTCGGTAGAAAAGCTAACCAATTATGGCTGTCATAGTATCTTTGGAGACAAAGATTAAAAGCTTACGAAGGATTCCCAATTGCTAACTCGAGAAGATATATGTTGTAGTATGTACAGGCTCATGACATTAAGGTGTACAAATAGGCCATAAACATCGAATGAAGGTTCGACAAGAGTTTTTGGATTGTCAGGAACTTGCTGAGAGAAGTCTTTAAGATGTTTTGAGGGATACGGAGGATTCTGTTCATTGAGCCAAAGCGACAGATGTAGATACATCAAAGATTAAGCGTGACGACTCGTTTGTCTCCAGGTTGGATTGTTCCATGGATCCAATTTCGGTGACTGATGGTTTGCCAAAATCAAATAAAGCTACATTGATTTTAGCAATTCGAAGCCAGGAAGGAGATCAAGGTGTGTAGTAAATTCAATTAGAGACAGTTGCATCTCCATTTGGATTTACAGAGCTGTAGGTCATTGACGATGTGTACTTTGTTTGATGCTCGGCTCGAAGATACTGTAGAAGCATGGAAAATGACCCATGCGGCCAGGGAACCCCATGCGGCTCAACAGCCCAAGCGGCACAGAAAGACTATGCGGCTCAGGAACTATGCGGTATGAAATATTTCATGCAGCTTAGAAGACACGTGGCGTAACAGCGCTCCCCTTCGACCCATGCTGCATTAATTACTGTGACGGCTGACAATTCTGAAAAAGTGACAGCTCTGATACAAAAGAAGTAATTATGACCCTGTCATAATGACAGCCCCCTAGGAAAGAGAAAAAAATCTCTGACACAAATCCCCCGAGATCCATAAAATGCCACGTGGCCTTGATCACGTGGACGATCATATGCGGCTCGAGCGAAGACTTCCCATGCGGTTCAGAATGAAGCCGCTCCATGCGGCCTAGGCGGATGCATCCATATGCGGCTCGCAATGATCATCTCCATGCGGTTCATGGGTTCGAAGGGGGGAAAGCCACTACCCGAGCAGCCATGACACGTGGCTCTAACCTTATGCGGCCCAAAATCATATGCGGCTCAATCGTCATGCGGTTCAGATCCTCCCAATGGCTCCTAGGACACGTGTTCTAAGCCGATCAATCTTCCAGATTTATTGCAATCAGATATTGGGTCAAATCTCAATAAATCTGGGACACGTGGCAGGAGAATAAATCGAATTTATTCGCAGACATCAGAAGATCATTATGAGGAAGATTTATTCCAATCAGTATTAATTGCTGATGAGATTTGGTGTAATATATACTTAATGGTTCGGATTCGTCACAATCAAAACGAATGGCCTAGATTGACCAATCCACAGGCCGCCGCCATCTCCAAGAAGCAATCATTTGCAACCCTAATGATCACATCCCATTCCTATAAATAGCAGGGTGCCATTCCCCTGCAAAAGGGAGGAGACATACAGGCAGAGAGATACAGAGAAGAGTACACATATAGAGAGAGAGTACCATAATACTTGGAGAGGAGAAGCAGAGAAAGCAAAGAGAGAATTTCTTCCAACGCCAAGCAATCTTCTGGAGCCAAGGGTGCATACCGATCGTCCAAGGAGTAAGGCAGAGCTGCCGTCGCTTTCCCGAGCCTCTATTGTCACCCCCAGAATCTAAAATAAACAATTGTACTTAGATTGTTGTACCTAGGTTTTCGTTCCTAGGCTTTCTTTGTACAAGCGAGTTTGTAACATGAAGTAAAAGTCCGGTCCTCCGATAATTGTTCTGTTCTTTTATATTTCATGACAAACACGATGGCGACTCTGCTGGGGACAAACTTTTCCACGACTGAAGAATTGGTGACACAGTCGGATGCAGCCAAGCTTGGCTCCACGCAACAGAAGATGATCGTCCGTTTCGACCAACAGGCATTCAAAGAGATGCTCTCTGAAGGAAGTGCTGGCCCGATCAAGAAGCGAACCCGCACAAAGAAAGCTCGCTGCAAGGGAGGCCGAAGTCATTCGCTCCTCCACAAGCTCTGGACGGGATACTCTCTGCTGCCCAAGACGGCAAGGGCGATTCTCATGCGGCTCCACTTCAAGCCATAAAGAACTCTGCTGTTCCCAAGTCCGGCAAAGGGAAACACTATGATGCTGGACTTACAGGGGAAAAGAGTGACTCTGTGCGTCCCAAGAAGAAGCCGAACACTCCTACCAACCACATGTAGGAGGCTTATGAGGGTGGATCCACCAGCCGCATGAAGAAAATCCATGCGGCCAGATCATCCAGCCGCATAAAGAAGAATCATGCGGCTGAGACTCCCAGCCGCATGAAGAAGGCCTATGCGGCTACGCCTGCCAACCGCATACAGACCACCGAAGACAGCCGCATGACGCCTACTCCACGCGGCTCCGTCTTTGACCGCCTGTCTTATGGTCCTGATCTCTTGTGCTCCCAAGAAGACATGTCTGACTCTCTCCAGTATCACTTAGACTCTTTCTACTATATGCCCTTACGCACTAGAGCGAAGAAGTCTAAGGCAGCGCGAGCCTGGCGAGTTCGATCCGCTGATCTGACCTCCGACCATCCGAGCGTCCCGCATACCGTTATGCGGGCCTCAGATGGGAAGTTGTACAGAACCACTCGAGTCCAGCCCCCGACGGCGGACGGACAGAGAGGTTCGCAAAAGTCTCCCAAAATTCCGGGAGTAGAGATGGTCGATCCCGACCCATCTAACTTGCGTGAGGCTATCCTCCACAAATGCAAGGAAAAAGAAGACGCATCGGGGTGCAAAAAGTCCTCTCATAAACGCCACTGCACTCAAGTCATCGTCAACTGCTGCTGCAACAGTGCGACGATGCAAGAAGACCGACAGTCCGTATTTCAAAGACTGCGATAGCCATCTTCAGAAGACGAGGCACTTCCCGTCGTATCTTGTAACTCTGCTCGGAAAGTCCCCACTGATGGAAGGGAGAAGAAGACAAATGTTCCCAGCCCGAAAATCTCCCACTGCGACTAAAAGACTGTCGTCTAAACGGGTGCCCACCACCGGAGTTTTCCAAGGCACTCGCTCTAAGACGAAATCTGCTACAGCGGGAGACTCATCGTCCATAACGCAGGGGGTTGCTGGGGCTAGGGGTAGCACCCCTCCGAGCCTCCACAGCAATCCAATGTTCCAAGAAGACGAGCCAGGGGAGACAACTCTCCCATCGGATACAGCAAACCTCGACGTCCCCGACGACATCCACAACTCCCAAGACGAGGCAAACTCGGAGGCTGGGGGTGCTGTTCCTTCCGAGTCTGAATCAGAAGGAAACATACCCACATACCCCGATGACTTCTCACTACAGGGATACGATTTGGAGGGCGCTTCCTCCACCGCTCCGTCTATCTCCCCTCATGAAAAGACGGTATTCATGACAGACAGCAACCAAGGTGGTTCCAGTGATCGCCAGCGCATCGACAGTCTCGAAGCCATACTACTTGCTTTGGTCAAGTCTGTAGACGATTAAAGCGGCCCTTCCAACTCTGCAAGGAGGGACGCCTGGCCAAACAAGCGCGGGTCCCGCGGTCAATGCGGACTCGAATTCGGCGGCACCAAACCCGGGCAACAATCCTCCGGAAACAACGGTCCCCACCGCCGTGGACGAAGCACGCGAAGCGAGAAGAGAGGTCCAGGAGCTCCGAGCTATGTTCTACGCTCGAGAAAACTCTCAAGACCTCAGAATACGGCAACCATACCCTGCTGCATGGAGGAATGTTCCATTCCCACCAAGATATAAGTCGTTCAATATCAATCCTTATGATGGCAAGACCTCGACAAGTCGATACATCACTTACTTCGAGGTCACCACCGACCATCTGTCCCATGACGATGCCATTCTCACACGATTATTCATCGGGGCATTGGAAGGAGTCGCCTTCGACTGGTATCGCAACTTGCCGGACAACTGCATCCACTCTTTCGCCGGCTTCAAGCGCATGTTCTTGGAAAGATTCTACGAAGGGCAGGACATCACCATGTCCACCCTCATGGACATCGTCCAAGGGGAAAAAGAGCTCACAAGGAACTACATCGAACGGTTCCGCCAGACCGCCATGAAGCTACCCTCTGGAAATCTAGATTCCTCCTTGATCGAGATTTGCCAAAAGAGACTCCTTCCGACAATCAGTCTCTGGATGGGCGAAAGTTAATTCAAGGATTGGAAGACGTTCATCATCAGTGCCACAAGCGCCGAAGAACGACTAAAGAAGGCTCGCCAACTGGGATTGCATATCTCGAAAGGAGAAAACAAGGGCAAGCGTCCCAACAATGATAATGGGGGTAGCCTCTCCAATAATCGGGATAGCAAAGGAAAGCAGGCTATGGTGGCCGATACAGCACAAAAACCTGAGCCAAAGCCCGCAGACAAATAATGGCCGCAAATCACTTACTTCTTCGAAGACGGTCACGTCAAGCCCATCTTGGACATGTTCATACAAGGGGACAGAATTCAGCTTCCTCCAGACGGGAACCGCGGCCGACAGAGATGGAGAACCGAAAGTACTGCCATTATCATCGCTATGTCCATCATGCTACACACGACTGCTACCAGCTGAAACGGTACATCCAAAACCTCATCGATTCAAACGCTCTAGCCATCGATTTCGAAGAGGTAACAGTGGCAGCCAATATGGTGTCCGTACAATTCGGCAGCTTCCCTCCGACGAAAACTCAAGACGGGGTGGTTCCCATTCCTCTGGCGACAATGGAGATTACCAATCTTCCACCTCCCCGAGATCAGGCTGCTGGTCTAGTACTCCTCACCACATCACGAGGGGAGGTCATGTGGATCCATCCAGACTTGGTATCAGAAGTGACTCGGCCCACACCATCTTCCACCTACAAGAAGAAAAGTGGAAAAGTCAGGACCTGCCACACAATCTCGGCAGACATCGAAGAAGCTACAGCCGTCGTCACTTGGTCGGGGGCACAATCCCAACCCATGGTTGACAACTCGGCTGAAGATCATCAGTCCACTACAACCGACGCTCCGGGACCGGCTCAGCCTCCGACGACCGACAAGCCTAGGCCAAGGGAGACTCGTTTTGACAAATCCCACCGAAAAGAGGCATCACAGGGGCTGGAGAAGCCCTACAACTTCGACATATTAGCGCAGTTGGCTAACACACCGGCCAAGTTGTCATTATACGAACTCCTGAGACTCTCCAAGGATGTTCGTGCAGCTTTGAGCGATGTACTCCAAAATGCCGATGCGTACCTGGCTCAGGTCAACCTCACGGGAGAAAACTCGCCTACAGATCTCCAAGACAGCGCCTGTAAGGGAGCAATGCCCAACATTATCTTCACTCTGTAGGACATGCTCATCAAAACCAACCTACATGATCGCCCGTTATACTACACGGGATACATCGGCGACGTGAAGGTGAATCGGATGCACATAGATCCTGGCTCTTCCATAAGCATCATCCCGAAGGGTCTGCTACTTCATCTTCGCATCCCAATTGACACCCATAAGCACCGCCATTAGCGGTTTCAATTCGGGCAGGAGCTACCCAATCGGGAAGATTTGTCTGAAGTGTCAGATTGGTGATCTCCAATCTGAAGTCACCTGCTACGTCATGGATGCAGACACCTCTTACAATATCCTCTTGGGGCACCCATGGATACACGATTACATGATCGTGCCTTCCACGCTACACCAGTGCTTCAAATATGTCGACAAATACGGCTTCGTGAGGACAGAATTTGCTGATATCGATCCCTTCAAAGGGGTCGAATCCTACTACTCAGACTCCTGCCTATACAAAAAGTCAAAGAGGCACCTTGATGAAGGAAATGTACAAGCTCATACCGAGACAGCTACAGGATCAGAAGAACCTCTGACGATCCACCTCCAAGCTCGTAAACTGGGCAGATCCGTACCCCTTACTGCCACTCTGCGGAAGGACGTGATCAGCCTCTCGGCGCAGGAGGAGCAGATGATAATCCGGCTGCCAAGGTCCGGCCAAGTACCGAGACCCACAACGGGGCCACTGACAATCAGACTGCCGAAAGTCGGTCAACCCCAAACGGAGAAGCTCAATCCCTCCGATAGGCCACTGACGATACGCCTTCCCAAGAAGGGTCGTCACCCCGATGCAAGATCTGACACTTCTAGCGAACCAGCCACTCCTCGCTCCACATCAAGTGCCAAACTGGGGGTCGCTAGTCTGCCAACAACTCCACGCTCTACTCCATCAACTGAACCTCTGACAATCAAGCTGCCCAGGGCGTCCTCTCAGTCTTCATTTACACAGGGGGTAGCCGAAGAGGAACCGTAGCTAGCCAAGTATGTGGCTGCCCACACTGACGTTCCCTCCGCGGATGATGTAATCCCCCTAGAAAAGATATCTTACTTCATCATTAAAGGGTTATCTTTGAACTACACCGAGCTCAATAAGCTATGTATAATGTATGTTATGGAACACGGTATAGGCACTCACCTACACACACAGGTGACAAATGTGTACACCGCGATCCAGCTTACTCCAGTAGAAGACACGTACCGAATAATCGAGGGAGGGGACCATCCAATCATCTTCGGCCGGAAGGACGACCCGCATCCCTTCACCATAGAAGAAGCCGACCTCGGGTCAGATGCCGGAAGACTGCCTCTGTATCTTTATAGCCCCCAATCCAAATATCTCATGCAGAAACAGTGGTATGATCTGGAGACGACGCCAGGTTTGAACTATGGCACTGGGCGACGATTACCTTTTAAGCCGCCAGTCCCGGCGGGCAAACCGCGAGACTACTATAGCAAAACTCGATGCGGGTTAGGGTATGTAACGCCTACTACGACCCCTGAGAGTTCAGATAAAGAATGCGACTGGCAGTCACATTCAACCGGGTCACCAACTTCTGACTCGGATACCAGCGTCGGAGACGTGTTCAGACAAGTCTTGTCAGTCAATATGGCATTCGCCGACGCTTACGAAGAAGACGAAGACATCCCCGAGATCCTCGAACTAGAGCCGTAGGCCCAACAGTTGGATGCACAATGGGAAAAAACGGTTCGAACAGAGAGAACCTCCTACTAAAGATGAAGTCATACAGGTTGATCTCGGCAGCGAATCTTCTCCAAAACCAATTTTCGTCAGTAAAAGCCTAACAGACGAAGAGCGGGAGTCGCTGCTAGAACTTGTCAGAGAATACATTGATGTGTTCGCCTGGAGCTATGAAGACATGCCAGGGTTAAATCCTGACATTGCTCCTCACAAACTCAACATTCGGTCGGATGCAAAGCCAGTCAAGCAACAACAACGACGCTTCCGCCCAGGCATCATGGACGCGATCGAAGCCGAAGTCAACAAACTGATAGCCAGCGGTTTCATTCGTGAGGAGCAACATCCCGATTGGGTCGCCAATATAGTGCCCGTCCTCAAGAAGAATGGAAAGATCCGAATCTGCATCGACTTCCGCAATCTAAACGAGGCGTGCCCCAAAGATGAATTCCCTCTTCCTATCACAGACATCATGATCGACAATACCTGTGGCTTCGAACGTATGTCATTCATGGATGGCTTCCCGGGGTACAACCAAATCAAAATATCTCCTGACGACGAAAAGCATACATCATTCCGAACACCAATTGGCACGTACTGCTACACAGTCATGCCTTTCGGTTTGAAGAATGCCGGCACCACATATCAAAGAGCCATGAGCACCATCTTCAGAGACCACTTATGCAAGACAGTGGAGTGCTATGTTGACGACATCGCCGTTAAGAGTCACTGCAAGGAAGACCATCTGCAGGATCTAAGGACGGTATTCGACCTAATACGAGCGCACAATTTGAAAATGAACCCTACGAAGTCCTTTCTGGGTGTATCCAGCGGGAAGTTCTTGGGCTTCATCATTACTGCACAGGGTATCCATGTAGACCCTAAGAAGACGAAAGCAATCATGGAGATGGGTCCTCCGAAAAATCTCTGCGAACTCAGAGGCCTTTAAGAGAGGCTAGCTTACATCAGGAGGTTCATTTCCAACCTCTCCGGGTGATGTCGACCATTCACCCATCTCATGAAGAAAGGCGTCTCATTCGAATGGGATGAAGAATGCCAGCGCGCCTTCGACAGCATCAAAGAATATTTGTCAAACCCTCCAGTCCTGGTGGCCCCGGTTTCTGGAAAACTATTCCTGCTCTATATACGAGCAATAGAATATTCCCTCGGGGCTCTGCTGGCACAAAACAACGACGCAGGCCATGAGCAAGCCATATATTACCTCAGCCGAATGATGATTGGGCCAGAGCACCGATACACCGCTGTAGAGAAGGAATGCCTTGCCCTGGTGTTCGCCATTCAGAAAATGCGGGTACTATGTCACCGGACAAACGATGCATGTGATCTCACGAGTCAACCCTCTCAGGGTCCTCATGACTAAACCAGGGGCACTCAGCTCTCGCCTCGCTACATGGGCAATATTGTTGTCCCCTTATCATATGATCTTCGTCCCACAAAAGGCAGTCAAACGTCAAGCCCTGGCAGACTTCTTAGCAGCCCACCCAGGCTCGGAGTCCTCCAGAATATATGAAGAGATCCCAGATGAGGTCGCCGACTCGCATGCAACCTCTCACGATGATATATGGCGAATGTTCTTCGACGGTGCTTCGAGGACCGGACCTAAAGGCAACATCGTCGTCAGAGTCGGGGTAGTGCTGGTTTTCCCTTCCGGATTGGTGATTAACCGTGCTTATTCCCTCACAGAACCCTGCTCTAACAATGTGGCTGAGTATAACGCTCTGGTCATTGGCCTCCAACTTACAAGAGAGCTGGGGGTAGAATACCTTGAAGCATACGGCGATTCCCAATTAATCGTCAATCAGATCCGGGGCTCATACGAGGTCCGCCACGAAGACATGATCCCTTATCACCAAATAGCTATTGACATCATCTCGTCGTTCGAGGGGTTCTTCATCGAACATGTCCCCAGACTCTGAAATATCGAAGCTGATGCCCTAGCTGGTCTTGCCGCTTCCTTAGCAGTTCTGAACTATGATCGCCAATCAGTGGATGTGATAGGCCACGAACTGGTCTGTCCCAAGAACAATGTGCAATTCGTGGCGAGTTATTCCGTCCAGACGATCGATGATGCCCCAGACTGGAGACAACCATTCATCGACTTCGTCGTCTACGATATCCTGCCCGAGAACCCAAAGGAAGCCACTTCCATCAAACGACGTTCTCTCAGATTCTTCTACGATATAGAGACGAAAATGCTGTATCGCCGCTCCTACGATGGATTACTGCTTCGGTGTCTGTCAAACGTAGAAGCCAAAGAAGCCGTACGAGAAGCTCATGACGGTATCTGCGGGGCCCATCAGCCTGGCCCTAAATTGTAAGACCGGTTCCACCGAATGGGCTAATACTGGCCCACAATGGTGGCAGATGCGATAGACTATACAAGAAAATACAAAGCCTACCAAGTCCACGCGGACTTCATTCACCAACCATCCGAATTTCTACATCCGACAGTGGCGTCCTGGCTATTCGAAGCATGGGGAATGGATATCATTGGTCCAATCACCCCACCTTCCTCCCGAGGACATCGCTTCATACTTGCAATCACTGATTACTTCTCCAAATGGGCGGAAGCTGTCCCACTCGCAGAAGTCAAGACTTCAACGTGATCAGCTTCCTTAAGCATCACATCATCTACCGCTTTGGACTGCCCCGAAGGATCATCCATGATAATGGTTCGCAGTTTGCAAGCCACACTTTCTATCGATTTTGCGATAAGCATCGTATTCAGAATATTACTTCGACACCGTACAATCCGGCAGCGAACGAGTTGGCAGAGGCATTCAATAAAATAATCATCAAACTCCTCAAGAAGTTTGTCTCCTCCAACAAACGCGACTGGAACGAGAAGCTCGGCAAGTGTTTATGGGCGTACCGTACTACAGTCCGAACAGCTACCGGAAACACACCATTCTCTCTAGTATACGGGAGTGAGACAGTTCTCCCATTAGAGACTCAAATACCCTCACTCCGCGTCACCCTCACTTATCAATTGACGACGGATGACAACTACCGGCGTCGACTATAAGAGTTGGAGGCCTTAGATGAAAAGTGCCTCCTAGCTCAGCAAAGGATCGAGCTATACCAAACATGCATCTCAGGAGCCTTCAACAAGAAGGTCAAAATCAGAACATTCCAAGTGGGCGATCTTGTTCTGGCAGTCCGGAGGCCAATGGTCATGACTCACAAGACTGCCGGCAAGTTTCAGCCAAAATGGGAAGGTCTATTTGTCATCGAGGCCGTGTTCTCCAACGGTGCTTACCGCCTCGCTAAGCAAAACGGAGACTTGCTCATGTTGCCCGTCAACGACAAGTTCCTGAAGAAATATTATGTCTAAACAACATTCTCCAGATTATTGAGTCACGTATCCGCTGGTACCACTGAACTCACCCTCATAGTTTTCCAGATTTTTGAGTCATGTACCCGCTGGTACCGCTGAATTCATGCTCACCATTCTCCAGATTCTCGAGTCATGTACCTGTTGGTACCTCTGAACTCACATCTCGGTCACTCTTTCAGGTAGCAAGTCATGTATGATCATACCTCTGAACTTTCTTCTTGAAGGAGATCCTCCCTCATGATCTAATACCCGCACTCCCAGTACACAAAAAGGATAATCGATCCACAAATTTCCAAAACGGCCATGTCTTCATTACCTCTGAGTCGTTCCACTTCCGCCAAAAACAAATCACCCCTTACATAGAACTTCCATGTCCTCATTACCTCTGAGTCGTTCTATGTACCCTCCTTCATTGAGCCAACTCCTGTCATGTCCTCATTACCTCTGAATGGGAAGGCTCCGTCGAAGAAACCTTCATACTTGCCATGTCCTCATTACCTCTGAGTAAGTATGATGATCCCCTTTCGACCTATTATCTGTACCCACAACCGGAGTACGCCAAGGGCAATAGATCCACAAATGTCCTCTGTTGACCACAAATGTCCTCTGTTGACCACAAATGTCCTCTGTTGACCACCAATATCCTCCATCGAGTTCACTCCTGCCATGTCCTCATTACCTCTGAGTAGGAAGACTCTACGTTTAAAAAACTTTCATACTTGCCATGTCCTCATTACCTCTGAGCAAGTATGTCGGTTCCCCTTCATCTTATTATCCGTATCCTAAACCAGGGTACGCCAAGGATAATAGGCCCACAAATATCCTCAGCTAAGTTTCTTAGCACAAACCTACCATCTCATCATGTCCCAGGAGCCCAGCTGCTCTACGGCATTCCTTTTCCCAATACCAAGAGCATCCATGACCACTTTGCCATGGCTGCTTCAGGTATCCTGACCAAAATTTGTTATCTGTACCTAAACTAAGGTATGCCATGGGTAACAGGTCCACAAATATATCCCCTATGCGGGGGAGAACATCACCGCAATATCGCAGGTACAACAAACAAACGCAAATGAAGGTAGAAGGGAAAGTACTCTTTATTTGAAGAAAGAAAAAAGTATTACATATTTCGGGATCACGTCCCTTTCAGAAAGAAAGAAAACAGAAACAAAACAAGAAGAAAAGGCCGACTACAGCTCAGCATTACACAATTCCAGGAGCCGGTCTCTCACCAAGGCAGTCCCCCGCTCAAGCCTCTGTTTAGCTCGACGCTCGGCCTCTTGGGATAGTTGCTCCGCATCATTCAGATATATATATGTCTGCCAGTTGGTCTCTATCTTCTTCAGGGCAATTTCTAGATTGGCAGAGGCCCTGCTAAGCTTGTCAGCTTCCTGGATGGCAATTCCTTTTTCAGTATAAGCAGCTTCCAGCTCGGACTCCAAGAAGGCCAGCTTTCTCTGGAGTTCGAGGATTTGTTCCCGGGTGTCGGTTACCCCGCGAGAGGCAGCCGTTTCCCGAGCCGCACAATCGTCAGCCCGACGGCTCCACTGATCTTGCAACCGGGTCAAATCCCGGCGATCCTTCAATATAGCCGGCTTGAGCGATTCCCGGGCAGCCATCACTTTCTCCACCACGGTAATGAGGAAGTTGCGCTCTTGATTTATGATCGCGGGTAAATCAGTCTGTTGTAACAAGCGAAACTGGGCCACGAGACGATCAGCTTCTAATAGCTTAGGCTCCAGAAGCGCAGCCAATTCCCCTCCGCCAGGGAGTGTCTTAAGGATATTAATCTGGCCACCGGCACATCGACGGGCCAGAGTAAAGGGAGTCCCCCTTTCCACTGCTGCCTCGATCCCCCTCTTCAGGTGGCGATGGAAACTGGCAACCACGTCCTGTAACGCGTCATCCAAGACCTCTGTAGAGGACGGCGTCAGAGGGAGAGTGGCAGACAGTACCGAAGGAGCAGCTTCAGAAGTTACTGCATCCGCCACCAAGGAAGCAAATTCCGTACGAAAAGATGCTTGAATGGCGGCTAACTCCTCTTCCGCCGCCCGAAGAGCCTGGATGCTCGGCAGAGAGGAAAGGTTGACCCCCGAAACTATATTCGCAGAGGAGGACACAGGGAGCATCGTCCCTTGTCCCAGCTGCACTGCTACCTGGGACCCCGAGCTCGACCCAGACGGAGGTCCCTCGATATAGGGAGGTTCCGTCAGACCCCCTCCGGTAGGGTTCGATCCAACAATATCCATCACTGACAATGAAGGGTTGGGACCTGAACATCCAAAGCAACCATTAGTCGACATAATCTGAAAGATAAGATGATGGAGTACATAGGCTTATTTACGAGCTATGGTTTGATTTGTATTACCAGGGGACGAGCATGGAGGCGACGGCTCGTTCACAGCCGGCGTAGTTTCCCCACCCACAAAGTCATCATGTTGGGGTTCAGATGTCTCAGGGACGGGCGTGGTAATGCCCCCATCCCCCTGGGTTGAGGCCACAGTAAGGTGAAAATCCTCGATCGCAACCGGAAGCACCCTAACAGCAATGATAGCGGTGCACACATCACTGACTAAATGAGACAGGACCGGGTCAGCCTCGGTAATCGGGTCCTGAGGAGCGAGCTCATTTGACGCCTATAAAGAGCAAAAGAAACAAATGATTAGGCCATAACATAGAAGAAGAAGAAAGGAAACAGCTGAAGCCCAAATCACCTCAGGAACAACGTCCACATCATCAACAAACAGCCTGCGACGTCTTACCGCAGCGTGCTTCGTGGAATAGGTTCGGTCATCAGCGGTACTCACGCGCCTGCTTCGTTTACGCGAAGGGCCAGGTACTGCAGATGGTTGATCCTCCACCACCTCGTCAGACCAAGTAGACGGTTGACCCGCAGCCCTTTCATCCGGCATGATAGGGGGTTGATTCCCAACTTCCTCGTCCGAAGAATGCGATGAGTCATCGGCGTCTTGTTCGTCATCCTCCTCATCCGCCCTAGTGGACTCTGAGTCCGGCGTAGGAACCCTGTTCGCCCCCTCTTCCTCTTCTTGGACCCCTCTGGCTTCTCAGCCAAACCGGGTGCCAGCAATGAAGCTAGTATTTATATCAAAATCGACAGGAGGCTTGCTCGCTGCAACATGATAAAGGGCCACTATATACAAAATATCCCCTGCCATCTTGGCATCGGGGACTGAGAAGCTGGCCCGGGTATGGACCGCATTATAATAATGCCAAGCCCGGACGCCATCGAGTACACTGCCCTCAAAGCTCAAGCAAGCGCTAGGACGATCCAGGAACAATTGACTATACCCAAACTGACGGGAAAATCTACTGGGCAGATAAGGCTCCAGGTATACTTTATTCCGGTAACGGTACACCAGGTGCGCAGGGCGGATGTTGCATAACCAAAGAAACATCTTTTCAGATAAAAATTGGGGAGGATCAACGCCGTCGACATGTACTCCCCTCACTTTCCTGGGGGTAAATTGAGGAAGAGAGACAAAAAACTCGGGCCCGTCAACCCTCGCCAACGCCCTCCGGCAGGCTGACATAGTATCGTGTTCCCAAGGCTGATGACGGTATTAAAAATGAAGGCGTCGGCAAGTAGTAACATTTTCTTCGGTTCCTGGCCTCATCAACGACCGGTAGTGCATTAATAACCACCCCATGAGGTAGTGGTATGGTAGTTCTATCCGTTCAAAGTCCATCGTCGCATCACGAGCAATGACTTTGGATGAAAAGGCATGAAGGTCGTGGTGTATGCTACACACCATGGCCGGGAGGAGCGCCAGTCTTACCTTGAAGACCAATTTCACAGCAGGAAGAATGAAATGGCGGCTGATCCTTTCTATAGAACCCGTGCCGCCCGAGACTACGCAATTGCGTAGCCACACCATCAAGAACCCAGCTAAGATCGCTTTATCAGACATCTCTCGAGTACCATAGTGGAAGTAACCGAGGGAGTCAGTACGACTCCCAAACCGGTCACGGGTAGACCTCGACCTTTTGACCTTCAACATCATGTCCTTCACCTCCTCCGGGGTTTGAGGACTTCGAGACAAAACTCGGCCGGAGGGACGCAACTTAAAAAGATGCGAAACCCAGGCCGTAGTGTGAGGGGCGCTCCCTTCTGAGCTATTTTCTTTCTTGATAGCCATCTGGTGGTAGGCGCTATGATGGCACAACAGTTCTTGGTACACGGTGACGAAACCAGGAAATCGTCGATCCAGGTCTTCGAATTCTTCGTTCGTCGGTGTATATACTTCAAAAGCCTCACCTCCCCACGTCAGTCTAGAAACAGCGTGTATCTCATGGAAAGCAAGCCCCAGCTCTCCTCCGGGGGCAAAGAAAGTCCATGTACGCCGATTATACAGCTCCAAAAGAGCCATAAACAAAGGCTTGTTAATGGGCAACCCGTAGCAGGTACCCCTGACGGCGTAGTAGAGGTCAATTTTCCGAAGGGATTCCCCATACTTCTTCAAGATCCATGAGGTAAGATTAGCCCATGTGGGAATGGGGTTGATCCAGTTCAGCAGCGACAACCTGTCCACAGGATAAGACCCCTTGCGAGCGAGCTGATTCAGAAAGGTATCAGCTAGAGCGAAAGTAAAATTAGGGCCAGTCATGTTTACAAAAGTGCCAGGGAGCAGCCCCATCACAGTCCGACTCACTGATTCCTTGCCCGCACATACTAAACCCGTGCACCTGTTGTAGTGGATGTTGCTCACAAACATTCCCGATTGGGTGGGAGTCAGGGAGCCCACCATTGTCCTGCCCAACGGTACCATGTTAAACCATGAGAGAGTATAATGCTGCTCCATCTCGGGGATATGGATCTCTACTCCGTCTACAGAAAAATTCCAGTGCTCCGAAACATCCAGCAATCGAGAGTTCTTTATGGAAAAGGCGTCCCCAAAGAGAAAAGCCGGCTTCAGATATTCTCTATCCAGCTTCTCCGAATTCATCATGGAACAAAAAAAGTGGAAAGGTTGGTTATTAATGGCATCCACTCTCTCCCTAGGTTCATTAGCGGGAAGCTGATCCACTATACGACGGATTAAGTCATCAAGCCGCACGCCCACGGCAAACTGAGCCGAACCCACAAGAAGTTCTCCTGCTGGGTTGGTCGGGAGGTTCACTGAAAAAGGACAAAAAAGAGAGAAACAGGATTAAAAGATGGTTACTAAGCTTAAATTCCTGCAACCCTATGCGGCTCAGATCAAATGAAGCCCTATGCGGCTCAGTTTTTGCGAGCCTATGCGGCTCAGATCAAATAAAGCCCTATGCGGCTCAAATTCGATTGAGTTCCAGATGACACAGCCCCAAGAGAGTTTATGAGGCCCGGCCAACACAGCCTTATGTGGCCCAAGGCACTCGGGAATTCCAAATAATATTGGTTCAATTGCTCATGCGGATCAATGGGACATATGCGATTCTAAACCGAAAAGTTCAGGCAACATGCTATGCGGATCAGTCTGTCAGAAGCTTATGCGGTTCCGTTCAAGGGAGACCCCATACGGTTTATATCCAGAAACTCAAATCCTTCTTATGCGGTCCAAATATGAGGCATCGTCTATGCGGCTCGGATATGAGAGAGTAACGCAGCATATGCGGCTCTATCACGCTCGAACTTGGGTGAAGGCTTGTGCATAAATATGCAACAGAGCCATAAATGCTTAGGATTCAGAAATAATCCAAATACAACCCTTACCATTAAGGGCAGGACGGACATCAGGGTGCACTGCGGGCACAACAGCTGACGAAGAAGCTGCCTTCTTGTCCTTTGTGGCGGCAGAAGAAGCAACTTAGAGGATTTGGGGGCCATGGCCAATGATCGGAGAAGAGAAATGAGGAAAGAAAGGCAAGATAGCAATAATGGGACGAAGGAGAAAGTAAAGAACTCCCCCGAGCATACTCATCCATATTTATAAACAAAAGTGAAGCATTTCGATCCCCGTGCATACACGCAGACCGACTCTTCGGTTATCAAAATGAGCCGCCAAAAATGGAGGCCAAGCTCCTCAGATCCCGTACCGAAAAGTGGCCTTTAAAGCTGACAGCAAATCAAACAACATTTAATGCAAAGGATTGCCATACGTGGCAACGATGATGTGGCCGAAAGTTCTATGCGGCTGAACTATCTGTGCGGCTAAGTCAATTTATGCGACTGACCTATCTATGCGGCTTAAACACTCATGCGGCAAGGGCGACATATGCGGCCAGAAAAAAATATGACCATGCTTCTTATTCAAAGTATTTCAATTTTGCAAATTAAAAACTTTGAAGGGGGTCTTGTAGAAGCAAGGAAAATGACCCATGCGGCCAGGGAACCCCATGCGGCTCAACAGCCCATGCGGCACAGAAAGACTATGCGGCTCAGGAACTATGCGGTATAAAATATTTCATGCGGCTTAGAAGACACGTGGCGTAACAGCGCTCCCCTTCGACCTATGCTGCATTAATTACTGTGACGGCTGACAATTCTGAAAAAGTGACAGCTCTGACACAAAAGAAGTAATTATGACCCTGTCATAATGATAGCCCCTTAGGGAAGAGAAAAAGATCTCTGACACAAATCCCCCGAGATCCATAAAATGCCACATGGCCTTGATCACGTGGATGATCATATGCGGCTCGAGCGAAGACTTCCCATGTGGTTCAGAATGAAACCGCTCCATGCGGCTCAGGCCGAGACAGCCTCATGCGGCTCAAGCAGAGGCCTTCCCATACGGTTCAGGAGGACCATTTCCATGCGGCCTAGGCGGATGCATCCATATGCGGCTCGCAATGATCATCTCCATGCGGTTCAGGGGTTCAAAGGGGGGAAAGCCACTACCCGAGCAGCCATGACACGTGGCTCTAACCTTATGCGGCCTAAAATCATATGCGGCTCAATCGTCATGCGGTTCAGATCCTCCCAGTGGCTCCTAGGACACGTATTCTAAGCCGAACAATCTTCCAGATTTATTGCAATCAGAGATTGGGTCAAATCTCAATAAATCTAGAACACGTGGCAGGAGAATAAATCGAATTTATTCGCAGACATCAGAAGATCATTATGAGGAAGATTTATTCCAATCTGTAACACCCAGTTTTTCAGGAGAGGGTAATTTTGAAATTTTGTAATTATAATTATTATTTAATGGTATTTATTTCATGTTATGATTTTTAGTAATTTCTAATTATTTTTAAACTATTTAAATTCATGACTTATGATTTGGTGTCTTGCTAGTGTTCATTTCCAGACTGAGGGGTATTTTAGTCATTTTTATAATTTTAAGAATTATTTGGGATTATTATTTATTATTTAAATTTATTAGAATTTATGGGAATTTTAGGAATTTATTTGAAATTGTTTGATTATGTTGACTTTTGACTAGTGTCGACTTTGTAGACCTACCTAGAAGCTAACCCTAGTTAGTGGGCCATGGTTAGGTCAAGTGACTCTAGTCTAACCTAGCCTAGCACTTGGTTTAAGTCATTTTAGCAATAGGATTAGAAGTCATAAGTCATGACTTGTGGTTTTAGAACCTTGTTTAAGTTAATCTACACTAGCCTTTGTAGCTTGGCCCAAGGCCCAACCATATGACTAAACCCTAACCCCAAGCCCTAGTGGCCGGCCATACCATCAACATAGGGATTCCCACCATATAAAACCCCTCCCAAATCTAGGGTTGCCTCTTTTCTTTAGGAAGAGCCCTATTTTCCAAGGAGGTGAGTTCTTGTCTTAATAAATTCATTATAATTCCATTGTAGGTCCTAAAATCCCCAAATTAGTTGCATTAGTTTCTAAATCTATCATTATTGCTGTTGTGAATGTTTTGGTTCAGTTTGGCATTGATTAGAAGTGATTGGAATACCAAGCAAGGAGCTAGAAAGAGGCTTTTTCCATTGAAAGTTCACAAGGAGGTAATTTCTTCAAATCCCCATGAAATTTCATGTAGTCTTCACCAATAGGAAGCCCTAAGGGTCCCCCTAATGCCTGGATAAGGTTCGTGTCCTGTGTCGATGGATTCGTGTCCATTCTGGACACGTATCAATCACTAGTCCTAGGTGTTTGACAAAATGCCTCAATGAGCATTTTGTATTTATTTTGATTTTGTTTTTGAATAGGAAATAGGGTTTTGTTCTTGCTTACTGTTTCGTGTCTTTGTATCTTGATTTTCGTGTCGTCCTGTGTCAGTTTGAGGTTGTGGATACGTGCGCACACACGGTCGCGCGCTGCTACAGGGATCCCCTGCCTATCGGGCCCTGTAGTGGACACGACACATAACTTTTGGACACGAAACTCGACACGAGGCTAGGGGCATGGACTGACATGCCATGTGTCAAGTCTCACATGTCCTCGAGTCATGTCGAGAGAGATATTGATCCCACACGGGGATTGGCCTATGGCAGTGCACTGTGGGTTTCCCCCACTGACACGGGTCTTGTGTCCGACCCTGACATGTCGTGGACACTGGCCAGTGGGCCCATGAGGTAGCCCTATAGGTGGGCTACCCATGTGTGTCACTACGAGATTCATTCGTGTCCTGTGTCGTACACACGACACAAGTGCACGTGTGCACGAGACAGTACACTGACAGTGCACTGTATGTGTATCACTCTGTGTTTTCTTGCTGTAGACACGCCGTGTCGGCCTATGGGTGACACGAGATAATGTGTGGGGTTGTGCACGAGGGGTGTTTACATTTCCAAAGCTTTAGATTCATGATTAATTGATTTTTGCTATTTCTTTCCCATTAAATCAATGTCCTGTCTGATACTAAGTTCCTGTACATTCCAATTTTTCTAATTTGATTTTGTCTAATGTTTAATCCTAGTATTGATGATTTAATGCTGAGTTTAGACTCTAAATTATGTTCTCCTATGTGTTATCTTGCCATGGTCATGAGTTGGTGTTAAATGATGTGTGTGGGCTGTTATGAGTATTGATGGGATGATAAGGGTATCATGAACTGGTTTTTTACTGCTGTCATTGATTCAAATGGTTCCCTAAATTGCTAAGATGAATCTGAGAAATTCCTCTAGACTTTATAACTGAGATTTGAGACATGATTTGATTTCCTTTCCTTTTCCTTCTTCTTAACTGGAAATTAATGTGTAATCTTAATGTGAATCTGAGTTGTTCTCTGAAATCTGAGAATTATGAATAACCTGAGATTTCAGTGAGTAGCTCACTGATTCCTGACATTTTGGTTATGTAAAACCTGAGTTGGGTGAAGTTCACAATTGTTTGGAGAATACAAAACCTGAGATTGGCTTAAACTGTTTCCTTGTCTTCTTTTTTTCATTATTGATTGTCTGCACACTATCATTGCATATCACACACACTTTACACTGTTGATTCCTGTATTTAATTCCTGCTACATACACATTATCTTACACTGTTGATTATTTCCTGTGTAGCCTGATTTCTAGGATCTTGACATTCCTGTGAACACAAGGATACACACATGTTTTCCCTTTTCTTTCACTGGTTGCACTGCCTTGTCAATTCCTGCACTTAATACCTGATCACACACTGTCCAGTTTGGACTGCACCCTAGCACACACACACCATTGCACTCTAGCACCTTCACTTAACTGAGCTCCTTGTATCAACCTGAGAACAAGGCTGTTGTCACTGTCTATATTCCTGCACACACTCTTCACTATTAAATTCCTGTACACCCACACACACATAGCCCATTGTATTGTCCTGATCCCACACACACACTCTTCCCTGTTCTTTCACTGTTGTTTTTCTGAACACATATTCACACACCATATGGTTCCCCTCTCTATGTATGCATAGCACATATATATATACCTATGTCTAATCTAAGGTGATGTAATGTGCCTATATATATAGGTGTGAATGTATATCTATATGAATACATGTAGTATTTAGCCTAGGTATACATAGTGTTAATCCAAATATTTGTATCTATATATATAATGTTGTATATGCATAGGTGTATGGGTACTTGGAATGTTGTGTGTGTCTAGTATAGACTTGTTAGAGCCTAGCATGACTGGATAGACCTAGATAGTTGAGTTTAGACTTGATTAGACTAGATTGACCTAGTTTGACTTCTAGGGTTGACCAAAGTTGACCAAGAGTTGACTTTGGCCTAGATTGACCTAGAATCATGTAGAACGCATGGTAGGATTTCACTTTATCATTTTTGGACTCTTAGTGACTTGTACTGTTCTATAGGAGACAGACACCACTCCTCGGACAGTATATTCTCTTCAGACACTCAGGATATCAGGTGAGTACATTCTCTGACCGTTTCATACTTGTATGGATTTACATTCTTGCTCTAGATTACTGTACTTGATGCTGACACGATCATTATCACGGATTGGTACTATATGGATCTTCTTCTGAGATGTTATCTCCTTGTATTTACTAAGTACATATTGTGATGTGCGTTTCGCTTACATGTTGTATTTATTGAATACCCTTATCATTGTACACTTATTGTGCATATTGTACTCTCAGTATCATATTGAGCTATTATACAAGCCATTGTACAAGCCATTGTACAAGTCATTGTACAAGTCATTGTATAAGGTAACGTAACTGAATTGGATCCTTGTGTATTGATTGGGGAGAGGGAGTAGAAAATGGTTATGTGATCAATCGTATTGTATAAGAAATTATTGTATATGTCCATTGTTCACCCACGTACAAAGGAGTCCCATTTTATTGTATAACCTAACCCGTTTACATAACCATATTGTGCTCTAAATCACATGTTCCTTACAGTCTTACTTATCATATTAGATATTTCCTGTTATCAAATCTCTACTGTTTTTCATATATCTTCTTCTTTCAGCGTTTCATGTACTTTACTCTATTACATGCTTTATATTTCCTAACTCGTTATGAACTGCGTGAGATGTTTGTGCTCGCTCCCGTCCTGACTGGACCTGTTGAAAATTTTACAGAGGATGAGGAGGAGGCCTGCATAGATACCTACTATGGGCAGCTGTGGATGCCATGTGTGACCCAGATTTCCAGCCTGATCCACTAGTTTAGAGACTGAGGCTCCCTAGTCTAGGTTTTTTATTTTCTGTCATTGAGATCTAGATTTTATATACTCTTTCTTTTCAGTACTAGAGTCTTGTTTGAGCTGGATGTTCTGATTTGTTATGTCAGTAGACACTTAGACTCTCTGGTTGTATTTATGTGGTTTTTCCTTCATTCCAGTATTTATCTATCCATCTTTCTATCTTTCATTCTGCTTTAGATGTGATTGAGACTGTATATTGCTATGTCACCTCCATTCGGAGTGTATATACTGTACAGGTACCTTATATTGTTAGATGATTGACCTAGGACAGTGTTTCTACCGTCGACACTGTGGCGTAGGCTGGGCGTTGTTACGTTCTCGTGCCCTTACTCTAGGGTGCGGGTCGTGACACAATCAGTATTAATTGCTGATGAGATTTGGTGTAATCTATACTTAATGGTCCGGATTCGTCACAATCAAAATGAATGGCCTAGATTGACCAATCCACAGGCCGCCGCCATCTCCAAGAAGCAATCATTTGCAACCCTAATGATCACATCCCATTCCTATAAATAGCAGGGTGCCATTCTCCTGCAAAAGGGAGGAGACACACAGGCAGAGAGATACAGAGAAGAGTACACATATAGAGAGAGAGCACCAGAATACTTGGAGAGGAGAAGCAGAGAAAGCAAATAGAGCATTTCTTCCAACGCCAAGCAATCTTCTGGAGCCAAGGCTGCATACCGATCGTCCAAGGAGTAAGGCAGAGCTGCCGTCGCTTTCCCGAGCCTCTATTGTCACCCCCCAAATCTAAAATAAAATTGTACTTAGATTGCTGTACCTAGGTTTTCGTCCCTAGGCTTTCTTTGTACAAGCGAGTTTGTAACGTGAAGTAAAAGTCCGGTCCTCCGATAATTGTTCTGTTCTTTTATATTTATGGCAAACAGATACATGTGTATGAAGGGCTTTAGTGTCGGATACGAAGGTGGACATCTTCAAAGCTTGATTTGAGGGAACTACACCATCCACTTGGTTGGGTCAGCCAAGGGTGAAGAAGCTCGATGTAATGGCAGCATTACGATGGAAGATGGAAGTTGGAGAAAGGCATCCAAGACTTACGGTGAGGCTAACATCAGTAACTTTAGTCTTGACTGAATTACTGATGTTGGTAGGATCCAATTATAAATAAATATTAGCTAGCGTCGACGTAGGATGCACAGTAGCTTGGAGGTCAGAGCTCAATGACAAGGGGAAGCAGAAACTATCGCAGGGTGACAGACGTGGAGCCCAATTAAGGAGTTATGGGATGAACACCTCTCATCAGACCAAAGGAGGAGAATCTTGGGGTCTAGCCTCGATTTGACATGTCTAGAAAGACAGTTTATTATACCTCGATTCGACAAACCATTCGTCCTCGCATCATTTATGCCAAATCGATCGTCCTCGCTGGGGCTGATGTTGTATGAGTCTGGAGTTGCACTCGTACAAGGTAAGAACATTATTACTACCAAAATAAGTCATATCAGCGACGTATTTAGCGACTCCAAGATAAAACGTCGATAATATTTGGGGGTTTAGCGACGTTTATCTAAGACGTCGCTGTTTGTCGCCAACAGCGATTAAAAGTACGTTAGCGGCTACAATTTGTTAAATGAGAATTGCGTCGCAAGTTTGTCGGTACACGTCTGATATAGCGACGTGTAGCGACGCATTTTAAGTAGCGTCGCGTTTATTAAATATCAGCGACGTTTAGCGACGGCAGAGAAGGACGTCGCTAAATGTTTTATATAGGCGGAGGGTTTCCTTTTCGATCATTCATAAATTTTCCCTCATTTTTGCGCGCTCCTCCTCCGCGACGCTCCTCCGGCGATTTCCCCTCCGGCCTCCTCCTCCGCGGTGCTCCTCCGGCGATCTCCCTCCTCCGGCCTCCTCCTTCTCCTCTCCTCCTTCCTCAGGTAGCTCCTCCTCAGGTGATCCCCTGTCCCCGCTTCCTTTCTCTCTCGTCTTCTAGCTCTCTCTCGCTTCTAGTTCGTGTCCACGAGAGCGTGACTCGCTGCGGGGGACACGAGACTCATAGTAGACTCGCTGCGGGGGACACGAGAGCGTGGACTCGCTTTAGTTCGTGTGACACCTATTTTGTTGCTTGGACATCGTGTCCTACTGTGTGGACACGAGACTCACAGTGTGAACCTATATACTGATACGGGAGTTTTTTGGGCATATCAACTGTCAATTTGATGTTTTGCTTGGATTCGAATTCTAATTTAGGGTTCGAGCCTATTTATGATACTGAGAGTTTTTTGGACATTTTCAGGGTTTTGAAATGATGAATAAATTGACTAATAATTATTATCGAGCCCTATAAAATTTTAGCTATGTCACGAAGGATGGATACTAATCCTGTGAATGAGTTTTCTCCTAAGTATTCTCGACAGTTGAGTATGATTTAGCTCACTGACATTACTGAAATATGGAAGGATTAGTGTATATTGGTCAGGTTTTGGCAGAGTTGGGATATGATAGTATGCATGTTACAATTAACAAGGAATGCCGTTGACACCAAATTGCACGACAGGTTACTTGAGTAACCTGGAATGTTTTATCTACTTGAGTAACCTGGAATGTTAAAGGCAGACAGGTAGGTCTGAGAGACTGGATACCTAGGTAGAAATACACCTACAGCCATTCGACTGCGAGGTAGAATATCAGGCATTTTGAAAAATGGTGAGATACACCAAGTCAGACACTGTCCTACAGCCATTCGACTGGCGAGGTAGAAATCTATGTACGACATTTGCTATAAACTTTGATTAATCTACGGTACGACATCGTGATCAGGACATAGTCCTACAGTCATTCGACTGGCGAGGCAGAAACTATGTAGCCGTAGATAAAGTTGACTGTCCTCCGACCCTCATCCCTCGGAATAATGATACGACAACCTATCACTATATCTTATAGTAGTAGATGATGTCTTAGTATTACATTATATGAGTTTATCTTGATTCTGTTACATTCTTTAGATACTAGATACGATAAGAACATATATACACCATATGTACAGAACATAGATGATTCACACTAATGTATGCTAGAATGAATCTTGGATTGTGTTCTGAGCCATCCGTTCTCACACTTGGCAAAAAATTAAATTTTTTGTACTTTATCTGCTTTCGAAAATGTACTCAAATTACATGATAGTTCCTTTAGTTAGCTTGCTTATGTTACAATTATATTATTTGTGAATATCGATCTTACCAAATGGCACCCATGACCCGAGGAGCGGCACGTCATTTGAGGAAAACAGTGAATGCTGAGGTGGCTCCTCCTACGGTTAAGGAGGAAGTGGCACCGGTTGCTAGTGAGACCGAAGTTCTATTCATCCACCGGTAGCTAGTGAGACCGGAGTTCTATTCATGCAGCACTTGCAAGGGACTACATCTCTCCTCACGCCAAAGATCCCGCTTTTTCGAGGTGGTTGCGTGATCGAATCACTGAGCATTTACGTGAGCTTCGTGGTTCTCATTAGCTATTAGTACTTATTTATATTGGACTATTTGTATTGGGTTGTTTTGTATTAGACTATTTGTATTGGACTACATATAGAATTAGTACTGTGTCAATCTCCGGATTATTGGTACTACGACCCTCATCCCTCGGCAATGATGATACGACAACCAACCAGAGAGGATACTCTGAGAGATCCATCTGAGTAGGACGTATACTCTGCGAGATCACCTTTACAAGTATGATATCAGTAGTGGGGTTGAGTGTGTACGTCCTACTCAGATGGGTCCTCACCGTTACTATTTTTTTTGACAGCATGGTGGATGTGCTCCGTCAACAGATTCTTGCTCCGAGCTAAAACTTTGTCCGGTGCTCAAGTGGACATCCTTCGTGTAGATCTCGAGTGAGAGGTTCCTGACAGCATGGTGGTCTCCTTTGTCAAAGTATCCGTGCTCATCACACAGTTGTGGGACGAGCACGGATACTTTAACAAAGGAGACCACCATGCTGTCAGGAACCTCTCATTCGAGCTCTACACGAAGGATGTTCACTTGAGCTCCGGGGCAAAGTTTTGGCTTGGAGCAAGAATCTGTTGACGGATCACATCCACCATGCTGTCAGAAAAAAATAGTAACGATGAGATACCCATCTGAGTAGGACGTACACACTCAATCCCACTACTGATATCATTCTTGTAAAGGTGATCTTTCAGAGTATACGTCCTACTCAGATGGATCTCTCAAAGTATCATCTCCGGTTGGGTTGTGTTCTGAGCCATCCGTTCTCACACTTAAAATATATATGAATTAGAACTGTGTTTTGTATTTTTGGCGAACCCAGGGATTTGATTCTGTATTTTGTATTTTAGTTTCTGTATTTTGGCTCCAACTCCATTTGCATTAATCTACAGTACGACATGGTCCCTACAGCCATTCGACTGGCGAGGCAGAAACTATGTAGCCGTAGATAAAGTTGACTGTCCTTCGACCCTCATCCCTCGGCAATGATGATACGACAACCTATCACTATATCTTATATAGTAGTAGATGATGTTCCTGACAGCATGGTGGTCTCCTTTGTCAAAGTATCCTTTATCGTTCTAGATGGTATTCTTGAGGATGTTGAACATTTGCCTTCCTTTAACGACCTTGCTGCCTTTCTCTTCGACGTCGTCGGCCTCACTTCATCTGCCCCTTCCCTGTCCCTCTCGTTATGTCGCGAACCTCTTCCTCTATGCCATCAAAATCAGGATCCTGACTCTCTTTCGCTTCTTGGATATTGACCCAGCTTCCAATCTTCATTTCCCTCCGGGTCCACTCTACTTCCAATCTCTTCCTCTTTTATATCCGGATCTACAGAATCAATACCATCCAAGGAAAGTAAAACTGAATCAGCATTGTCTTCCGGATCGTCTCATCAAGGCATAACGGGCTGCTCAGCGTGTCCAGCTTCTTCAACTTCTCGCTGGCTGCAGAGTCGAAATGGGAACGGGTCCTCTTCGCCGGCCCGGAGCTCTGACTCGCACTCGTCATCTCGCTACCGGTTTTCTCTCTCTTCTGACGCGGGTCATAAAAAAAGAAATTTTGTACCTCTTTTTCACGTAAAAATCATTGCTGCCTTGTACTCGAGCCTCCTCGTCTGTGACGCTATCCAACTTCTCGGTACCTACATTGTCACTCGAATCTTCTCTTCGACTCGTATCGTCCTCTTCTTCGCCTGTTTTTCGCTCCTTGTCTTGCAATCATCTGCTATCACCGCCGACTCATTCGACTCCTTCTTCGATGACTCCGAGGAGGAGAAGAAGGAGGAGGGAGGAAGACTCAGAGAAGGAGTCGAATAAGTCGGCGGTGATAGCAGATGATTGCAAGACAGGGAGCGAAAAGACAGGCGAAGAAGAGGACGATACGAGTCGAAGGGGAGATTCGAGTGACAATGTAGGCACCGAGAAGTTGGATGGCATCACAGACGAGGAGGCTCGAGTACAAGGCGGCAATGATGTTTATGTGAAGAAGAGGTACAAAAATTCTTTTCTTATGACCCGCGTCAGAGGAGGATAGAAAACCGGTAGCGAGACGACGAGTGCGAGTCAGAGCTCCAGGCCGACAAAGAGTACCCGTTCCTATTTCGACTCTGCAGCCAGTGAGAAGTTGAAGAAGCTGGGCACGCTGAGTAGCCCGTTATGCCTTGATGAGGACGATCCGGAAGACAATGCTGATTCAGCATTCCATCTCCTCTCTTCCACCATGGCTCTGGACCCATCTGCTCCTCCTTACTTCCCTTCTTCTTATTTGACTCTCTCAGCCACATATGATATCCACCTCAAGTGTAGAGTCAGGAAAGAAGAAGTGGACAGGAAGAGGAGGGGGAAGCAGCACTGCCGGCGGCATGACCCGGAGGAAGTACATATGTTTTCTTCAAATTCGTAGGAGAACTATAAGGATATCTTTTTACAACATGTCATCTTGTCAAAATCCCTTAATGTGAATATCATGTTACCGCGGTGTCGGAAGACTAACATGTCAAAAATTTTTAAGCCGTATGTTTTGACATAATCCTCCAACTCTTCCTCCTATGTAGTAATCTTGCATTACTACATAGCAGAAAGAGTTTGGAGATTATGTCAAAACACACGGCTTAGAAAATTATGACATGTTAGTCTTCTGACACCGCGGTAACATGGTTGTCACATTAAGGGTCTTTGACAAGATGATATGTTGTGAAAAGATATATCCTTATAGTTCTCCTACGGATGTTGAAGAAAACCTCTGTACTTCCTTCGGTCATGCCACCGGCTGTGCTGCTTCCCCTCCTCTTTCTGCCCACTTCTTCTCTCCCGACTCTACACTTGAGGTGGATATCATATGTGGCTGAGAGAGTCAAATAAGAAGAAGGGAAGTAGGGAGGAGCAGATGGGTCCAGAGCCATGGTGGAGGAGAGGAGGAGGAAGATGCTTGATCCGAACTTGAGGTGGAAAAGTTGTGACGTTGATAGCGTGAGAGAGGGAGGGAAGTGGCTGCATGCCTTTGGCTCACTCGAGCGGTATTTGTCCTCCGACCCTATCCCTCGGCAATGATAATACGACAACCTATCACTATATCTTTATAGTAGTAGATGATGTCTTAGTATTACATTATGTGAGTTCATCTTGATTCTGTTACATTCTTCAGATACTAGATACGATAAGAACATATACTACACCATATGTACAGAACATAGATGATTCACACTAATGTATGCTAGAATAAATTTTGGGTTGTGTTCTGAGCCATTCGTTCCCATACTTGGCAATTAAGTTGTGGACCATTATGTTTGACATTGTTGTTACAAATTTTCATATATCTGTGTTGATTGATGAGATTGTGTTTCAAACGTTCGTGGTGTGTATCTGTGTTGTTTGATACTGTGTTCGTGATACACACCGTCGTTGTTGTAACAAATGGTGTAGGGGATACTGAAAATGCTGCAGGGATGCTGTAAATGCTGTATTTTTTTATTTTTTTTCAAGATTAGCGACGTTCAGCGACTCTCAGCGACGTCCAGCGACGACGGTAACGTCGCTAAGTAAGTATCACAACGTCGCTAACTGTGATGAATACCGTCGCTGATCGTCACTAAACGTCGCTACGTAGGACGTCGCTAAACATCGCTATATGTCGTACTATAGCGACATAGCAAAGTCGCAGAACGTCGCCATTTGCTCTCAAGCCAGGTCAGCATCGATGCATGTCAAGTCGCTCAACGTCGCTAGGTTGCGTCGGTAAATGATGACGTTTTACGTCGCTGGTAGTCGCTGCATTAGCGACGTGTCCGCGTCACTGAGTGTCGTCGCAATAGCGACGTATTGCGACGTTTTGTTGTTTAGCGACTAGGTTAATCGCGACTACGTACAAACGTCGCTAAATACGTCGCTAATCGATATTAGACGTATTTTCCCTATTTAGCGACGTCCTGAGGCGTCGCTGATTTGACAGATTTTAGTAGTGTTTATTTGGTAATTCTTTTGGAACATCAAGTTCAAATTTCACAAATTGCAGATAATTGAACATGAAGTATAGGAAAACATATGCTTTTCATTAATAGATTGTAATAAAGTGAAAGTCAATTACATTAGATATGTCGTTGCGGCTATATTTGACTGAAATAATAAAATACTCAACATGCTGCCTGAACTAATATAGTAACTTTTTTTACTATCATATATTTCATGTCAATAATTATTAGCTCTTTTTTAATCCCTTTCAAGCTTTATACAAACTATTTTCTTTTTACATCCAATATAATAATTTACCTAAATTTTTCAATATAAATGTTGTTACTTAGGATCGACCAGTGGATCAAATACTTTATTCTATTATTAGATACTTTGTTAATCTCGTAAATATTTCCTAATTATTTACCTTTAATCCTATTATAATATAGAGATGATGCAATGAGGATCACCCATGGGTTATTAGGTCATCCACCGAGTGATTATAAGCTCTCTTCTTACCTAGACTCTTGTAAATTGTCACATTTTGTCCATTTTCTTTCTTTATATGTTAGTGTCTTTGTTATACTAGTTGCACGAATATGAACACAAATACAGATAAGGACTACATTTACGAGAGAAATATATTTAGATAGGTAGAATAAGTAGTAAACTATGTTACACAATATGGATACTGAAAGTGTATGGATACCACACTTATAAAGATTCCATTTTACAGTGTCCATGCAACATGATGTTTTATAGTAACGATGATGATTGTATAAATTTTTGTCTCTTTCAGTAGCAAGAGAACATATTCTCTTGACGTCTTTCACTTGTTCTTTATTCATTTAATTTTTTGGAGAGATTTATCATGTCCTGTGATGCTCTTGTTATTTGTAATTTCATTACTCATACATCTTCGAAAAAGGTTTTTCTAATACATTTTATCACAAAAAGTTTTTCTATCCAGGCTTTTTTTTATTACCATCTCCATGCAACTTGGAAGGTAAATTCCATTGTTTTGTATTTGCCAAATCCGGTTACACAATCTTGTCGTTTTAGCAATAATGCCATTCTCGTGCATGTAAGAAATGTATCCATTTTTCTCTTTCCTTACTTCTGTTTTGCATCTTATACGGTTTTGGCAATATGTTCATGATTCTCTACTTATTTAGTTTGGTTCTATAAGATTACGACGTAGATGTATGTCTGCTTCCCATCTATTTGCTTTGAACATTGTATACTTATGCAATTGCAAATCATGTACGTACTAAATATCCTTGAATGTAGGTTATTTTGAGCTATAAATGGTAGCCAAAAGGACACAATCACTACCTGTTGAAACCACTTACGTTCTATACTGCAGCAATTATTGGTAAGCGTGGTTTAACTTACACAATATTCATTAGTTATGGATAATGAGGTAGGCATGATGTTGTTGTTTCAGCTAATATGGGATGAGGTTGGTGAGTTTAACGGTGAATGCTACAAAATGTTGCTTCAACTAGAGCGGTAATGCTTGGATGTTTATAAAAAAAGTAGACCGGGCTTCAAAGTCGAGGGTGCAACTTCTGTGGACCTTCTTCTATGTTGCATAATAAGCATACATTTCTTTTTCACTTTTCGTTAAATACCTGGCAATCAACTTGAGCAATTTCAATGAGGATGGTAAAAATGTGTCACATTCTTCTTACATTCATAGGATGCATCCTCCAGAAATTTACATGATTAACATATATGGTAACATAGCACAGGGCATCTGCGGCTTAGATCTAACTTACCAAAAAAATTCTTAATCCAATTACTCAACCATCTCTAGCTCCCCAAAATTCTTAATCCAATTCTCTCGGCCTTTGGAGTCTTTAACAAGGAAGTCAATTTTTTTTTCAAATATTTTGTTGAAGCATGGTGGCTTACATGGTTCACTACTGGTTATATTACATTCTCCTGTGTCAAATACATTATCCTGTTTATAAATATCAATTGCCAAGCTGCACAAATTTCTATCTTATTGTGCTTGGTAGTCAACTTTACAAGTACCCTAAGAGTACTTTGCAAGGATTGTTGTTACTAATGAGTCATAAATTGAATTAAAGACATTTATCTCTATATATTTACAATGCAAGTGTTGAGCTGTGTACAACAAAATATATATCTAAAATCGATCCCCATCAAACTCACACATGTTTATATCTTACTGTATTTGGTATGTCAAGATGGATGGTGGCAACACATTAGAGAATAGGGAAAAAATTATAGGAATGAAGTGGTATCAATTGAAGATAAGATGAGGAAATTACTTTCGAGATGTTTTGGACATGCACAATGGTTACCAATAGATATACAATTTACTCAGTTAGGACTGATAGGATCTTAGTCTAAGGATCTTCTAAAACTGGGGGCTTTGTTGTTGGATTTCATTGCTATAATATGCTTATGTATGTAACTTATGGTTTTGTTTTGATTTTCTTATCCTTCTAAACATTGTCTCATTTGTTGAACTGGTAATCCGTCGACAATTTTGTTTTCAGAATACAATTCAAAGGACTTAGTGACCTTCTCTCCAGATATTTACCAACTCGATCTGGGATCTGATGGAATTTATATTACTAGCAACTGATGGTTTATGGGGTTACATGAAGAGTTTTGTTATAATATTTCTTGCACGTGGATTACATTACAATTTCTTGCTGCTCTCGCCTCTACTACATTCTATGTTGGAAAGTAACTGACATCTGCAGTAAACTTCATCAATTTCAGCTCTGATAAAGTAACCTTCGTTAGACTTCAATAACATGATGACGTGCAGGTTCTGCTCTGCAATATTTCTTCCATTTGTTGATAGACAATATGATCTTTCCCACTAGTCTAAATCTTTCTTATTTGTGTTTTAGCTAGCTTGTAAAGCTCTTGCTTAGACGGCTTTGGTACCACATTATTAAACACATCTAAATTATTTATTTTCATTTGTAATTTTAGTTGTTAACTAATTAAAAATTATATTATATTGACCAGATTATTTTTTGTCTGCAGGAAAGCATGCACAGGAAAAAGCATTGTGATTGCCGACTTATAGTAATGCTCTTCCTTTTTCAGTGTTATGTACGTGGATGAATCCGACGCCCTACAAGAATATTGCATACCTTGTGTGTATTTTGTATTTGTATGTGTGCTTGTGGTCCTTCCCTACGCTAATTTAGAAATTAACACAATTAATATTGATCTTCAACATTTAAAGGCTTACTAATTGTGTTGCATGGATACAAATATGATAAGCCATAATGTGTGTTGGTGTTTTTGCCTTTGGACTAGAAAAGATAGTCCCACATCGGCTACACCAAATGGTGAGTATCTCAATATAATGCATTGCTTGTGTTGAGGTGTGCACATGAGGTGTAGTGGAGCACAAGTTTGTGCCATGTGGGAGTATTTTCCTAGAAGGAAAAAGGATTAATTCCAACTAAGATATAAGTTGATTTTTGTTATGCGGACTCGAACTCGGACACGGACTCCAGGATGTCTCGTGCATGCACGGAAGTGCTCAGGGGGTAGGCATGGACTGGCACACTTCTATGCTGATTGTGGATGATCTAAAATATCAAACTCTATTTTTGAGTATTGGCATTTTAGTCCCACATCGGATAGGAGAAGAGGTGAAGTCTCAACTCCACTCTATAAATAGAGCCCCTTGGCCTCCTTTGAAAGATGCACTAAGAAGAAAGTTAAAGGGAGTCCGTAAAGTCTAGGAAGCCCGTTCAAATCTCAAATATTGACTTATGAGCGTTCTAGAAGTTTTTCGTGAACTTGCTGGTTCCTGGAAGCAGATCGTGGTGGGACGAATCTTGCTTTGAGAAACGGTGATTTAATCACCCCAGGAAGAACCTTTACTCTTTTTTTTCTCCTTCATTTGAGTTGTAACTCAGTTCTGTCCGTCTGCAACTGCGATTGCAAGGAAGAACATGAAATTTATTTTTTGAACTCAGTTCTGTCTGTCAGCAACTGCGATTGCGAGAAAGAACGTAAGATTTATTTTTCTGATTATTGTTTCTTTTGTAATCAGATTCATATTATAGTGTTCATCTTAGATCTCGAAAATATCAGAAGGTAACGTTTGTTGAACCTCTGATCTCGACATAGAGTCTACCATCTTTGGTCAAGCCCCGAGACTAACAATCTTAAAACAAGATCCTTGTAGATGGAGAACTCTCGTGCTTCTCTCATCGATACCAGCTTTAACAAGTTGGAGAAATTTGACGGAGAATATTTCTAAATCTGGAAGAGGAAGGTCACCCTTAATCTTTAACTAGTGGACGTAGTCATGTGTTGATTGAGGATGAACCGACGATTCCAGAAGAAGGAACTGTCGATGCTATTGCTGCTGTACTCGTCAAGCAGAGCAAATGGAAGAGAGAAAACACATCTGTAAACTGCTGATTCTCAATTCTATGGAAGACTCTCGGCAGAGTCATATTCCAAGAAGGTAAAGGCCAAAGAGATCTGGAATTCTTTGGGTAAGCTATATGAAGATGATGAGAACAGGTCCAAAATCTTCATCGTCGAGAAGTACCACAAGTGGCTCTTCGAAGATGAGATGGCGATGCTACCATAAGTAAAGGAATTCCTGAAGTTGCGCCAGAAGTTAGATGACAAAAAGATTCCCCTCATCGACAGTTTATCGTTGGAGGGATAGTCTCGAAACTTCCTGTTGGTTGGAGCAACTTCTATGCTAGAATGTGTCGGAAGAAGATGGACATTAGCTTGGAAGATCTTCTACAAGAGATCCACGTTGAGGACGAAATATGATCTCAACAGAATATGGACTCTCTGTCCAAACAACTGGTTAAGGCCAACTTGGTACAGACAAGAGAGTTTAAAGGAAAGCATGTGGCTTCTTATCACAGAAGAAGGACTCCACTAATCTGAAAGTGAAGGGTCCTTCGTTCAAGCAAAAGAAGTCCAAGTCCCACGTGACTTGCTTCAACGTGGCCAGAAGGGCCACTATAAGAGTGAATGCAAATTCAAGCCCAAACAAGCTGAGCAAGGTGAGCCTAGCAAGGTTTCTATGGTTTCTAACATTGTTGCTATGTTTGTTCAGGTCACAGCTGGGGGCTGACTCTGACTGGTGGATAGATACTGGTACGACCTGCCATATCTGGCATGGCATGGTTCGTCACATACCAACCAACTTCTGAGAAAGTTATCATGCCAAACCAAGTCCAAGCTGAAGTTCTGGGGACCGAAACTGTGGAGCTGAAACTCACATCCGAGAACACTCTGATGCTTCAAGGTATGAAGCACGTTCCGGTGATTGCAAAAAACTTGATCTCTGGAAGCCTGCTTAGCAATGTAGGCTTGAGGATGGACATCAATGCTGGCCAGATGGTGATGCCCAAGAAGGGAACATACTTCGGAAAAGCTTTTCAAACTGAAGAATGTTCAAAATTCAACTTGTAAACCAGTCAAATGTAATCAATGCAATCGCTCATTCTGATTATTCTCTTGAGTTGTGGCATAATAGGCTAGGACATGTTCATTGTAAAAGAATTAACAAAATGTCCAGTCTAGGACTTATCTCCAAATGTGGGGGTAAGGTAGAGAAGTGTGTAGTATGTGCTCAGACAAAGATCACAAGGAAACCCTTTCATCGGGTCAGTCGAAGCACGGATCTTCTGGAGTTGGTGCACTCTATCTGTGACTTCAAGCAATTCTATATGAAATTGGGATGAAGTATTTCATAACCTTCATCGATGACTTCTCAAAGTACACGTGTTCATCTACTTGCTCAAGTCTAAAGACGAAGCGTTCGAGAAGTTCAAGGAGTTCAGGGCCGAGACTGAACGGCAAACTGGACAACAACTCAAGAGGCTAAGAAGTGATCGAGGAGAAAGTATCGGTCTCATGAATTCACATTGTCCTGCAAAGAACATGGAATAAACGAGATTACTGCTCCGTATTCTCCTCAATCTAATAGAGTAGCGGAAGGAAGAACAGAACGCTGACAGAAATGATGAACTCAATGCCTGTTAACGGCGGGTCTTCCTAAATGCTATTAGGGAGAAGCTGCGTTGACGGCCACTTTTATTCTAAATAGAGTGCTGTATACAACTTCGGACGTAACTTCTCATGAACTCTAGTTCAAAGTCAGACCTAACTTGAATGTCATTCGAGTGTGGGGGTGTCTGGCTTATGTGAAGCTCCCAGATCTGAAGATTCAGAAGCTGGGACAAGGACTATGAAGACGATCTTCGGGGTAGCCGAGAGAGGGATGCTAGAGATTTCTTGATATTGAGTCAAATCATATCATCGAATCTCGCGATGCTGAATATTTTGAAGACAAGTTTGTAAGGCACAAGAACATTATTCTAACGAACATTCAGAGAATGATGAAGGTGCAAAGGTGACTGAGATCTTCAATGAGCCAGTTATCCAAGATGAAGTTGTTATGAGGAGACAACGATTGAACCAGAACTTGCTGAGCTGTCGTCGAAGCGAGCGAGGAGGCGAAGAACTTCGGAGATGGACTTCATCACCTATCATGTGGAAGCAGATCCGCGTACCTATAATAAGACGATAAAGACCAGAGATGCTATTTTCTGGAAGGAGGCGATAGACAATGAAATTGAATCAATCACCTCCAATAACACTTGGGTGTTGGTTGATCTACCTGAAGGAGCAAAACCTATCGGATGTAAGTGGATCTTCAAGAAGAAGATGAAAGCTGATAGAACCATTGACAAGTTCAAGGCCTCGACTACTTTGACACGTATGCTCCAATATCCTGGATGAACACCATCAGAATATTGATTGCTCTCGCAGCGATACATAAGATAGTGATACATCAAATAGATAAAAAATGGCATTCCTGAATGGTGAACTGACTGAAGAGATCTACATGCAACAACCAGAAGGGTTTGTCGTCAAAGGTCTTGAAGACAAAGTTTGCAAGTTGGTAAAATCTCTGTACGTTTAGAGCAAGCTCCCAAAATATGGCATGAGAAGTTTGACAAAGTCATAAGGTCAAATGGCTACAAAGTCTGTGAAACAGACAAGTGCGTCAATACGAAGTTTACTGACGGAAGAGGAGTCATCGTTTGTCTATACGTGGACGACATGCTAATCCTTGGTACGGATATAAGTTGTGTCAAGACGAAAGAAGTTCCTCTCAACGAAGTTCAGTATGAAGGACTTGGAGGATGGTGATGTTATCTTGGGACTCAAGATCTGGATAGACACTAGACTAGCACTGTCAGTATCATTATGTTGAGAAGATGATCACTCGTTACGGGTATCAGGATCTTCCAGGGATCGACGTACAAGTGTGATCTGAAACTGAAGCCTAATTCAAGGAAAGCGTCAGGCAGCTGGAGTATGCAAGCGTAATCGAAAGTTTGATGTATGCTACTACTGCCACAAGGCCTGACATAGCTTTCGCTGTGGAATGCTGAGTCGTTTTACAAGCAACCCAGTCATTAAGCACTGGAAAGCTGTCAATCGGGTTATGAGATATCTCAAGAAGACTCAGACATATGCACTGCACTACAGAAGATCTAGGTAGCGGAAGGCTTCAGTAATGCCAGCTGGTGCTCAGAAGCGGAGAGTAAGAGGTCCACAGGTGGATACATTTTCACAATGGGTGGAGCTGCTATATCGTGAAATCGAAGAAGCAGACTATGCTCTCGCGGTCATCCATGAAATATGAGTTCTTTGCACTTAAAACCGTAGCGGAGGAAGCAGAATGGCTTCGGGAGCTCAGTATGATCTTCCAGTAGTTGGGGCACAAATATCGGGGATACCGATATATTACGACAACCAGGCGACTGCGGCGGTGGCATCAAATGACCTCTTCAACGGAAGAAGAGGACTGCGGTTGAAGCACATGACAGTACACGATCTCATCAAGAGGGGTGTTATTGTAGTGATTGATGTTCGGAGTAGGAGAACCTGGCGGATCCGTTCACCAAGGGCCTCAAGCGCCAGCTGGTCGATGATACAGCTTGTAAAATGGGCTTGAAGGCATTCTGATATTGTGTTATTACAATCCTACCATAAAATTTTATGCTAATAGTTCAAAAAGAAATCTACTAGGCATCTAGGTTTTAGTACAAGGAGGACTATTAACCAGAAGAATATCAGAATGGTGGGTACTTGCCCTCTATGACATAGAGAGGTTACGGACCTACAACCACTGTTGTCTACTGTTGTCTTCTGCAAAAAACGGATCCTGTGGGAAGGTTGGCTTAAATGCCTTAATGAGTTCTCAGGCAGAGTGAATGCCTGGAGTGCTTTATAGGAAGCACGGTAGTGCAGCACTACAAGGAGTGTAACTCATCCTATAGTAGGGTGACTCCACCATGAGGTTCCCAGGTAGGGGTAATGCCTCGGCTTTGCAAGCCAAGTCACAGCGGAGTAGCACCGCAAATAGGCAGGTAGCCTAATGCTGTATGATAATCGTCATAAAGAGAGGTAGACAACACTAAAAAGAGGACGATGTCCTCATGTTACTGTGGCATGACACCACGAAGAGGTACCAGGAAGGGTAAAGCCTCAGCTTTGCGAGCCATGTCATAGCGGCGTAGCACCGCACGGAAGTACAAGGCTTCATGCTGGTAGTTTGGCACTACAAAGAGGCTTGTGACCTCATGCTAGTAGTATGACACTACAATGAGGTACCCAGGTGGGGTAAAGCCTCGGCTTTAAGCCATGTCATAACGGCGTAGCACCGCAAAAAGTGCAATACTTCATGCCATGACTCTTTATAAAGAACTCACCTATAGTGTATGGACAGAGATATCAGGCCGTCTCTTGAGGGTAAACTTGTAGACGTCAAAAAAATTATACACTGAAACCAGGCTGGCAAAAGGCTTTTAATGTACAGCCAGAAGCACAGTTGATGTCATTAAGTGAGTAGAAGAATTGCAGTTATGGTACATAATTCAAGGCTTAGTCCATTCTTGTATCATGCTGTTATTTAACCTATACGGGAAGATTCAAGTCGTAGCGACATCTCTCATAATGCATGATGTACAGTCACTGTCGGTAACGCTCAACCCATATATTGAGATATGTGGGGGATTGTTGGTATTTTTGCCTTTGGACTAGAAGAGATAGTCCCACATCGGCTACACCAAATGGTGAGTATCTCAATATAATGCATTGCTTGTGTTGAGGTGTGCACATGAGGTGTAGTGGAGCACAAGTTTGTGCCATATGGAGTATTTTCTAGAAGGAAAAAGAATTAATTTAACTAAGATATAAGTTAATTTTTGTTGTGCGGACTCGACATGGACTCCAGGATGTCTCGTGCATGCGGAGTGCTCGGGGGGTAGGCATGGACTGGCACACTTCTATGCTGATTGTGGGATGATCTAAAATATCAAACTCTATTTTTGAGTATTGGTATTTTAGTCCCTATAACACCCAGTTTTCTAAATGAGGGTAATTTTGAAATTTTGTATTTTAATTTATTTAATTATGATATTTAAATAATAATATGATTTTTGATGATTTTTAATTATTTTAAAAACTATTTAAAACCATGACTTGTAGTTTTGGTATTTTGCTAATGTAACACTAGAGACAGTTCGACCTAAAGCCTAGCCATGTGATTAGGGGGTTTCATCTACCACAATTCTAGTTTGAGGTATTTTTTGTCATTTTTGAATTATTTAAATTTAATATACATTATTTGGAATTTAAAATGATTAATTTGAATGGTATGATTTAAATATTAATAAATTGATTGCCATGTGGTTTAGATTAGCCTAACCTAGATTGGACCTAACATAGATTAGTCATAGCTAGTCTATTGAGCCACATTGAGTTTTAGTTAGTATTGGTTAAATGTGTTTAAGTCATGATTAGCTAGGTTGAGTGGTTTGCAACTTGACTAGGAAGGAGCCCTAGATTCTAGGCCATTCATTAGGCTTGATGCATTGATAGCCTTAGATGCACCCCTAAAAACCCTAACCCTAGCTAGTGACCGGCCAAGGATCCCCCCCTTGGCTATAAAATCCCTCTTGAAACTTGTGCCTCTTTTCACTCTTTCCATCATTCTAAGAACAAGGTTTGTTTCCTTTGAAATTTCTTCATAGTTTATTCATTAATGATCCATTTTCATCGAGATTTCTTCCATATATCTATTCTAATTGTTCTCCTACTATTGGTGGAGTCAAATCTCAGGTTTGACACAATTTGGGGGCTTTGCCTAGCTTTTGGAAAATCTCTTTTGGAAGGCTTTTTGTTGTGAAGAGCATACCTAGGTAAAACTCTATTCCTCCCATGGAAATCTAGTTTCTTTGCATAAACACCAAGCCCTAGGTGTCCTTGTACTATAAATAGGATTTGTACTATTTCGTGTCTGTACGTGTCCATATCGGACACGTATCAGTCGGTGAACGCAGGTGTTCGACGAATACCACAGTGGACATTTCGATCGAGATTTTGAATTGTGTTTGAATAGGAAATAGTGTTTTAGTGTCACCTAAAGGATTCTAGGTGTCTGAGCGTGTCTTGTGTTGCATTTGGTGTCGTGTCGCACTCATACACGTGCGCACGTGCAGCGTACTGCGTTCTCCTACTACCAGCGTGCTCGTGCTCAGTACACAGGACACTTGGTCGCATGTGCTTGGACACACAGGGTGGGGAAATTTCTGTCATGACATCCTCGAAGCCTCGTGTCCTAATATTTGTGTCGGGTGAGATATTCGATCCACACAGGACACATGTTCACTAAGCCTAGTGTTCTGTTTGCTGTCTTGGGTTCGTGTGATGTTTGGACACGTTGTGTCCTGATTTTGGACACCATATTTATTGTGTAACATGTGCCTATATGGTACATTAACTACCTACCTAGGTTACATCAATTGATTGTGAATTTAATGTGGAATTGGGAAATTCCCCAATCGATTGATACTTCCTGTATCAGTGAGCATTGTTCTTCTTTTTCCCATTATTCTTAATGACTTATACTATGTATTTAGCTATGGTTAATTGCAGTACATAATAGATATCATGATTAGGATTCAATTCTCAGTTTAGGTTGATTACATAATCGAATTTACATGAAATGGTTTTCCTATTTCCTGATACAATGCAATATCAGTACTTTACTCCTATTTCGAATGTTTAAATTCCAGTTCAATAATAACTTACATAGTTTACACATGTTATATAGGAGTTTATGTGTTGGGGTGTTGGGTTATGTGGGGAATTAAATGGGAATTTAGACTTTGAGTTGGGCTTCGATAATGCATGACTGATACCTGAATTTGAATAATATTTGTCATATTGAACAACTATCATGTTCTCCTTATTAAAACCTGAATTGATTTTCTTTCCTTAACT
Organism: Iris pallida; assembly: GCA_029216955.1. Classification (NCBI taxonomy): domain Eukaryota; kingdom Viridiplantae; phylum Streptophyta; class Magnoliopsida; order Asparagales; family Iridaceae; genus Iris; species Iris pallida. The sequence continues at coordinate 45,230 of JANAVB010023335.1, forward strand.
GATTGAAGTTTGATTCAAAGTAGTGTAGAGCACTGTAAGACTTTGTGATGGGGTTGTTCACTGTTGAATTGGTTTCATTCCTTTTTAAACTGTGATTGGTTTCCTTTCCTTAACTAATGCTAATTCCTATACGTGTTCACTGTCACATGAGTACAATTCCTGAGAACACATATGTTCCTGCACACTGATTTCCTATCCTTGAGTTTTCTGGGAATTGTTCCAACTGCTATATACTCACACTGTCAATTCCTGAGAATATAGGGTCTCACATTGTCTCCTGGATTACACACACACTGGACACATGTACACTGAACAGGAACACATTCCCACTGTAAACTGGTTCCTAAAATCTGAGTGTCCTATTTAATGTTCACTGTTAACAAGTTCCTGAGACACTCTTGAATATGTCCTTACACATACTGTTAACTGGACCTTACTGTCTTTAGGATTCCTGTGGCACACACATACATACACATCCTTCACACACCCTCTATTTTACTTTCCTGTTAACACAGATTATGATGTAGACACACACTTGTACCACTCCTCTCATGCATACAAACACAGTTCCTCGCATTGCCATGTATCACTACACAAACACATATGTTCCTGTACAGACACACACATTGCCTTCACCAACACACATGTCATTTACCTGTCACACATATGATTCCTGTAATAGCCATTTATAGCCACACACATACTCTAGAACACATGTTCCTGTCAGTTATTCAGTGCACTCACACACCCACTGTCTCATGTAAAACTAACACAAATTCCTATAGCTATATATATAAGTCTAACCTAATGTGATTATGTGAATGGTAGTGTAGGATGTATGGAAGTTCAATGAGTAATGTGATATACATATTCTATTGTATATATATATATATATATATATATATATATATATATATATATATATATATATATATATATTATATATATTCATATATGTGAATGGTAGTGTAGGGTGTATAGGAATTTCAATGTGTTGATAACTTATAATGATTGTGGTTGATGGGAGAGCTTAGAATGGTTTGTTAGAGCTTTGAATGGTTGTTAGAACTAGTCTAATTGGACTTAGACTAGTTTGACCTAGTTGACCTAACTTTGACTTCTAGGGTTGACCAGAGTTGACCAAGAGTTGACTTTGGTCTAGATTGACCAAGATTCATATAGAATGCATTGAATTGAATCTTATTATCATTTTAGACATGTTATGACTTGTGATGTTCTGATTAGGAGCCAGACACCACTCCTCAGGCAGTATTTTCTTCTAGACATCCAGGGTATCAGGCGAGTACATTCTCTGACCGTTTCATACTTGTTAGGAGTATTTTTCGCTCTAGATTATCTTACTTAATGCTGACACGATGGAAACACGGATTAGTACTATATGGATCTTTTCATACGATGTTGTCCCCCTCGGAAGAATCAGATACATCATGTCATGTGCGTTTCTTTCATCATGTACTCTTGTACTTTCACCTTAGATGTGCACTCTCGTGATTCATGTACTCTCATGAACACGGAGCCCCCATGTTTATATTCACGTGCACCTTTATATGGGCCCCCATGTGAATATCATATAATAACATAACTTGTCTAGATCCTTGTGTATTGATTGGGGTACGGGAGAGTATAAATAGTCATGTGGACAATTTCCAAGTAGTGTAGCCATGTACGACCTCTCATGTTTATTATCAAGCCATTCACATGTTTAGCTTGTACCCTAAATTACTAGTTTACTGTAGCTCTTTACTTATAGTAGATTTTATTACAGTCTTCCTTTTTACTCATGTATACTCTTCAGCATTTCAAATATTTTACTCTATTACCTGTATTTTATTCCTGTCATTGTATGAACTGCGTGAGATGTACTGTGCTCGCTCCTGTCCTGACTGGACCTATTGAAATATTACAGAGGATGAGGATGAGGCGTGCTG
>JANAVB010023336.1:0-12125 GCA_029216955.1 Iris pallida
CTTTAAACTGATAAAGTAATGAGTTTCCCATATTTTTTAGTTGATTACATATCTTTTGCAATACAAAGTGAGAACTGAACTCTCTATTTATGTTGTTCACTTGCTAGCTAGTTTCTGCTGTACGTGAGAAAATTAACCTATAGTTATCTTCATGCTTTTGCTAGTCTTAGTTTGAAGCTTTTATAGTGAAGTTCTGAACATATAGACTGGTTTATTGCCAAATAACTTTTTCAGACCACTGACGTAATCATGTAGTTTGTTATCTTCATGCTCTAGCTAGACTCAGTTTGAAGCTTTTTATGATGGACTCAAATGTATAGGCTAGTTATTGCCAAACAAATTTTTCAGGCCACTGATTTTTCACATTAGGTTTGTTTATGATGAAGTTCTCGATGTATATGTTGTTTTTGTCAAACAACTTTTTTCAGACCACTAATTTGATGCCTACATAATTTATTGTTGGTTTTTTATGGGTTGGGTTGCAATACTCCATATATGGTGCTGATTTAGTTACACACCATTGGATCGTACAAAGTCCATTTTAGTGGATAACAGATTTGGTATAAAATATTCTGGTCCTAGTAGCTCCATATCAGATTTTGTACCAAATCTGTTATTCAACACAATTGATCTTTGTACTATCCAATTGTGATATCTGCTAGGACGAGTATTGTAACCCTACTCCATGAGGTCATCCTTATCTATTAGCATACATATGATGCGGCTTTGTAGAATGAATTCTTTTGTCTTTAGATTTCATTTGTACTCTCCAAAAGTTTTTAGAGGTTTTGCTAAATATAGAAACATCTTAATTTAGTTCTATGACGTTGAGAGTAAGTGTAGCAATATCTTACGAAGAATGGCTTAGAGGACCAATTTATAGGCTGCGTGACAGTCATGTAATCAGTTTCCGATTTGCTTGACAGATATGCAGCCTGGTTAAATGGTGCATTTAGCAAAGTGGCAATGGCTGGCCATGTTGTCAGTGCAAAAACGAGAGAGAAGTTTCAATCAGCAGTGTCTAATTTGACTGCAAAGGTGAGTTCCCTGTCATGATCCTCAATTGTATTACGAGATCTAAATGTTGTCTATATTTGCAATTTGTAACTCATATTACCTCATAGGCAGGATGGTTTGTATATGATATCTGACCGGGAGACTTTGGGTCTATGGTCGACATACAAGCCCAAACTGATCTAAAGGGTACTTGTGTACTCAGTACAAGCCAATATGGTGCTCTATATAGCTCCCTAAGGCTGTTTGCCCTAAAATTCCTCATAATGCACAACAAATATGTGAATTGTGCAAAATTTTCATCAGAAAAATGCACCGAAAGATTTACGCAATATGATTGGACTTGAATTATCTGCATATTTTATCAAATTACCATCTTATATAGTTGCTTTCTAGATACATTGTGATCTTTTTGCTCTCCTTTCGACTAAGTTGGATAATATATCACTGGTGACTTTTAGCCTTATTGTGTTGTACTTTAGAGGAGAACAAGATAAAAAATGTAGGAAATAGTCTTTCTTCATTTCACTAATACTCAATTAGAATAGTCCTTTTATAGGCCTATAATAGAATGTCAAAGGCCATAAGTTACATAAAGTTATGAAACCAAGGACCATGAGTTACGTAAGTTATGGAAGACCAAAAGACATGGACATCCATATTTACAACACTCCCCTTGGATGTCCAATGGAATATAGCTCATTAAAACCTTGCCAAGAAAAATCCAATGGGATAAAAACTTGGACGAAGGAAAAAGAGTAATATTCATATAAAATGCGTAAGCGTGATAAATTGCCTCGTTAAAACCTTGTCAAGAAAATCTAGGATAAAAACTTGGTTGAAAGAAAAAGAGTACAGTGTGAGAATTATTGATCACGCTCCTCCTGATACTGGCAAGAGATCCTTTAGTTGATGCATCCCAATATTCTGAATCATCTTTCTGAATATTGTGGTTGACAATGCTTTAGTGAATAAATCTGCAAAATTATTACTCGATTGTATCTGCCGAACATAATGTCACCATTCTTTTGTAGCTCGTGAGTGAAAATTTTTTTTGGGTGATATATGCTTCATTCTGTCACCTTTGATGTAGCCATTTCTGATTTGTGTAATACAAACAACATTATTTTCATACAATATCGTCGGAGTATTTTTTGTTGAAGATAACCCACATAATTTTTGGATACGATGAACCATCGTTCTCAACCATATGTACTCTTGACTTGCTAAATGCAATGCTAGAAATTCCGAGTGATTAGAAGAGGTAGCTACTAATGTTTGCTTCACCGAACACCATCATATTGCAGTACGCCACAAGTAAATACATATCCAATCTGAGATCTTTATGTGGATCAGATAGATAACCAGCATCAACATAACCACAACTTGTGATTCTAAATTTTTTGAGTAAAACAAGCTCATATCGGTTGTCTCACGAAGATAACGTAATATATGTTTAATACCATTCCAATATCGTTTTGTTGGTGTCGAACTATATCTTGCTAGTAAGTTTACTAAAATGCTATATCAGGTCTTGTACAATTTGCAAGATACATCAAAGCTCCAATAGCACTAAGATATGGTACTTATGGACCTAATAATTTTCATTATCCTCTCGAGACGGAATGGATCTTTCTCTAATGATCGAACAATCATGTGGCTACTCAGTGGATAAAATCTTTTCAAAATCTTTTCTGCATAGGTAGATTGATGGATAAAAATTCCATTTGATAAATGCTCGATCTGCAGGTTTAGACAAAATTGTCTTTCCAAGATTTTTCATCTCAAATTCTTCATCAGATAATTAGCGGTTTTTCTGAGCTCTTGGGGAGTTCCTACAAGATTTAAGTCATCAACATATACCACAATAATGAAGAATCCATTTTTAGATCTTTTGATAAAAACATATGGGCAAATTGGATTATTTATATATCCTTCTCTAACAAGGTATTCACTAAGACGGTTATACTACATTCTTCCAGATTGTTTTAATCCGTATATGGATCGTTGCAATTTGATTGAGTATAACCCATTAGACCTTTTGTTATTTGCTTCAGACAATTTGAATCCTTTTAGGATTTTCATATAAATGTCATTATCCAATGACCCATATAAATATGCGGTAATAACATCCATAAGCCGCATATCAAGTTTTTCTTAGACTGTTAAACTGATCAATATCGTAATGTGATCGCGTCGATCACAGAAGAATATGTTTTATCATAATCGATTCCAGGTCTCTGTGAAAAATCTTGTACAACAAGTTGTACCTTGTATATCACAATTTTATCTCGTTGCGTTTTCGTACAAACACCCATTTGTATCCAATAGGTTCATACCTTCAGGAGTTTGAACTACTGGTCCAAATACTTTGCAATTTTCTAGGAATTTTAATTCAGCTTGTATTGCATCTTTCCATTTTGGCCAATCATTTCTATGTCGACATTGTTCAATAAATTTTGGTTTAGGATCCTCATTTACTATATCAAGTGCAACACCATAAGCAAAATTGTTTATAGTAATTTTCTTTCTATCTCAGCTTTCTCTTGTACTCATATAATTTAAAGAGATTTCTTCTGAATTTGTTCATCATCGTGTCTCTTTAGGAGCTACCTTGGACTGATCATTCAAATTTTCTATGTGCTTTATTTTTTGAAACTATTTTTCTTCAGGAGTAATTACTTGTACCCTTTTCTTTCGAGGTTTTTTATCTTTAGTGCCAACAGGACGTCCACGTTTTATGCATGGTTTTAGTGTACCATTATGTTGTCCTTCAGGGATATCAATCCGTGCTGGTGTATTTATTGTCGCTATATGAGATTTCGTTACTTTCTTAATATCATAAATGCATCTGGCAACTGATTTGCAATATTTTGCAAATGAATGATCATTTTCACTTCTTGCTCACATCTACTTGTGCGTGGGTCAATAAAAGATGGTACATTCATGTAATTTTACGTCATTCTACAGAAGTGACATTTTATCTCCCCCTAATGACGGAAAAACTGACTCATCAAAATGGCAATCAACAAACCTTGCCTTAAATAAATCTCGTCCGTCAGGAGCTCAATGTATTTTATTATAGATGTGGAATCAAAACCAACATAAATTCCAAGACGTCTTTGTGGACCCGTCTTTGTTCGTTTAGGTGGAGAAATGGGACATAAACACATAACCAAAAACTTTTAGTGTGAAATATCAGGCTGCTGGCCAGAAACAAAGTTGCAATGGTGAATAATGATGAAATAACTTGGTCGAATACGGACCAATGCAGCTGCATGTAATATTGCATGTCCCCAAACAGAAGTGGGTAAACTAGATCTTAAAAGTAAAGGTCTGGCAATCAATTGCAACCTTTTAATAAAAGACGTTGCAAGTCCATTTTGAGTATGCATGTGCAACTGAATGTTTGACATTAATGCCAATTGACATACAATAATCATCAAATGCTTGAGATGTATATTCACCGACATTATCAAGACGAATAGTCTTGATGGAATAATCAAGGAATTGAGCCCTAATCTTATAATCTGAGCAAGAAGTTTGGCAAAAGAAACCGTTCGTGTTGATAGTAGACTTACATGCGATCATCTAGATGATGCATCTATCAAGACCATAAAGTAACGAAATAGTCCACAAGGTGGGTCAATAGGTCCACAAATATTCCCTTATATTCTTTATAAAAATATAGGGGACTTAAGATTAACTTTCATTGGAGACGGTCTTACAATTAATTTTCCTTGTGAGCATGCAACACACACACAATCACGAGGTAAAAGAATCTTCTGGTTCTTTAGAGGATGTCCACGTGAGTTTCTAACTATTCGATGTATTATACTTGATCTAAAGTGGCCAAGTCGATCATGCCAAAGCATAAATTTTTTTGGATCATTGAACTTCTGGTTTATCAGAGTATTAGATTCTCTGTCACTTATGTTTGCATAATACAATCTTGATGAGAAAACTAAAAGTTTTTCTTTCACATGCTTCTGGCATGAATCATTGGATGTAATACATAGATATTCTATATTTTCCTCATTCATAGTCTCGATATGGAAACCATTGAGACGTATATCTTTGAAACTTAGCAAAAAAAAATTTGACTTGCTAGAATACAAAGCCTCTTTCACCAAAATATTTGTTCTATCCGATAATATAATGTTCGCTCTTCCAGAGCCCTCAATAGTTTTGTAGTATCAGAAATTGTACTAACATTTGCTTTTGCCAATTTTAAGTTTGAGAAGTATTTTCGATCTCGAAGAATTGTGTGCGTTGATCTACTGTCAACCAGACATATCTCCACTGTTGGAGTTGTTCACTGCAGCATTATTTTTCATATTTCTATAAAAAAAATGAAGTAAGAAACATTATAAAACAATTTATTAATTCGATATTATAACCAAGACTTAGAAACATGAGAATACAAGCATTGAACTAAAATTGAACTTAGAAAAATAAAGTTCAAATAGTCTACATCCCAATCCTTTCCATTGCCATCATTAGCATCATCACCCAAAAACTTAATCCCATTAATCCCTTCAATTGGCTCGTTTAAGAAATCATCAACATCCAAATGAGTAAATTCCATTGGATCATTTTCATCTTCAACAATTTTACTGAAAACTACAAAATTGATTTCTTTCTCTTTTCCTTTGCCTTTGATAGATGTTGGTAAAGGTCAAGTAGGTGCTTTGGTGTACGACAGGTACGAGATCAATGCCCTTTTGCTCCACACATACAGCAAGCCTTTTCATAATTTTTCAGAGAATCTTTTTTCGCACCCTTTCCTTCATCTGTTTTCTGCCATTGTGTTCCACTTCAAGTGGTATGGCCCAACCTTCTTGTTGAAGGTATGATAATTAGGACCACCATGGTCTCGAGTTTTACCATGACTATAATTACGACCATGACCACGGCCACACCATGTCATTGTCTATAGTTATTTGCATTCGCTTCAGGGAATGGCTGTGATCCAGTAGGGTGGGTGTTGTGGTTTTTCATTAGGAGCTTTTTATTTTGTTCAGCAACAAGTAGGCATGAGATCAATTGAGAATATTTTTAAAAACCTTTTTCACGGTACTACTGTTGTAGGAGCATGTTCGTAGCATGGAAAGTAACAATGTATTTTCCAACATATCTTCTTTAGTAACATTATCTTCGCATAATCTTATTTGAGACACAATTTTGAACATTGCAGAGTTATATTCGTTTATCGTTTTGAAATTTTGCAACCTTAAGTGCATCCAATCATAACGTGTCTTTGGGAGTATCACACTCTTTTGATGATCATAACGTTCCTTCAAGTTTTTCCATAAAATAGTTGGGTCTTTTACTCCAAGATATTCGGATTTCAGCCCTTTATGGAGGTGATATCGGATGAAAATCATTGCCTTTGCTTTGTCTTGTTCGCTTGCCTCATTTTTTTCTTTGATGACATGTGCAAGGTTCTTTGTACTCAAATGGATCTCAGCCTCAAGAACCCAAGTCAAATAATTTCTTTCGGAAATGTCAAGAGCATCAAACTCAAGCTTGGTAATGTTTGCCATATGTCTGAAAAAGAAATATTTCGTTAGAATATAATACACATACTCAAATCTACAAGTTTGAGTTTTATCAATTAGGCTTCAAGTCTTAACTTATTTTATTTTGGCTTTAAGCCTTATATTCAATATAGGTTTGGAGATGAAACTTATGTTCATCTAAATACAAAGCTCTAAGATATTTGCTATAAAGTCACAAAATTTGGAGACAAACATGATTAACAAACAAACCATAATCAAACGAATCCATAAACAGATATACTAATATATTTTGGCAATTGCATCTACTATTGGATATAATTTAAAAAAACATGAATAAACAAGACCACTATTATGAATAAAAAGTCGTGAATAAGCAATCCATGACTTGCTGAGAAGCTTGCATCAGGTAGAGAAAGATAGCAGCAAGAAGAAATGTTAGGATTTGAAGCGTCAATTTGCTAAGTGTGATTCTATCATGTGAGTAGCAGCGCCTTATGAGTAAGTATTTACAAATAAGTGAAAATAATTTCTCAGTTGGATGGATTAGTGAACAACCAATAGTAAACTAGGAGCAGAACACCAACCAAAGGCATCTACTGTTGGGCTAAAAAAAAAGAATCTTGTGTGGATCAGTTTGTTAACTCCAACAATCTTAAACCCCAAAGGTGAATATATTGGCAAAAAATGGCGCCGATTGTGGGAATAAGAAACTATCCTACTGCCATATAAATGCATGAATTAAAAAAATTAAAAGAATGGCGTAAGTTGGACTTACAATTTCCTTGAGCAAAGTCGTGCTAATAACTTATAATTTCCTTGAGCAAAGTCGTGCTGATAACGTGTTATACTTTAGAGGAGAACAAGATAGAAAATGTAGAAAAATAGTCTGTCTTCATTTCACTAACACTCAACTAGAATGGTCTTTTTATAGGCCTACAATAGAATGTCAAAGGCCATAAGTTACATAAGTTATGAAATCACGGACCATGAGTTACATAAGTTATGGAAGACCAAAAGACATGGGACATCCATATTTACAACATATTGGTGTTATTAAAGTATCTTACATTATAATTAATGTTTCTAGTTGGTGTTTCAAATATCAATTGTAGTCATCCTTCCTTGTTTAGCTAACCCTTACTTCCTTGTTTAGCTAACCCTTACATAATTACTACTTTGTTAGCTTTATATCAAACTTTTAAATATCTACTTAAAATGTTGTTGAAAATCCTACTTATCTTTCTTACGGGACGCCCTGGCTTCCCCATTTACTGTCAACTCGCCATGTTGTCGTTAGACTTGCTCATTGCTTGTACAATTCACTTTCTTCTTTCTTTCTCTTTACTTTTTGCCTTCTCTTCTTTCTCTCTGTCCTCTCCTTATTATAGATTTATAGTGAAGAGGCCTCTTCTAATTGGGTGGGACTAGGAAGGTCTTTGGACTCACCTCTAGTCATCTCTTTTTTTTTTTTTTCATTTTTTCTAGAATATTCTTGTTCTTATCATTCTACCTAAATAGTTGGGTTCTATTTTATCCTTATTCTCTCCCTCTTAGGAATTCTCCCTATATTATATGTACTATAAGGAAAAATTGATAGTAACTGCTCCATATGCGTTGGAATTGCTTTCAACTGCCCAACCTTTTCATAAAGTAAACCCTCTTAACTGTCTCACTTATCTTTCTTGTAAACCAATTTTAACATTTAACCTATGTACAATGTGATCCATGTTTTTTCTTGTTCTAGTCAGTTTTGGGCATGTGAGAAGATGATCTTTATGGAGTCTGTTCGAGCTGTATCCTGTCACCACATGACATTTAATACGGGGAATCTCCCCAAAAGATTATAATAAACCAATTAGTCATGTGTATATACTGTTTTTCTTTGTATAATGATGACCCGACATTTTGATATAGGAGTTGAAGATAAACAATCATTTTCTCTGTAAACGTTCTGACATCAATTCCGTTTGTAGCATAAATGAAACCTGGGCATGAGGTTGTACCTGTTATAGAAAGATAATCATCTTCCTATAAACCTTGTGGCACCACATATATTGCAGACATGACATGATACATTGGTGACTATTGTCTTATACCTCATGTTTAAATCTCTCTCTCTCTCTCTCTCTCTCTCTCTATATATATATATATATATATTTTTAAATCTCTATATATTGTCTTATACCTCATGTTTAAATCTCTCTCTCTCTCTCTCTCTCTCTCTCTCTCTATATATATATATATATATATATATATATATATATATATATATATATATATATATATATATGATTTTGAGTTCCTTCTCCCTCCATCTTGTAGTTGTTTTTTCCTTCACGTAGTGGCATATCCTGCCATGCCTTCCTCTCCATGATTTCCCTCCTATAATACTTACGTTTCGTCCACTTAAATGTAAGAACCCAAGCTGTTTCTCCTCATTTTCTACTTCCTCCATGCCTATTTCCACACCAAATCCATTCTCTTCCATTTATTCCTGTAGAGCTTCTTCACCCATACTGATTACTGCTAACCTCCTAGACATTAGATCTTCGAATGGTGTTAAATCATCTACTGCATCCCACCTTGATCCTTTATGGTCCCCATTTAGTTTCCATAAAATGGATGGATTTTTATACAGTGAGTGATAAATGCGGTAATCGTGTAACTGTTAAGATTGATTGATAGCTCCACCTTTAGCGAGCTTGTACATGAAGTATCGGTATAAGCTAGGTATACTTTCAACTTATATATACATTCAGAGCAAGAGGGAAACTTCAAAGTTAATATGGATGAGGACCTTAATTACACATTTAGGTAAACCCCTTTTCCAAGACCAGTCATAGAAATGATGGCTACTGTAGGAGGGAATGGAGGCAATGGGTAATGAGGCAAACAAATAGTTAATACATAAGTAGTAAAACTGATAATCTCCTCACCTAATGCAGACTTGTCTTTTTTTGTCTCATGGAACTTTTTCCTTGATGAAATTGATGATAATGATTTTTGCTGGTATGTTTGGTATATGAGCTTGTTGGCAGCATCAAATTGTCTACCAGCTTTATGTTCTCTTACTATACTTCTGTTCCAAATAGCAAACTTTATCTTCAATCAGGTGGAATTAATTTCATCACCCACCTTCACTCTATTTGATGTGGTAGCACATGTTCTCACTCTTAACATGTTACTTCTAGCCTAGAAGTTCTAGGAGATCTATCCTATCCGACCTCTGCACATCACTTAGGTTAATTACTTGTGGAAATTCAATCATGGAGATCATATTAACCAAAATTTACCTGTTTGTGTCACTGATAGTAGGATTGAGTCGATTTGTTCTTATTTTGATCCCAGCCACCATTCCTCGGACCACAGCCTGTTTCATTCCCAATCATAATTTCTTACCAACATGTTATAATGAAGATCCTTATGAATGTTGTAAGCATTAGCAAACACTTGAGACTTGCAACAATCAGGCAAATGGTTGTGTACTACTATACCTGATGCTGAGATCACCATCTTGGTATTGTGTCATTACCAGACTAAGCTGCGATCACCATCTTTTGACTGGATGCCACCCTATTGTCAAAATTGAAAATAGATAAGAGTGTAATTTTTCTTGTTAAGAGGATTGTCTAGCTGTAAATATCTTGGTTTTTTTGTGAAAGCAACCCCTCTCTCAAGTTCCCTTGATTTGGAACCTCAATTTTCAACATTCATGACTCGATTTGCCAATTGACCACCAATCACAAGAATCTGATCATCCCTCCATAGATTGTTCTTTACATAGATTTTCTGATGCAGAACAAATTCAGCTACTTGGGAGCATTACGTGTTACAAATTTTAAATTGGCCGGTCGTGATCAACCAACTTCTAGTGCCATGTCTTAGCTAGTAATTATTGTATTTATATTTTTGTTGTCTAATAGATACCCATTTTACCTATTGATTTGTCTTCCATCTTTTATATCTAATCTTCATGTAGTATAACATTATCTGTACCTGCATTGACTGCTAACATTACCACCCCCTTTGTTGTTTTTCTTGCCTTATCAGGAGATTCATAACAGAGTTGTTGCTGTATGAATGCTAATTGGTGAATTGCAGAACACGGAACTCTGGGAATTGACACCAACGTATGAGTTTAATGTAGTGTTTTGAATATAGATGGGAGGCTGGTAGTGTACTGGATGGCTATTATTTGTTCATTGTTTCATTATTTCTTTTCCACCACGTAGCTTGTTTCCTTTTTGTGTGGGTGACTGGGTGTTGTTTCTCATCTTTACTGTGTTTTTGTATTGTAAAGTTACCATCAAAGTGTTTAGAATGTAATGAAATGAAAAGCTCATGTTGTAATGGCTTAGATGCGCTTCAGTAGTAACATTGGTTTTTTTTTTTTTTTTAGGTTATTAATGATCAATGTCTAGTATAATATTGTACTTGCATTTTCTTAGGATATAAGTTTTTACTTGTTCAATCTGCCTTGTGCTTCAGTAGTTCCCTCTGTTGCACGCATAATGATGCATTGAACTGAGATCGAGGAGCCTAGTTGTACCTGTAAAGTTCCCTACAATCGGAAAGTTTGACATGATATCCATATTAGCTAATATTAGTAGAATGCATTTGAATCTGTGCTCTTTGTATAGATATTTCGGGAGGTGGTCTTCATTATTATGTACCAATTATGTTTGTCGTTTTCAGTATGAGACATCTGATCACAACTCCCATTATATGGACAGAAAAAGTAGGAGTTATCACATGCTGAGAATATGTAACATAATTGACATAGAATAATGGGGACTACAGATATTCAGGGATCATATGTGCTAATTTAAAAGCAAGTTACATATCCACTGTGGAATATGTCTGATTTTTTCTGGTTTGACAAATTTCTTTACTACTGTTTTATGGTGATCATAACATGTCATCTGCTTATTTTCTCTCGACTCCATGCATTCGTCTTCTCGTGTGTCGCATAGCGGGAAAATCCAGTGATGTGCTGTTAATGCGATGGCTCTTTTGAAAAGCTCTAGTGTTATTCCCAGTTTCATGATGTCTTTTCTGGAGAGCGTAAGACTTTAATCCGACCAATTCTGGACCTAGCACACCGGGGCCTATTAGTTGGATCAAATGTCAACAAGTGAGTGAGACTAGAGCTGTCGATGGAAAACGATGATCCAATCTGATTATGTTAGAAAGGGACATTTTAACAAATGTTTTCATTCTAAATGTTGAAACTAACATATATCTCCACTATTTTTTAAAGTCACTCCTGTATGAAACAACAAAAATTGTTAACAAAACGGGCGTATATCTTAAATATTTTACTGTTCCGTGTCAAATATGGGAGCATTTGTTAGTTAAAAAAAAATAGTGATGATATATGCTAGTTTCAACATTTAAAAAGATGACATTTGCTGAAATATCCCTTTTAGAAACTATAGGTTTAGACCCCGAAAGTAACATGGAATCCTTACCGACTAGGGTTTGGATGTAGCTTTAATTGAACCCGAAATGGGACAAGAGTGTTAGATACATACAATGTACAGTCCTACATTGTATAGACGTCAAAATTGTCGCACACCGATAGGGTAT
>JANAVB010023337.1:0-23006 GCA_029216955.1 Iris pallida
AGATACAAAAAATATAAACCATCACAGCTGCTATACACGTTTCCAGAATCACCACAATCCACAAGTTATTTATACAATATCATCCGAAGACAAATCCGATAACATGAATAAAAAGTATACAATCCTGAAATCTTCAATACAATACATGATAAAATCCTCTAGAATAAATCTAAGAAAAGACCTAACTATAACTCTGAAATTCTAAGTCCATCCTGAGGTACAACTCTGTCCTGGCTTCAGGCTCTGGCCCATGAAGAAGATACAACATCAAGTAAACATACAACGTACCTTGTTAGAAAAAGAGCAAAGTACAACCCCGACAAGAAGCTCTAAACAATGTAAACTTAAGTACATGAAAAAGAATCACGATATGAACTATGATACAAGACAGGAATATGAAACGGTGGTACATGAATAACGATAAAACTATAGTACCAGATCCAGAAACAATAAAACTATAGTACCAGATCCAGAAACAATGAAACTATAGTACCAGATCCAGAAACAATAAACTATACCAGATCCGATAATAACTATTCTATCAGTAACATGCATTTGAAATAACTATCAGAGTATGTGACGGCTGGGTAAACAATGAACAGTGAACAGTAAAAAATGGTACGGCTTAGAGTCCCACTGCACGATGTGAGACCTAAGCTATTAGTCAATACCTAGCTAAAATAGGATTGGTCACATATCTGTAGTATTTCTCCACCCCAATGTACAAGTAAGGAACAATGAATAATGAACAATGAATGGTGAACAGTGAACAATGAACAGTCGTGTGTACAACGTGTCAATATGAACAAGAAGCAAGAAATACAGAGTAAAGAGATCGAATCGGTGTACTTGCCTTTGTCCTTGCAAATCAACATGTTTCAATGTCCACCTAGAATAGGACAAGAAGATGTTATATGACATGACTAACTATTTACTAACAAACTAACTCACTATCTGATATATTCTAGCTAACTATATATACATACACTAGCTAGCAAGAATGATTTAGAAAGATGATATTATTTGGATAGTAGCTTGAATATTTATTAGCAAAATAATTTTAACAAAAATAGTTTTTAGGCAAAAATGATGCTGGCAACAATACTAGTCTAATTAATTATACATATTATCTATTAAAATATTTCGTAGTAGAAAAAATAATTTAGATTAGCGAAACATAAATAGATTATATACTAGCAAATATTAAAGTAAACCATAACAATATCAAAAATATTACTAATATTAATCAACATTTCTTAAACTATTTGCAATATTAAGAATTTAGATTTTATTAGTCAGAAATAAGTTAAAGCACTGTTTGGAAAATATTCCTTAATGTAATTTGGATAGAATATAATAATCTAGAGGTCTAAACCTCGTAGTTGCAAAGTCTTTTTGTTAACTAAAATCCAAAAATATTTATTATACATATACAATGTAAATAACACTAAACCAGTGTAAATGTACCTATAATTTAAAAATATTAATATATAATTTTTATAAAATAGTAATAGTAACTCCTCACAATACAAATATAATTGATAATAATGAAGCCATAGCACATCACTATATAATAGAGTAATAGTGACAATACCAATATTATTATACCAGTACAATTATTACTATATATATAATTAAATAATATAATAGTTGAGGCTTTGCACAGCACTCAATGTGCTACACCTGCACCCGAGAAAAGTGTGCTGCACTCGAGTCTCGAGAAAAGCACAGCACTCTATGCTGTACTCAACTTTTCTTAAAAAAACTAAATCAGTGAGTGAGAGGGAGAAGAAGCAGTTGCTTCTCTCTAAATAGTGTGAGTGAGAGGAGAACAAGGAGGAGAAGAAGACGAGAACTCACCGAGGTCGCGGTCGGGTGCGAGCGCTCGGGGCGGCGCTTCGAGCTCGGCGAGGCAGATCGACTCTACGAAGACACGGTGAGGCGAAATAGACGGCGACAACCAACTCGAAGGGCAGCGCGCCACACGAGGAGGCGCGGTCCCTAAGGAGTCGGTCGATAGGTGTGCTGGTAACGTCGAGGCTCGTCGAAGTCGATCTGGCGTCGTGGAGGCTCGGCAGCGAGGTCGGCACCGATGAAGGGCCAGATCTGGAGTGGTACCGGCTTCTCGCAGGGCGCTGACCGGAGGAGGACGGTCGACACGGCGGTCCAACAGACGAGTGCAACATAGCTCGAAGATGAGAGGTCGGTGGATCTGGTCGCATATGGTGGCGGAGGCCAGATCCGGGCTCGATGAAGCCACGGCGAGGCGGTATTGGCGGTGACGTCGAGTGATCTACGACGGCATGAACGGCTCAGATCTGTCGATCCGAGTCAGATCGGTGGCGGGGACGTCAATCAACGGTAGCTCTGGTGATACGATTTCGGTGAGCTGCGGTGACCTCGTTCCCTACGGCGGGTCCCTGCTGACGAGACAGCACGCCGACGGACTGAGGTGACTGATGGTGGTCGATGACGTCCAGTGATGGTTGTCGTCTTCATCCTAGCGGCAGAACAAAAGCAGTCGGCGAGATGGTCGGAGCGGTGGCGCACAGCGATTAGAAGTGGTGTCGGATACCGGCGATGAGCGGTGGCGCTCAGCCGAGGAGAGAGAGGACAGAGAGAAAGTGTACAGTGGAGAGAGAGAACAGTATTAGAAAACGTGTCAGTGAATTGATGTGCATTGGGTGTGTGTAATATTTAATATAAAAGAATCTCTCGTGTGTATGTGTGGAGGAGTGGCAGAAATGCAAATAAGTGTTGATCTGGGGTGTTTCCCCCAAGATAGGACAATGGCAATGTCTGTAAATAATTACAGATCTGGGGTGAAAAAGAATTGGTAACAGAATTATAACTATTCTAACAGAAATTTAATTAGGATACATACAAGTATAATATTAGTTCATCCGTACCTAGAATTTCCACATGATTGCTAACCAACTATTCATTAATAGAAAAATATTTATTTATAAATAATATAGTTAACAGTCCTAGCCAAATAACATTATTATAAGAACATCACTACTATTATGTGTAATCTGGAATTTATAACATGGAATATTAAAACTCAACCCACATTAATATACTCAAGCCAGACCATCCTGCTAAGCCCAACCCTCACAAACCTAATTCCTGCTCTACTCCAAACTAATTAATACATAACCACTAAATTAGTTAAATCAATTAACTAATCCTTTACTTAATAAAAATTTATTATAATGCAATTATTGATTATAACAATTTATCATTATTGATCACAACAAAATACAATAGAATAAATGTAATCTATTAATAAATAATAAAAATATTTATGGGTTAATCAGTGTTGAAAGAAAATCAGAATTAAGAAAAAGAATTCAATTTAACTAGTAAAAATTTAATATAACTAATTTATTACTTTTAAGCCAAAATGATTCTTTTAGAAAAATTTCAAACAATTCAACAATATACGAAAATAGGTTTAGGGAGTTACATCTTACGTCATAGAAAGTCATTCAAATGCAAATAGAGTAACTGACTCATATGGCATCTAATTCATTTATGGATATATATTTTACTCTATGAGGAGTTGTCAGCTCTTGAGGTTTATGTAACAAACATATCATAGCTAAGAGTATTATATAATCTGAAATGTTATCTTCAGTCACATCTTCTACTGAAGTTGTATGGCTCGTACATTTTATACTTTACATGATCTACATATTTCTGTATGTGTCACTTATTTTAAAATTATGCTAAAAGCATGATCTTGTGAATTCTAAGATGAACAGGTAAAAAAGCCTTAAAATGTGGTTCTTGACTATAAAAGTCATAAAAGAACTTTACGGATCTCTTGACGAAGAGTTTGTCGAGGAAATTAATCCTAGTATCTTCGAGGGGGTGGGGTTAAGCCCATAAGTAAGTCACCAGCAGTGGCAACCCAACCGAGTCTGACTGGAGATCCCAAGAAGCCGGTTTAATGGATATGAATAAGCTGGACTTAGGTGACTATTATGGAATACTGACCCTGAGATTAAATTCTCTTAAAAATGATGCCCAAGAGTTGTACATGGATTCCCATCTCTATGGTGACAGTGTTCCGGTATGATATGGTAAGGATGAGTTTTAACTTTTATTAAGTCCAAGCATGATATGTAAGGTTGACTCCTTTCACCAACCCTTGAAGACTTGCCTATATGAGAGGTCGTGAAGGCCGCGACTATATGACATGGCGATCCTAGACAACTCTTATGAATATGAAAAAGTGCGTATGGCCATATAAAAAGCACCACCTGATAGACCCAAGAACCTCTAGCGTACTACGTGTGCTATTTTCTGAATCTGATTCAAGACGACTGATTCAAGGCATAGTCCATCAAGCTCTTCTTCAGACAAAGATAATGGTCACTAAGTGAGATTCAAGAATATAGTCCATCTCATCTATACTAGTATATAACTGTCCAGAAATTCTTTTTTTTTTCTTTTCTATTACTTCGGATCTTGACCTTTTGGGGGAGGAGATTGTTGGCTATGAGTGCCCCTACATGTCAGCTATTGGTTATGGTCAAACCTAATTTTAATAAATGATTTAACCCTGTCTCGATATAAGGGCTACTTGGACGACTGTTGAGAACTACTACTGCTACCATTTAAGACATGAAGCCGTTTTTGCCACTGAGTCTGTATTTCATTATCAATATATGTTTTATAATTTATTGAGTTTAAGTATACAATATACACCGAGTCGTACTGGCAAATAGGCTACCCTAAAATGATTTTCAAAATTCCCTTTGTTTTAAAAATAAGCCCATTTACAAAAAGCTTATAACTGCTCGACTTCTCAAAAGCCCAAAATTTGATTTGCAAAACCGTAACCAAATCAACTCTGGACCAACAGAATTTGGCCCGAGTTTGGCCCGAATTCGCCTCGAGTTCGGTTAGTGGAACATTGGATTTTTTAACCCAGTCTTCCCGCAGTTACGGATACAACCGCTATTTGCGAGATTCTCTCAAAGAATTTTGTCCGAATTCTTCCTTTAAAAAACCTATAAATAGAGAAGAATTTCTACCATTTCAACACACCAACTCATTCTCTCTTCTCTTCTCTTTAAGCTTACTACGTTCTTCCAAAGTGTTCTAAGCCTTTCATTTTTAAATTCTAAGCCAGTTACAATCCTCTAGTCGATTTGCCAGTGCGGTACGGTCTAGAAGTTTTCAGAGTGATTGTAATCAGAGGCTTGATTGAAGAAGGATACTTCACAATTGAAGTTGGTCGAGTACTTCGGATCAAAGCTCGCATCGTAGAAGTTGTAAGAACTTCGCATGAAAACTTACGTCATTTTTTTATAGTGGATTTCAACTGAATGCTAGAGTTCTTTCGACTGGACTAGTCATCACAAGATGGAACCAATATACATCTTTGTATTTGTGTTTGCGTTTGCTCTCTGCTTTCTACTTTTATATTTACATATCCGTGATATATTCTGTGATCTTGCTGCTAAAAAATTTTAATAGTTAATTTTTCGTTGCCTACTCTATTCACCCCATCTAGAGTATAGCGCTTTACATCTCGTTCCTACAATTGGTATCAGAGTGGGTTATACAGGTAAATCAAGGTAACACTATTATTATATTTTTTATCAATACCATTGTTACATAAATCACTATATCACATATAGCAACTGTAAAATTCGCAAGTGAAGGCCAAGCCACAAACAGACCCCACTATTTGATGGTACCAACTACACATACTGAAAAACACGGATGAGCTTCTACCTGAAGTCTCTAGATTTTGACCTCTGGTCAATTGTTATTAGTGGCTACAAAAAGCCTACTATCACCTCTATTCTCACTTCCTCCATAATCAACAAGTCTTATTATAGTTACACGGAGGAAGAGAAGAAGTTAGCTAGCCTTGATGCAAAAGCAATGCATGATTTTTATTGTGCTGTAGACACAAATGGATTCAATCTTATTAATACTTGCACAACATCTCATAGAATCTGGAAACTTCTTGAAGCTATCTATGAGTACAGGTATAAAAGCAAAACTAGCAACTCTAGAAAGAATGATAGTCTTCAAAATGATACAATTGTGTACATGATGGCATCTGAGTCTAAGGTACAACACAATCCCTTATATGAAGAAGATATTGTATGCCATAACTGCAGAAGATCAGGCCGCATAATGGAATATTGTCCTACTACTACTAAAGAGGAAAATTGCTACAATGAAGGAAGATCATCATCTCACAAGTACTCTAGTACGAGCATATGGTGTGAAAGTAAGGCAAGCGACTCTGAAGAAGAAGAGATCCCTCGTCAAGCTACAAATTTATGCTTAATGGCATTACCCAACGAGATACAAATAAATCTATTTATGAAGAGAGTGAAATCTCTTATGATAAATTATCTGATGTTTTCAGTGATCTATTGGAAGAACACAAGAAAGTATTAGATAAGTATAAGCATGCTAGAAAGGATATTTTATCCTATAAGCATGAGAATGAAAAGCTTACTTGCTTATTGAATAATGCTAGAAATACTTCTACTTCTGATAATTCTACTGAGATTTCCATACTTGAGTTCAGATTGTATGAGGCACTTGAATGTATTAAAAAAATCACTCAAGAAAATGCTAAACTCAAGGAGGAATTAGAATCAGAAAAGAAGAAGTATTCTATTGCTTCATGTAGTATTGATTCTCTTACTGCTAAATATGATGAGGCATGTGCTATCTCTAAAAAGTTAAAGATTAGATTGGGAAAATAGGTAATACCTATTACCTAACCAAAGTTCTATCCTATGACACATCATACACATGACAGGACACGATCAAAGAAAGCACACAAAACAAATATTATACATCATTATGCTTTCTACTACAAGTATCCACGTACATCATATCACACCACTATATGGTCTTATACTGCTGCACAGAGCACTAATAATTTTTGTCATTATTGTAGTTTGAAAGGACACATTTTTATTCAATGTCAGACTAGAAAACTTGTTGATATAAACTTGTGCAGATGGGTACCAAAAGCTAACAAATATGGATCCAAGTTTTGGATACCAAAGTCTTCGTCTCTTAGTGCAGGTGAAGCTTCTCATATCAAATAGAACCATGGAACATGTTGGTGATTGTAAAGCTACAAAGGTCGTCTTCCAAGCAATTGCACCAACATAAGTGTGGTCATTAAAACTACTTTGGTCATGCTGCCAACAACAAAGGGTACCAAGTCTTCAATAAAAGGACTATGATCATCGAAGAGTCAATAAATGTCACTTTTGACGAACTAAATCAACAGATGATTGATGACGATGATGAAGACATCAGTATACCGAGCACAGCACCTGCAAAACCACCAAGCACAGCACCTGCAAAACTACCGAACAGAGCACGTACAGAACCAAAAATCGAAACCAGCTACCTTGAGAGTCTGCTAAAAAGAATGAAGTTTATGGCTGACCATCCCAAGAACTTGGTAATATGTGAGATTACCAGGGGTGTAAGTACTCGTTCCTCTAACAGAGATATAGTTTCCTGTGTTGCATTTATTTTACAGCTAGAACCTAAAACTATTGAAAAAGCTTATAGCGGTAATTTTTGGTAAGATGCTATGCAAGAGGAATTAAACCAATTCGAACGGAATCAACTTTGAGAACTTTTTCCAAGCCCATTGATCATTCGATCATTGGCACCCGCTGGGTATTCCGAAATAAACTCAATGAGAATGATTTAGTCACTCGTAACAAGGTCCGACTCGTAGCTCACGGATACAACCAAGAGGAATATATCGACTACGATGAGACCTATGTCCCAGTTGCGAGATTAGAATCCATTTGCATGTTATTTGCATATTTTATAATTTTAAACTCTTTCAAATAGACGTAAAAAGTGCATTTCTTAACAGTTTTATAAAAGAAGAAGTTTATGGAGCTCAACCTCCTGGATTTGTTGATTTCAAAAACCCTGACTATGTTTCCAAGTTGAAGAAAGCATTATACGGTCTAAAACAAGTCCCTCGTGCTTGGTACGATCTTTTAAGCTCTTTTCTACTTGATAATGATTTTTCAAAAGGCAAGGTTGACACTACATTGTTTATAAAATCTTTAAAAGGAAATTTTCTTTTAATTCAAGTTTATGTTGACGATATTATCTTTAGATCTACTGATGAGTCTCTTTGTCAAGAATTTTTAAAGTATATACATAATGAGTTTGAGATGAGCATGATAGGAGAACTCAAATTCTTTCTTGGACTGTAAATCAAACAAACTTACAATGGAACGTTTATTAATCAAGCCAAGTATACAAAAGATCTACTAAAGAAGTTCGATCTGGAAGCCGTCAAAACTCTTGGCACTCCGATGGCAACTTCAACAAAGCATGATATTGATGAGCAAGGCAAATCTGTCGACATATGTAAGTATCGAGGTATGATTGGTAGTTTACTTTATTTAACTGCTAGTCGCCCTGATATAATACTTAGTACATTACTTGTGTGCACGTTTTCAAGCTAACCCTAAGGAATCACACTTATGCGCAGTTAAGCGTATCTTTCGATACCTTAAAGACACTTCTTCTGTCGGCTTATGGTATCCTAAAACTACGTCCTTTGACCTAATCGGTTACTCGGATGCTGATTTGCTGGATGCAAAGTAGATAGAAAATTATTAGCGGCACATGTCATTTTCTAGCTAAGGCGCTAGTCTCTTGGTTTAGCAAGAAACAAAATTCTGTCGCATTATCAACTACTGAGGCTGAGTATATCGTCGTAGGACGTTGTTGTGCACAAATTTTGTGGATGAAGCAAACCTTAGAAGACTTTGGTTTACATTATACACACATACCCATTTTCTGTGACAATACTAGTACTATTAACCTGACTAAGAATCCTGTAAGTCATTCTCGCACTAAGAATATTGAGATTCGACATTATTTTCTTAGAGACCATCAAACAAATGGAGATATAAACCTAGAATATGTAGAGATAGAGAAACAATTGGCTGATATCTTTACAAAACCATTAGCGGAAGATCGTTTCAATTATTTACGTCGAGAATTAGAAATTTTAGATGTCAATAATATTAATTAATTCTATTTTATTAATTATTTTTCAATATACAAAAACTGTTTTCGAGATAAGCCTACAAAGGGCCTGTCTATCACCACGACTAAAGTCGAAGTAAAACAGTACTTAAGCGTTCTCCTGTGAACCTCCGTTAGATGGGACAGTACCCCTACAGCTAATCTGATACAGTCGTTGTGTAACAAAATTTAATTCATAAAATAATATTAATTATATTAAATTGAAATCTAACATAACTAAACTTGGAATTAAATAATTGAAAAGGATTGATGAATACAAAGTGGCATTTCATTTTCTGTACAAAAATACCTCAAGAGAACCCCAGGCGAACTCGCACCAAATTCGGCCCGAGTTCTGTTAGTGTCGAGTGTTTTAAGTCAGAACCTAAAGTGGCCCCCTTCTATTCATCACCTTCCTCCTCCAAACAGAGCAGCAGCCGCGCGGACGAGCTCTAAACCCTAGCTTTTTCCACCATTGATTTCTCTCAAATACTTTGGAGTTTTCCATCCAAATTTTGGATTCGAGCATGAAATCTCCTTCTCTTCCACATACTCAATTTTCAGAAGGTATAACCTTTTCCTTCTCTCTATTTCAAATTCTTAGAATTTTTATTTTTCCTAGAAATTATGCCTAGAATCAACAACCCTTTCAAGAGAAAGAAGACGGCAGCTAGCAAATAAGCCTCTCTTCGGATCCTATCCAAGGATCGCTCTTTTCGTCCGTCCAAACGGACGATGGGGCGTTCAACGAGTTTTCTTCAAAACTCTTGAACAATCCCTATTATGGTATACAGATTTCTCAATACACAACATATGCCCTAGCGCACCGATCAAGTGGACAATCTTTTCGTCCCTTAAATCTTTTTTTGAAATATTAGGATTGCACAATCTTGCCACTTATTCATTTCCTATTGCTATTAATGTAATTCAGCTATTTTATTATAATTTCACCTTAGCCGATGATACTTTTACTATTAAGAGCCGTGTTGCTGGCATTGAAATTCAATTTGATGATAACGAACTAGCAAAGATACTAAACATTCCTAATGAAGGTGCTCCGCTAGACGATATCACTGAGTTCAAATTTCCCAGAGACGCGACTTTAAACAGTTTCAAGAACCAACTTTCTGCTTCTAATCAATTCCGTACTAGAAAGTTCAAAGCTGTACATTTGAACTTATTCTTTTATGAGTTGCATCGCATCGTCTATTCCACCATCTTGCCCAAATCCACTTTCAAAGATGAAGTGACCACCCTTGAAATGTCTGCCTTATATTATATTCATCATGGGATTCCTTTTTTTTCCAAGACTATTATCCAGATGATGGGTCGTTGTCGCAATAGGCACAGAAATCTTGTTTATGCGATGATTCTTCCAATCATCTTTCAACATTTTAACATTGACTTCTCCACTTGTGCTCGTGACTCTGAGCCCAAGTATCTTTAGCTCTCTCGTCGCAGCGCAGCTATCTCTCATGCTCCTCCTATTGCACCACCTCCACCTTCTCAGGATTAACCTGTCTTTTGAGGGTATTCACTAGTAATTATCTGATATGCGTCGTGATCAGCTGGATGAGCATAACTCTTTATGAGAGTTTGTTACTAACACATTAAGGAAATACGAGTTCCGAGATTATAGTCAATTTCAGGCTCTTGTAAACTCTTTTACGGATCTACATTTTATCCAGACTGGTCAGTATGCCAGTTCTCTTCCATGAGATCCCACTGTTTCTGGATACCGCTATGAGAATGAGGCGGTTCGTCACTTCTTTAAGCCTTGTAACGCTTATGACTGGTACCTGGTTCTGGTGCTACTCCAAACCCTTCTCATGGAGCTGGCACTTCTGGAGCTAGTCCTTCTGGACATGGTGGTGATGTTGATCGCGATGATGATGACTCTGTTTAGCAGCTGAGAATTTTTGATCTAGATGTTACTTTTTTATCTAGATGGTATCTGATTAGACTCTATATTTGTCTATGTATGCCTAAAAATGCTCCGACATTACAAGATAGTAGTACTTTATCTTTTATTTTCTTAGTACTTTTGTGACTGGTTGCTGAGTTGATGTATTCAAACTCCTTTTATTATTATGCATCTTCCACTATTCAGTTAGTACTGTTCTCTTTTATTCATAGTATACACTTCTTATTTTATGCGTAGCATTATCTATCTTAGTTTATGCTTCCTTCATAGAACTGCCTGTAAAATTTATGTTATATCTTTATATAGTATCTCTGTATTTCTTCAACGTTCGTCTCTTATGCATGGATTGCGGGGGAGCCTTTCTCTTTGCAATTATTTTGCTAAGTGACAACGGGGGAGAAAATAGATCTAACATCTGTTTCAGGAAAAATACTATCAAAAGAGGAGACAGAAGTACAAGTACCTTACATATTTTGAACATTACAAATTTTGATTATTTTTTCAATCAAGATCGAGATGTTATATTGGTCAAGGTTTATCAATTATCAAAATGGAAGAGATTGTTGGCCCATTAGTCATGGTCAAACCTGATTTTAATAATTAATCTAACCATGTCTTGATATAAGGGCTACTCGGACGACTGCTGAGAACAGCTACTGCTACCGTTCAAGACATGAAATCATTTTTGCCACTGAGTTTGTATTTCCATTATCAATGTATTTTTCATAATTTATTTAGTCTAGGAATATAATGTACACCGAGTCATATTGGAAAATAGGCTGCCCTAAAATGATTTTAAAATATCCCTTTGTTTTGAAAATAAGCCCACTTACAAAAAAAACTCCTAACTGCTCGACTTCTCAAAAGCCCAAAACCCGATTTGTAAAACCCTAACCAAATCAACTCTGGACCAACAGAATTCGGCCCGAGTTTGGCTTGAATTCGCCCCGAGTTCTGTTAGTGGAACGTTAGATTTTTGAACCCAGTCTCCCTGCAGTTATGGATGCAACGACTATTTGCCAGATTCTCTCAAAGAACTTTATCCAAATTCTGCTGAATTCTCCCTTTGGAAAACCTATAAATAGAGAAGAATTTCTACCATTCAACACACCAATTCATTCTCTCTTCTCTCTAAGCTTACTACGTTCTTCCAAATTGTTCTAAGCCATACATTTTCAAATTCTAAGCCAGTTACAATCCTCTAGTCGATTTGCCAGTACGGTACAGTCTAGAAGTTTTTAGAGTGATTGTAATCAGAGACGATTGAAGAAAGATACTTCACAATTAAAGTTGGTCGAGTACTTCAGATCGAAGCTCGCATTGTAGAAGTTGCAAAAACTTCGTATGAAAACTTGCGACATTTTCCATAATGGATTTCAACTGGAAGCTAGAGTTCTTCTGACTGGACTAGTCCTCACAAGAGGAAAACTAGTATACATTTTTGTGTTTGTGTTTGTGTTTGCTCTCTGCTCTCTACTTTTACATTTACATATATGTGATATATTCTGTGATCTTGCTGCTAACAATTTTTAATAGTTAATTTTCTGCTGCCTATACTATTTAACCGGCCCATTAGAGTATAGTCCTTTACATCTCGTTCCTACACCACACATAGATACATGAGCAAAAGCTCAATCTCTTACTTTCCTTTAATCTTACATCGGTTGAGCATGAGGAGACTGTGGTGCATATAATAGTCTACTTTCTTTTGCTTCATTGAAGTCTTATGTGGGTAGCCATACGGACCATACGCGCACCACCACGGCCGCCGCCCGGCCCGGGTCATCTCAGTTCGGTTCGGTGTGCATAACGGGTGCGAGTACGCATCCACATCTTCGGGCGCTGAATGCCGATTCGGTTCCTTCTTCAGGTTCAGGTTGAGACCCTAAAAACTTTTTGCTGCTCATTAATTATTTTGAACGTTAGACACAAAAGGTTCTTTGAACCACATCTTTTCTATTGATTTATTTAAGTGTAACGTCTGGTTTTATTACCATTGATTTGTAACGTCTGGTTTTATTGGTCATTATCTGGTGGATTTCTACCTATATATTGAGTCATTTTCATATTATTCATAAAATATAAAATTCTTACGTAAAATATCTCTCTAAAGTTATGTTCTCTAAAAAAATTTCTTCTTCACATCCTTGCTCTGGGCCGAGCTAAGTCGGGGTCGATCTCTCCGAATTGTGTGCAACGAGGAGATACCGGTAGAGCGAAAGTTTTACCACTAGGAGCATTCAGGATAAGTCTGTACATAAACCCAAAATAACTCTTAGGACAGTGCTTCGTGCACGACTTCCCCAGGGGCCATTAACCTTTATTTTTTTATTTTTTTTGTTTACAGATTCTTAAAGGCAAAAAGCAAATATTTTCTAACAGTAATGGCACAAATAATAGGAAGAAACTATAGGACCGATATGTTAAGCAATATATATACTCTAGAGGAGGGTGAATAGAGTGTGTAGCGAAATATGACTAATTAAAACACAAAAACCACTATATCACTATTATGTCGCAGTGGCACGGTTATATAAAAGCAGCAAATAAGAGAGACAGAAAGCAAACACAAACACATCGATATATTCTGGTCTCCCTCTTATGAGGACTAATCTAGGCTGGAGGACTTGCTCCAAGTTGAAATCTACTATTAGAAACACAAACTTTTGTCCGAAGTGCTTGTCGACGTCTTACAACACCGAGCTTTTATCCGAAGTGCTTGACCGACTTCAATTATGAAGTGTGAACTTCTTGATCGAGCCTATGATTACAACTCTCTGAAACTTCTAGACCGTACCGTACAGGCAAGTAAACTAAAGGTTGCAAAATAGGCTTGAGATTTGAAAATGAAAGCTTTGAATAGCTGAGGAAGCTAAGAGAAGAGAAGATAGAAAGTGAATGAGTGATATGAAATTAAAAATTCTTCTTTTTTATAGGGTTTCTGAAAACTGAGTTCGGGCCGAATTCAGATGCCAAACGTTCAAAAATTCGACTGTTGCAGCTGAGTCTGTAGGAAGAACAGGTTTATAGGGTTTACCAAATCAGATATCCGAGTTTGGGCCGAACTCTGTCCGAACTCTAGTGTGCCTATTTAGGTCAGAATCAAAGTTCTAAAAATATGTTTTGGGCTTTCTAGACTGTTTTTCAAATAAGAATTTTTGGTTGTTTTAAAAATAAGTTTATTTGTAAATAAAACTGGGTAGCTTGAAAAACATTTTTGGGTCAAGTCTATTTGCCAGTACGACGCAATTTACATTTTTACTAGACTCGATAAAATTATGTAAAATACATTTGTGAATGAAAAAATAAACACAAACGCGGCGACTAAGCAAATCTCGAATGGTAGCAGTACTGTTTGTCATAGTCCGTTGTGAGTAGCCCGTATATCGAGTCCGAGTTTAGGCGATTATCAAAGTCTATTCGACCATAACCAATGGGCCAACAATCTCTCTCATTTTGATAATTGACAAACCTTGACCGATATAACACCTTGATCAAAAGAAATCCTTCAAAGTGGTAGTTGTTCAAAGTTGTAGTTGTACCCTCTCCTCGTGACAATGTTGTATTGTTTTCCCATTGTCATTTACCAAAATGCTCCTCTGCAATTTATGCGTATAAAAAGACAAACGTGAAGAAAGAGATAATAACAAGAAAGCAGATATTTCATAGAGTAGTTATATATTAGAAGCTGTATCGAAGCTAAACTACTAAGTTTGAGATGAGATATGTGCATATTTCCACAAGAGAGAATACGAATAAAAACTACTAGCTTTCATAAAGAAAACAACCACTTAGTATGGATGAAACTGAAAGAGTTTTAATCCATACAAGCAACTAGTAAATAAAAATTGTAAAACTGATACTACATGTTCTCAGAATATAAGACATTTCTAAGACATGATGACAATAGATAAAAAAAATCTATTAAATATTATATCTCGACTAAAAACAGTGACAACTAGATATCATCAATCCTTGCCTATGTCCTGATCGACAGCATCATCATCACCACCAGAAGTGTGAGCAGGCTCACCACAAGATTTGAACCAGTTAAATGTGCCAGCAAGATTGAAGTACTGGCGTACTTTCTAATCCTCAATATGGTAGCCAAAAAAGTAGGATCTCTGGAAAAAAAGAGCCAGGGCCGCCAGGCTGATGGGACTGAGCAAAGCGAAGATCGGCTAGTGTGTTAGAGATCGCCTGAGTGCGAATGACATCATGGTATTCATAATTTTTCAATCGTTCAGTCTAGTGAGTCTCTAAAGCACTAACTCGATCAAGAGTAGCCTGATGTTGAGCATGGGTCAGCTGCATGTAATCTCTCATCATATTGTAGAGACTCTCAATAGTCTGTAGATAATCAGTGGATGGAGCAGCAGTGGCTATGGTGGTAGGTGTTGGAGTAGGAGGTGGAGCAACTGGAGCAACGGAAGGAGGAGTAGCAGAAATCTTAGAATGCCTAGCTGCACTAAGATGTGCAGGTTTAGCAAGAACATTGCACTCATCTAAGCCAATATCAAAGTACCAAAAGACAAGTGACACGTACATCACGTAGACAAGATTTCTCTTGTTTATGCGAGCACATACCATCATCTCGATCATAGTTTTTGGAAGTGAAAAAGATATCCCAAAGTGTATACGATAGATGGCAATCAGCTCAAGAGCAGTTATATCATCAGTGTAAGTCTGCTTTGAAAGGATAGCATAGAAGATGATCCTATGGAGGTTATAGAAATACAAACTCAAGTGTTTAGCCTTAAGTTTGCCGACAGGACAAGGTCCGAGATGGCAAATAGAGGCTTTAAACGTGTTCAAAGACATGTCAGGAGGAAAGATAAATTTGGAGAGGTTGGTTAGCGCTTCTCCTTTGTTGGGTCCTCGAAGGATCATCGCTAAATCTTCCGCATCAAATTTAATATCTATTCTCCCGACACGGGAAGAGCTAACACCAGAGTCATAAGTCAAAATGTAATAAAATAATCTAATAGCATTGAGAGCAACAGGGAACAAAGTTGCTACTAAGTCGTTGAGTTATAAAAGCTGAAAAGCTCCAAGATGACCCGAAAAAATATTAAAATTTATTAGGGCTCCGGCACAGACGGTGCGGTCATAAGAATCACTAAACCACTCTTTGGATTGGACTACCGTCGTTAATGAAAAACCACAAAAAGATCCGTCGTCTGGTTGGACCGGAGAGAAAATTGAAGGTTGTTGAGAGGATGAGAATCCTTCATCACTCTTCTTTCTCTTCCTAAAGAACTTAGGTGCCATTGCAAAGAAAAGTTCTAGAAATTGAAAAAAGGACGGAAGAAAAATAGAGATTATACCTTCCAGAAATTGAGTAAGTTGTAAATAATGAACCTGAGATCCCGAATCCAAAGTTTAGAGTCGAAATTTCAAGTAGATTAGGAGAAACAATTGAACTATGGTTAAGGTTTTGGTGGCTTTAGAGCTGTTGTTCGTGGAAGAGAGAAGGAAGATGATAAATAGGAGAAGTAGGGGCCCACTAGGTCGACTGCAACTTAGTCAACAGAGTTCGGCCCGAGTTCGCCCAGAACTCTGCTGAACTTTGCTTTGACTATTTTATAACTTAGAATAATATCCACTTATGCAAATTTATCAATTCCTTTCAACTTTTTAATTCAAAAATTATTTATTTTAAATTTTAATTAATATAATTAAAATTATTTAACAAATTAATTTTTGTTACACATTATTGTCTCGGATTAGCTGTAGGGATACTGTCCCAGATAGCAGAGATCCATGAGGGATGCTTAAGTTCCATTTCACTTAAGCTCTTATCGCCTTGGTGACAGATAGATCTTTTGTAAGCTTGTCTCTAAAACAATCATTATGTATTGAAACTAATTCAATAAATAAAGTTAATTAATATTATTGATATCTAAAAAAATTAATTCTCGAGTAAATAGTTGAATCTATCTTCTGCCAAAGGTTTAGTAAAGATATCAGCTGGTTGATGTTTTGTGTCAACATATTCTAAATTAATGTCTCCATTTTGTTGATGATCTCTAAGAAAGTGATGTCTTATCTTAATATGCTTGGTGCATGAGTGACATACAAGATTCTTAGTCAAATTGATCGTGTTAGTATTGTCACAGAATATGGGAATGTGTGAATATTATAGGTTGTAGTCTTCTAGGATTTGCTATATCCACAAAATTTTTGCACAACAACGTCCTACGGCGATATACTCGGTCTTAGTAGTTGATAATGCAACAAAATTTTATTTTTTGCTAAACCAAGAGACTAAAGCTTTACCTAGGAAATGACATGTCCCGCTAGTACTTTTTTTATCTACTTTGCATCTAGCAAAATCAGCATCTGAATAACCAGCTAGGTCAAAAAACGTAGTTTTAGGACACCACAATTCGACAGAAAAAGTGCTCTTAAGGTATCAGAAGATACGCTTAACAACGCGCAAGTGTGATTCCTTAGGGTTAGCTTGGAATCGTGTACATAAGAAAATACTAAATATTATATCAGGGCGACTAGCAGTTAGATACAATAAACTACTGATCATACCTCAATACTTATGTGTGTCGACTGGTTTGCCTTGTTCATCTATGTCAAGATTAGTTGAAGTTGCCATCGGAGTTCCAAGTGGTTTAGCTGACTCCAGATCGAACTTCTTTAATTAACAGATCATTTATGTATTTGGGTTAGTTGATGAACGTCCTATTTGTGGTTTGCTTGATTTACAGTCCAAGGAAGAACTTTAACTTCCCTATCTTGCTCATATCAAACTCACTTTGCATACACTTAGAAAAATCTTGGCAGAAAGATTCATCAGTAGAACCAAAAATAATGTCATCGACATAAATTTATACTAATAAAAGATTATTATTCAAATATTTTATGAAAAGTCTTGTATCAACCTTACCTTTTGAAAAAAATTCAAGTAGAAAAGAGCATAGGCGGTCATACCAAGCACGAGGGGTTTGTTTCAGTCCATATAAGGCTTTCTTTAACTTGAAAACATATTCAGGGTTTTTGAAATCAGTAAAACTAGGAGGTTGAGCAACATAAACTTCTTCTTTTATAAAACCATTTTTAAAAAACACTTTTAATATCCATTTGAAATAGTTTAAAATTATGAAATCAGGCAAAAGCACATAATATGTGAACGGATTCTAAATGCATAACTAGGGCATATGTCTCATCGTAGTCGATACCTTCCTCTTGGTTATATCCTTGAGCTACGAGTCGGACCTTGTTACGTGTAACTAAACCATTCTCATTAAGTTTATTTCGGAGTACCCATTGGATGCCAATTACCGGATGATCAATGGACTTGGAAACAAGTTCCCAAACTTGATTCTGTTCAAATTGATTCAGTTTCTCTTACATAGCGTCTAACTAATAAATATTACTACAGGCTTCTTCTATGTTTTTATGCTTTAGTTGTGAAATAAATGCTACACTAGAAATTATATCTCTAGTTGAGGAATGAGTACTTACACCTTTTGTGATCTCACATATTACCAAGTCCTTGGGATGATCAGTCATGAACTTCATCTTCTTTGGCAAACTCTCCAAGTAGTTTGTTCCGGGTTCCCCTTCGGTAGGTGCTTTGCTTGGTGTACCGTGGTCCTCATCGTCACTATCGTTATTCGTCTGACTGTTTATCTCATCAAAGGTGACGTTGATTGATTCTTCAATTGACATTGATTTCTTGTTGAAGACTCGGTAACCTTTGCTCTTAGCCGCATAACCTAAAAAAATACCTTCATCGACTTTCGAGTCAAATTTGTCCAAATTATCTTTTAGATTCAAAATAAAATATTTGCAAACAAATATCTTAAAATAAGAAACAAAGGGGGTCCTATTAAACCATAATTCATAGGGAGTCTTCTTCGATTTAGGTCGAATCAGAACCCTGTTCAGAACATAGCATACTATATTGACAGCTTCAGTCCAAAAATATTTAAGTAGGCTAAACTGGTTTAACATAACTCTAACCATTTCAATAAGAGTTCTGTTCTTACATTCCACAACGTTATTTTGTTGCAGAGTCCTAGGACAAGAAAAATTCATACAAATATCCGTGTGTATCACAAAATTGCTCAAAGTCAACATTCTCGAATTCGCCACCATGATCGCTTCGAATGCGAGTGATCATGAATCCTTTCTCATTTTGTACATTTTTACAAAATATGACAAATTCTGAAAGTGTGTCTTTCTTATGAGCAAGGAAATATGCCCACGTGTATCTGGAGCAATCATCTACGATTACAAAATAATATAGCTTACCATTTAGACTAACAACTCTGTTGGGTCCAAATAGATCCATATGTAATAATTGTAGAGGTCGAGTCATACTTACAGCATTGATCGATTTAAAAATTGATTTTGTAGCTTTGTTCTTTTCACAATTGCTACATACCACCTCTTTATTGAAAATGATATCTGGTAATCCTCGTACCAATTTTTGTGTGGATAATTTCGTAATTGTGTCCATATTTGCATGTCCTAGCCTCTTGTGACATAGTTAACTCTCGTCATTTTTGGCGTATAGGCATCTACCTACAATGTTAGTATTCTTCGAAAGATAGAAAACATAGATATTATCTTCCCTATATACCTTCAAAAATAGTACTACCAATTGAGCTATCAACTACATTACATTTATCTTTAACAAAATTAATATCATAACCATGGTCAGCTAAATGGCTTATGCTGAGTAAGTTATGCTTGAATTCTGTTACATGACATACATCTTTAATAATAGGATAGGGAGCCTTACCAACGTTACCAATACCTATAATGTACCCTTTCAAGTTGTTTCTGAATGAGACATATCCTTCTTTTTTCTTCGACAGTGTTGCAAACAAAGATGCATTATCGATCATGTGCCATGAGCAATCGCTGTCGAGGATCCACTTGCTTTTAGAATAGGTTGGATGTTCCACCTACAAAATAATTTGTAGATGAAACCTTTGGTACCCTTTTCTTATAGGGTCCTGACACGTTAGTTTTTGGTACCCAAGTACAAATATTCAAGTCTACTAATCTTCTAACTCCACATGCAGAAGAGATATGATCAGGGGTGCCACAATAGTGACATCTAGCATATGCATGAGTGTTAGATGAAGTGTTGGTCTTATGTACCTGTTTGGTAGTCCAATGGACTTTCAGATGATACTTATAATAAAAAGCATGTCTATGAGTATTATACCTCTTGGGTTTGATAGTCTTTGGTTGGAAAGTGTTCCTTTTAGTTAAGTGACACGTGTTAGGAGAGGAAGCAATCGATATCGGCTATTTTTCTAACCTAATTTTTAACTTTTTGGAAGTATCAAATAATCTATTATAATCAGCTGTTAGGGCATTATTCCTAATCAGCGCATTGATACTCTTCTTCTTCTCGATTTGATAATCCTCTTACAGCTGAGCTATGGTCTTGTCTTTTACTTCAAGAGTGCGTGATACTTTGTGTAATTGTAACTTGACAGCATCAAACTCACTAGTCTCACTAGAGGGTTGGTTCTCTCTAACATCTTCTAGTAGTAGGGTCAGTCTTTCTATCTCAAGTTTGTGTTCCTTGAGTACCTTCTTAGAAGTCTTGTATTTGTCTAGCAATTTTATATGGTCATTTAGGAGGTCACTAAAGGCATCACCTAGCTCACCAAAAGTAAAGACTTTATATAGAGGGTTAGTAGTTACCTGATCGAACGCCAATAGGCACACATTTGCAGCGTCTTGAGAACTGTCGTCTTCTGAGTCGCTAGCTTCACTTTTGTGCCATATGCTCGTGTTTGCATACTTTCTGGACGTCGATTTCTTCGTGTAATTCTTTTCATATTTGTTACCCTTCTTGGTCGATGATGTTGATGGTGTCATTTCTTTTTGCATCCGTAGCATATTTCTCTTTATCGTTATTGTTGTGGTTGATGATGTTCTTGTTTCGAGATTGAACTTCATGAACTTTTTG
This sequence comes from Iris pallida, assembly GCA_029216955.1. Classification (NCBI taxonomy): domain Eukaryota; kingdom Viridiplantae; phylum Streptophyta; class Magnoliopsida; order Asparagales; family Iridaceae; genus Iris; species Iris pallida. The sequence continues at coordinate 20,943 of JANAVB010023337.1, forward strand.
AAATTTCTTACCATGAGAGCTTGCTCCTCACCGTCTGAGTCATAGTCTTCAGACTCCTCTTCAATTATTCTTTTGTGTTGTGCCTTGAAAGCAATTGATTCTCCTTGGGTGCTGATTCTTCAAAATCTTGCAAGTCCGGCTCGTGAGCCATCAGCTTTTCCATGAGTGTTTTAAGTGACATTGTTGTGAGGTCATTTCCTTTAACGATTGTTATAGCCTTGAGGATCCAATTTTTTGTGATACCCCTCAGTACTTTGTGAATCTTCTCGTGATTGTTATACTTCTTGCCGAGGGAAGACAACGGATTTACGATGTCAAAGCAACAGGTGAACATCTTAGTAGTTGTCTCATTTAGCTTCATCTTGAATGCCTCGTATTCCTGAGTCAATCTACTGATCTTTGATTCTTTGACTTGAGTCGTGCCTTCATGAGTCACCTCTAAAAACTTTCATACTTCATGTGATGTTGTACAAGTGGACACCCTCTTAAATTCAGTCCTGTCTAATGCACAAAATAACGCGTTAATAGAACGAGCGTCAAGACTAGCTTATTTTTTACATTATCAGTGTACTTGTCGTGTGGTTTATCAACAAGTGCACCATTAACAACTATACGTGCTGGCTTTTGTAGCCATCAATAACAATTGACTAAAAGTCAAAATTTAATAATTTCAAGTAAAAGTTCATTCGTGTTTTCCAATAAGTGTAGTTGGTTCCATCAAAAAGAGGAGGTCTGTTGGTGGACTATCCTTCACGTGAAATAGCCATGTGATAGTGTTTCTATAGAGTATATGCAAAAAAATGACAGAAACGATTAACTAAAAATAGTTGTCAATTAACCCGTTCTGATACCAATTGTATGACCGATATGTTAAGCAATATACTCTAGGGGGATGAATAGAGTGTGCAGTGGAATATTACTAATTAAAACACAAACACTGCTATATCACTATTGTGTCGTAGTGGCTATGTCACAGTTATAAAAAAACAGTAAATAAAGAGACAATGAGCAAACGCAAACACAGCGATATATCCTGGTCTCCTACTTGTGAGGACTAATCCAGGCCGGAGAACTCTTGCTCCGAGTTGAAATCAACTATTGAAAACATAAGCTTTTGTCTGAAGTGCTTGTCGACTTCTTACAACACCGAGTTTTTATCCGAAGTGCTCGACCGACTTCAATTGTGAAGTGTGAACTTCTGGATCAACTCTCTGATTACAACTCTCTGAAACTTCGAGACCGTACCGTAATGACAAGTAAACTAGAGGTTGTAAAACATGCTTGGGATTTAAAAATGAAAGCTTGAATAGCTGAGGAAGCTAAGAGAAGAGATAGAAAGTGAATGAGTAATATGATATGAAATGAAAAATTCTTCTCTTTTTAGGATTTCTGAAAACGAGTTCTGACCGAATTCGGATGCCAAACGTTCAAAAATTCGACTGTTGCAACCGAGTCTGCAGAAAGAACAGGTTTATAGGATTTACCAAATCAGGTACCCAAGTATGGGCCGAGTTCGGGCCGAACTCTGTCCGAACTCTGGTATGCCTGTTTAGGTCAGAATTTCTAAAAAAAGTTTTGGGTTTTCTGGGCTGTTTTTCAAATACGAATTTTTTGGATGTTTTAAAACTAGTTTATTTGTAAATAAAACTGGATAGTTTGAAAAATATTTTAGGTCAAGTCTATTTACCAGTACGACGCGGTTTATCCTAAACTCAATAAAATTGTGTAAAATATATTTGTGAATGAAAAAATAAATACAGACGCAACGACTGAGAAAATCTCGAACGGTAGCAGTACTAGTTGTCGTAGCCCGTTGTGAGTAGCCCATATATCAAGTCCGAGTTTAGACAATTATCAAAATCAGTTTGACCATAACCAATGGGCCAACATGAACAACAACAATCTAGGCCAACGGATTAGAGTTAAACATATTTAAATAGTACAAAAATTTTATTTAAAAGGTTAATATGTCATAGAATATTGAATATCTTCGTATATGTTTAATAACTTAAATAATTGCTATCAATCACAATCATGTCTCATATGGTGATAATTTTGCAAGCA
>JANAVB010023338.1:0-59393 GCA_029216955.1 Iris pallida
AGACAAAGAATATATACATGGTAATTAATAAATTGGGGTTTGAAATCGGGATTTATATTCAGAGGACTTGTTGAGTAAAAAGAAGAAGGCTCTACGCCAAGGATAAGTATTGAATGTAATTTTAAGGAGAAAACTGTAGGAAAGGATGACGACAAATGATGTTAAGGAACTGTGGATTGATAGAATATGGATACTTACGATACGATAAGGAAAAAGTTTACGATTGAGGTTGGAAATATGATTGATGATTAAGCATTATAGGCTTATAGACATACCCGGAGAATGACCTATAGTTTAGGGTATAATAAATTTCATGTTAGTATGGAAGATTCTAAAGGATGTATGCCGAAGTTTATGATAGAAGGACTTAGTTGAACCGGAACAAAAAGTTTGTAGGAGAAACAAAAGAGATGATTACAAAGATAGCAGATTGAGTATTGTAGCCAGAGCAGCTACATATTATAGTTTGACCTATTGGATGATTTTTAATTTCGAGGACGAAATTTTTGTAAGGTGGGTAGGATGTAAGCCCCTGAATTTCAGGGTTTAATTTTATTTTTCTGAATGAATATTTTCGATAAATATATTATTATTTAATTGTTTAGATCATTAATGTACCTTTCCATGACTTTGACTTCTGGAGCGTCAGGGATACAATCCTTGTAAACTCTCTTCATGGATTTGAAGTAGGCCAGATTATTTCCTGTTGATATATCGTGTCCCACTTGAACTCGTTCCCTTGTGCTCTTTTTGTATCATACAAGTTCGGGTCAACTTAGACCGATTAATCATTCAATAATTATTTCCGCTTTTATTTTGATCGTCGTTTACACGTTGCCGTGACTTTTAATTTAGGAGCACCAGACCAGTCGTTTTCTCAGAACCAACTTCTCATAAATGATCTACTCGAGACGCTCTCCACCCATGACCTTCGTGTCCCACTCAGACGCTCCATTTGTGCTCCATTTCCTTCGCATAATTTTCGGTTCAATTTAGGACAATTAATTATCTACCGTAAAACCCGATTTATTTTCCAATTTAATTTCGGGACCCGACATCGATCCAACCTAGTCGACCCAAAGTATGGACGTGGCCCATACGAAGCCTACTACCCACATGACGCTTGTGTCCCATTTATTGGAGTCCCCGTATATTATTTATTTATTCCTGGTCATAAGTACCTATTTTTAATTTAATTATTGCACCTGGTCCGATTTTGACCCGACCCAGCTCGACCGAACCCGAACCCAAGCTCCATATTGTTCTCCCATGACTGCCCAAAAACCCCACATAATTTTCCCTATTTTTTCCCCCTATTTTAAATATTATTTTTCTCTCTCCACTTTACAAATATTCTATATATATATTATATATATATATATATATATATATATATAATATTATATATATATATCTTCTCTCTCTCTCTCTATATAAACACACCTCACCCCCTCACCCTCTCCCATTACAGCAGGAGCACCCCCCTACATAGCCGACCTCTCTCTCATTCAATTTCTCAAATATCTCTTTCTCTCTCTCTCTTCTATATCATATTATACACACACCCACATACAAATATAACTCTCTTTCTCTCAACACAAACACACTCTCCACCACCCCCTCCATGCTCGGCCGAACACCCCTCCACCAGCCACCACCCATCTCCTCCATCTCCTCCTCCTCCCTTCCTCATCACCATCATCATCCTCACTCCACCACCATAAACCATCATCATCACCACCATTAACATCACCATCAACACCATTAAAACCATGCACCACCACCTCCATCACCCAAGCCACCGCCGCCTGACCGCCGCCGTGCCCGGCCTGGCACGCCCCCGCGCCGCCTTGGCAGCATGCAGCGGCAGCTGCATGCAACAGCAAGCTGCAGCAGCTATGTGGGCATGCACGCGCGCGCGCGCACGCGCGGATGCGCGATGGCCGTGCGCCACTTCGAGGCCGGCCCGCCCCCGCGAGCCCCCCCACACCCCGGGCGACCTCCGACGAACTCCCCCGGGCCAGCGCCTCCTTCTCCGATGCAACGCATAGGCTATTCGTGCGTTTACGTCGAAATCCCGTCGTGACGCACGCGTTTTGAACTCAGAAAGTGTGCTCCGTCGCAGCAACTTTGCGCGTGTTTTCTGGGAGATCCGACCGTTGGATCGGCGAACTCCTTATTCCGTCGCAATCTCGGTATATCCATCTTCACTCCTTTCAATTTTCGTCCATTAATTTCGTCGTTTGATACCTCAAAACTGGCCACCAAGTTGACGTTTTAAATTGAACTATTTTTGGACAGTTTCGTGGAGCCGACTTCGTCAGCTCCTAACTCCGTCGTCGTAGCTCCGGTTGGCGCGCTACCAGTTCCTGTGCACAGCTGGTATAACCCTCTTTCTGCCTCCTTTAGGTTTCGTTTCATTATAAGCACGTTTGGTCGGTTGAATTCGACGCCAAAGTTGGTCCGAATTCTTTAAATTGCACTTGTTAAATTCCATTTTGAACCCGGGACTCCGAATTCAATTTCTGACACCACCAGTAGACTCGTGACATCGTTCTGGTATATTTCATATAAAATTTGCTTGATTTGGAGAACGTGGGCCCTGGCACGCATTTCGGTGCAAAGCGGGTCCCACTTTTCGAGTCAACGGGTCACTTTGAGATCGGCTCATCGGAATCCACTTCCGGATATACCGTTGAGTTCGTATCGTCATTCTGGACTCGTTGACATATAATTTGCTGAGTTTTGAAGACATTTGCTCTGGCACGCATTTCCGTGCAAATCGGATACCAAGTGTCGCGTCAACGTATCATTTTGAGATCGGCACATCGGAATCCTATTTCGGACATACCCTTGGGTTCGTATCATCATTCTGGATTCGTGGACATAATTTGCTAGGTTTTGTAGACTTCTATCCTGACACGTTTTTTTTGGTGTAGTGTGTCCAACGGCGGACATCATTTTGACCCGAAATTACCGTTTTGCTCCTGTATCCAAATTGAACTTATGGGTATCCTATCCTAGCTGATTTGACCGTTCTGGACACGTTGGTGATATTTATTTTATCATCCGACAACATCTGTAGATTTTGATTATGTATCATCCTTAATTTATAATTAATTATTTTTCTAGATTTGTTACTTTCTGGTTTTGAATTTTTATATATTTTAATTGCTGTAAAAATCTTGAAAAAATTGTATTTAAATACTATGTTAATTTAGATAATTTATTATAATTTTTCCAATATTTAATAAGTACTTTTTTTTTTTATAAAATAGGAAAACAGAACTCATTTTCAGTATATTTGTTTTTGTTTTTTAATAATATTTATGAGGGTTTATAAATCCCAAAAAAATTAGTATAAATTTCTATAATTAACTAGGATTATTTTGGTACTTTATATATATTTAAGCTTTTTATCTATCTCTAAAATATTGGAACTCAATGTACAGTTTGATTTATTTATTGAATAATTACGACTTTTAATATTTTGTGTTGTTTGAGTTATAGACGTATTGGACCTCACCCCGCACTAGTGTAAAGATCCTAGGTAGTTAGTTTGTGTATAGTGGCACTCCACATTAGACTTTTTATGCTAGGTCCCCACTTGACTAGTTTGACTAAAATATTTGATTATAGTTGACTTTGACCTAGATTGGCTTAGAAATCATATAGATTGTATTAGTTCTTTCGTTTACTTTCATTTTGGACATGTCATAACTGTATTACTCTATTTTAGGACATTGTGACCCTGGTACAAACATCTGATATTACACTACTCTTTACAGAGTATCAGGCGAGTACATTCTCTGATAGTTCTCTCATTTATTTGTCAATTACTGTATTTCAGTTCTAGTTAGTTCTATGTGATTCTCTGTATCAACACGTATGGATATTTCTGGATTCATGTATGCGACACATACCTTACTTACTGATCTCTATTACTGGAATCACTGGAATCATTCCGGAATCATTTCTGGAATCATCATTTGGCCGGACTCATCTCGATTCTTGTGTCTTGTACTGGATTCACTTGCTGGGCAGGGAAATATTGAGTAAGACATGTAGTCATACCCCAAATCTGGAATCTTCAACTAGAATCTACTGGAAGCATAGCCATCTCTTGCCTGATCCGTAAGAGATGTGCCTGATACCTACAGCCGTTTACATGTCGACCTCGGTATTTTAAAACACACTGTTAGATCGTAGTTGGACTCACCCTGGATTCATTGATCACTGTTGGACTCATCTTGTACCGGAAATCATCTAGTATCGGATTATATGGACTAGACTCACACTGGGATTACATTAGACTTATATTGTACTGTCTGGACTCATACATGTTATTCTAGTTCAGTTAGCTTTTATTATCGTCATCATTGCCATGATTCTCTCTTGTTTAGTTTAGTTCTTTTCTTGTATCTTAACTGTTTCTCTATACCATCACCTGAATAAAACTACCATGTTCATCAATAAAACTGTCTATAACTGCTTTAGAGTTCTCTGTCATTTACTTGGGTTTTCTAGATGGGTTGTACTCGTTCCTGTCCTGATTGGACCTGTTGAAAATATTACAGATGATAGTCCTGAGGATATATGCCCTACTTACCATGGACCTGGCCTTTGCTCCAGTAGAGGCCCCAGCGGGGAACCTTGCTTAGTTATCTTCTTATGTTTTGAGACTTAGACTTTGTCTGTACTTATATTTGGATACTGGACTTTGTCTCCAGTTAGATACTTTGGTTATGTATTATTAAATCTGTGTTTGTTTACCTTCGCTTATAGATGGTGTTGTGATGAACATTTAAATATGATTTTAGAACTGTTAGTAGCTTAGATCCTTTATTGTCTATTCTTAGAACAGCTTACTACGCTTTAACAAGCGTAGGCTGGACATGGCTCGGCCCGGCCCAACAATTTGGGTAACGGGTCGTGACAAAAAGGAATCCTCAGATCGTGTCAACCCAGCAGGGCTATCCAAACCATTAAACATACAACACATTGATTATGCACCGGTCCTCCGGAGGGCTACCGTGCTAAAACATATAACACATAGCTCGTAGAAGTCGGATATAGCCATCCGCTATAGGCGAATGAAACCATATTCGTGACGGCCAACCCGACACGTCATGACTGGACCTGGGGTGGCTAGTATAGCGCGATCTTGGAATTCCCACCCAATGCATCTACCAAGTTAGTTGTCCAGTTAATCCCTAGGTTATCCTCGGAGTTCACATGTCGTGGTCACATGCTCACTCCCCTAGATATCGTACATTGTACGAGTACCCCAGAAGGGATCCGTACTGGCTCATGGAGTCATACGTATGTACCCCCTTCTTGGTGTAATGCAACACATAACATATACCACGTCATTTCTACCGACCAATCGCTATGTAAAATGCTGGACTCTTGGAGGTACTGGCAGGTATCATGTAGGAACACTTAGCACATAGGATATCACCTCGATGCTCACCTAGATTGTACCTTAGTACATACATAGGTATATCGAGCACTCGTATAGGTAGTCAGATCAGAAATGAGGACTAAGACACAAAGACTCATGTGGCCAAGGCTGCAGTCTGCATCACTTCATGCGGCCAGGAATCATGCGATCGAGCAATGAAGTCCGCATGACTCATGCGGCCAGGGGTCATACGGCCGAACAATGAAGTCTGCATGGCTTCATGCGGCCAGGCTCATGCGGCTGAGCAATGAAGTTCGTATGACTTCATGCGGCCAGGGGTCATTCGGCCGAGCAATGAAGTCCGCATGACTTCATGCGGCCGAGCAATGAAGTTCGTATGACTTCATGCGGCCGAGCAATAAAGTCTGCATGACTTCATGCGGCCAGGCTCACTGCCGCAGGACTTCATGCGGCAAGACTTTATGTGACCAAACAGCTCATCTTCTCTAAAAATTCGAAAAGATGAGCCATGGAAGCCATGGCTTCCAAGCTCCGTCCACCCTCCGATTTAAGTTGAAAATTGAACTTCCATAAGTCAAAATGGGGTAAAATAAAATTCTCTACAACATGGAATAACTAGATTTTGAAAACAAACAAGTTTAATAGATCAAAACCAAGGAAAACCGAGAATGACATAAACTTAGATCTACAAAAGTTCATCCATTAAAACCGAAAAATTCTAAGCACTAAACTTGTAGAGGATGATGAGAAGAACAATAGAGACAACTAATATCAAAGGAAAAATCAAGAATGAAAATGCACAAATCTCCACTTTTGAGCAAGTTGCACTTGCCTAAGTGGGTTGGTGGTTGAGGAAAATGAATGAGAGAGTGAATGACAAAAGAGAGTATAGAAGAGATTATTTATAGTGGGTAAGGGTTGGCTTAAGAAAATCCTAATATCTAAACATGCTCTAACCATTCCACTAATGGCATGCTTAAAAGCTACATGCAACAATTAATAAATAATAAATAGAATTATACACATGCTAAATACATGATACCATGTACATAATTCATGAAAGAATACGTATATCGGGATCAGAGAGTGACATCTCTACCCTCCTTAGAAAAATTTCGTCCTCAAAATTTCTGCCAAGACAAGATAGACAAATCAAAGCAAGCAAGATACTAATTACAAGGCTAACTATACATATAATCTCATCAATTTTAACAAGCATTAGAGAACAATCATCTACCCTAGTGGGTGCAACAGGAAAATATATTACAAAGGCATAAGGATAAATATAACTTCTTAGTCAAACAAGTACGGATATCGAGATCTAATCTTGTCCTCGTGCTCCCATGTCGACTCCTCCGGTGAGTGATGGCCCCAAGCGACGCGAACAAGATTAATAGTCTGGTTCTTGAGCACCTTCTCTCGCCGATCCAAAATGGATATGGGTTGCTCCTCGTAAGTCAGGTCGGTACCGACGACCAGCTCAGAATAATCGAGGATGTGACTCGGATCCGGGATATACCTACGCAACTGAGATACATAAAATACATCATGTACATCACATAGCGAAGGCGGAAGGGAAAGACGATAAGCGACATCGTCTACCCGAGCGAGAATATCAAATGGACTAACGTATCTCGGACTAAGCTTTCCCCGGGTTCCAAATTTGATGATACCCCGAGTAGGCAAAATTTGCAGAAATACTTGGTCACCAACACCAAACTCTAGAGCCATACGATATTGATCTGCCCAGTGTCGGTGTCTGTCTTGCGCAACTCGAAGCCGCTCTCTGATCAACTTGACTGTCTCCACTGTCTGCGTGATCATCTCCGGTCCCAACAATTTTTGTTCTCCCACATCGTCCCATGCCAGAGGGGACTTGCATTTTATTTCATATAATGCTTCAAACGGTGCCATCTGTATACTTGCCTGATAACTATTATTATAAGAGAACTCTACTAAATGAAGATGATCTTCCCAAGTTTTACCGAAGTCTAAGGTACAAGCCCGTAACATATCTTCCAATGTCTGAACGGTTCTCTCTGACTGTCCGTCCGTTTGCGGGTGGTAGGCTGTACTGAACCTCAACTTGGCACCCAAACTTTGGTATAAACTCCGCCAAAAGTGAGAGGTGAACCGTGTGTCTCGATCTGATACTATGCTGACTGGAACACCATGCTGTCTCATAATCTGCTTCATATATAATTCTACCAACTGCTCAGTAGACTGTCCTACTCAGAAAGGAAGAAATAAACAACCTTCGTGAGTCGATCCACGACTACCCAAACTGCGTTTCGACAGGTCGAAGATCTAGGTAAACCGGTCACAAAGTCCATCGTGATGTGCTCCCATTTCTACTCAGGAATAGAAAGTGGCTGTAATAATCCTGCTGGTCTCTGTTGCTCTGCCTTTACTTGCTGACATTGTAATGCCTGTGGTTCGTATTACGTATTTCTGGAATACGTGTACATATTTATTCTTGTATTGCATGATTTCCTTAATTTCCTTCCTGGGCTTGGTTTATTCTTGGTTTGGGTTGGCTTGGTTCGGTTTGGGATTGCTCTTGGTTCATCATGAACCAAGAGGTGAACCCCCTACCTACCACCACCACTCATATTATTACCTATTCTTTTCTCTCTCATTAATCTCTTCTTCTTCTTCTTCCATTTACTCCCTTCACCTACCAGAGAGAGAAGAGAGAGGTCTAGGCAAGTGCAACTTGCTTTCACAAGAGAGCCCATTTTTATTGTTCCATTAGCTTTTCCTCATGTTTCTAAGACACATTAGAACTTGTCATTTTCCATTTTGAGGCTTTAATTTTTGTAGATCTAGAAATTAGTTATTTTCAGATTTTGGTAGTTTTGATCTATCAAACTTCTTTGTTTTCAAGTTTTGATGGTTTCATGTTGTAGAAAATTTTATTCTACCCAATTTTGACCTTTGAAAAGTTGGATTTGGATTTATTTTGACCAAGTTATGGACTTTTGAAGGTTTGGGTTTAAATCATGGAGTTCTTACTGATTTGGAGAAGACAGTGAGCAGTGCGCGAGCTTTTTAGCTTACGCCACTGAGTTGCGCGCGCTCTTTAGCACAGCGCAGTCCGACTTATACGCTGCCTTTTTAGAAGCGTATGTCTTGCATACGCTGCCTTGGCAAGGAGTCGTATGGACCTCATACGCTGCCTTGATTAGGAGTCGTATGGACCTCATACGCTGCCTTGACAAGGAGTCGTATGGACCTCATACGCTGCCTTGATGAGGAGTCGTATGGACCTCATACGCTGCCTTGATGAGGAGTCGTATGGACCTCATACGCTGCCTTGAAGAGGAGTCGTATGGAGTACATACGCTGCCTTTTAGAAGCGTATGTCTTGCATATGCTGAACTGAGCGTAGCCTGACTTGAGCGTAGCCTGACCTGAGCGTAGCCTGACCTGAGCGTTGCTTGACTTGAGCGTAGCCTGACTTGAGCGCAGCCTGACTTGAGCGCAGCCTGACTTGAGCGCAGCCTGATTACCTTGGATCTTGAACTTGATAATCACGAATTTACTTGATATGTTTGGAATTGATAATTGAGCATGACGTGATAGTGACCCGTAGTGGTGTACTCCTGACATAATAACCTGACATGACCTGATAGTGGCCCGTCGTGGCGCACTCCTGTCAAGTACACTTGGCATGATAACCTGACATGATTATCTCGAATAGCTGTTGCGATGGCTACCTGACATGACATGACCTGTATAATTAATCCTGGACACCGTGGGCGATTGTGCTTATACAAATAATCCAGTCCTGTCTTGCATCATGTCTAGGAGGGGACTCCTGAGTACCACGGTCAGGAGTACCTACTAAAATGGACTAAGGCTAATAACTAGATTAATACATTAGTCATGACGAGATTTTCCAGCTACAGGCAATCTCGTTACCTGGGCACGCCTTGGGATCTGTAGCCTGCCGTCGAGTAGGGCATATTTCCAGCACACTGTCATGTGTTGCACCCTTCAAGCTACCTAAGGGTACATTCGTTTCCTGGATGATGTACCCACCTGAATTTAACTCTAATTTTAACCCGGGTAACCTGAATGAACTGCAGGACTTGTGGCTGTGGAAGATTCTCACTGCATCTTGTTAGTAATTAGGCTTATGACAATCCTAGTTAGTTAAAGTATCAAGCCGTAATTCTTGCTTGGCCGTGAAGTGATTGGACGGAGTCTAACCAGTCTAGTCTTGCCCTGATCCTGTTCCAGATTATTGAATGACCAGAATGCTTATATTTATTTTATCGATAAATGGTGAGAATTCCAAGTTCTGTTCAGACGAAGGGTTACAACCTCGGTCCTTGTTTAGTTTACGGGTTGTAACCTGGTTATCTGAATAGTTCCATGGTTATCTCGTCGTATATCATCCTGGTGTATTTTCTTTATTTCCAGTTCTTACTTTTATTTTTATCTTGTGCTGATTGCTGGTTTTGGTTCTTAAGTGAAGCCTCCTTTGTGGCACTTGCTCTTTCTGGGGTCTGACCTAGCTGGTTCTGTGTGGCCAGATTTCGGAGCAGCTCCAGAGGATCTACCGACCTTCCAGCCAGATGGTGGCCACTAGGCGTAACCAGGGCAACGAGTGGGTTTATTTTGCTCTCCCACTCTATTGTAAAATATTCTTTGAGGCGTTTAGCCGACGAGCACCTGTTCAGCTCGATTGCACTTACTTACTGTCTGCCTATGGGCTGTAACATGATTAACAGATCCTAGGGTTGATCATGTATGACTAAACTCTTGCTAGTCCTAACATTTTGTACGACTAGCTTCATGATCAACTGAATATGTAATGTTTGGGACGCCTTACTATTGTATATTTAATGATCATACATCTTGTGACTTTTAATTACTTGCTTGTGATTGAGACACTAGGCTTGTTCATGACCTTAAGAGACTGTTGGCTTGTAGATAAACCCTCATGTATCTAGACAGCCGTGATCATATAGCGAGATGGATTCCATTTCATATACGTAGCTGGCTATGTCTGCCCCCGCTCTCCAGTATTCTGGTTCTGGGGCGTGACAGACATACCAAATATCTGGACATAAATCTCGCTATCTTCCTCTTTATGCCATTCCACCAAAAGTGTTGCTTTATATCCTGGTACATCTTTGTGCCTCCGGGATGGATGGAATAAGGAGAATTATGAGCCTCTGACATGACTTCCTGTCGAAGGTCTCCACTTGGTACACAAAGACGGTTTCAGAACCTAAGCGTACCATCTTCATGGATTACTAACTCCTTCCTGAGACCTGATTCACATTCTGATCGAAGCTTCTGGATCTGCGGATCCTCTGTCTGGGCTGTTCTGATCCTCTCTACTAAAGTAGACTGAATCTGCAAACTGGTCATAACTCCTGTATCTTGTGGCAAGATCACTTCAATTTCCATTTCTTGGAGATCTTCCAAAATATGTCTCTGCGAGGTTAAAATGAATGTGCCACCCCTCCTGCTCAAGGCATCTGCTACCACATTCGCCTTGCCTGAATGATACTGAAGATTCATATTAAAGTCCTTCAATAATTCCAACCATATTCTCTGTCTCATGTTCAAGTCCCTCTGGGTAAACACATATTTTAAGATCTTATGATCAGTGTAAATCTCCACTCGGTCTCCATATAAATAATACCTCCATAACTTGAGCGAAAATACTACTGCTGCTAATTCCAAATCGTGGGTCGAATATTTCTTCTCATGGTCCCGAAGCTGTCGAGATGCATATGCTGTCACCTTACCATGCTGCATTAATACACACCCAAGTCTCTTTTCGGATGCGTCACAATACACTGTAAACCCTCCCGATCCTACTAGAAGTGTCAAGATCGGGGCTGAGATTAATCTCTTCTTCAACTCTTCAAATGAGGTCTAACACTCTGTTGACCAAGCAAACTCTTCATCCTTATGCATCAAACGCGTCAAGGGTGTCGAAATCCTGGCGAAGTCTGCCACTGTAACACCCAATTTTCCAAATGAGGATAATTTTAAACGTTTAAAATTATAATTATATTTATTGATAATTATATCACTGATTGTTGGCCCATTGGTCATGGTCAAACATAATTTTAATAATTGATCAAACTCTGTCTCGATATAATTGCAAGTCAACTCAGATGTTTACCTACGACGTTTTGGACACTGCTCAACAATGGATATTTACTATGTTCAAGACCGAAGATGTTTCGAAGCTGTTTGCCATTCAGAATGTACTTCCTATTAAGCAATGTAATTTTTTTATTGAGTCTAGGAATACATTGTACACCGAGTCGTACTGGCCAATAGGCTATCCTAAAACATTTTTCAAAACCATCATATTCTTTATAAATGACCTACGTTTTTTAAAAACATTCTTTTACAAAAATCTTATGAAGGATTTTTCAAAAAGCCAAAATTTATTTTCTCCAAAAATAAACTGGCAGAACCCCAGGAGAACTCGGCCCGAGTTCGGCCAGAGTTCGGCCATTTGGAACGTTAGTGAACGTTGGATTTTGAACTTGGTCATCCTTCAGTTGCGATTTGTTACAAAGAGTTCTGTCCGAATTCTGCCCGAATTCTGTCAGAGTTCTGTCTTTGGAAAAAAACTATAAATAGAGAAGTATTTTGATCATTTCAAATCACCAATTCACTTTCAATCTCTTCTCTTCCTGAGCTTACATTCTTCCAATGAGTTCTTAAAAGCTTTTATTTTCAAATTCCAAGTCAGTTACAATTCTCTATAGATTTGCCAGTACGGTACGGTCTAGAAGTTTCAGAGTGATTGTAATCAGAGGCTTGATAGAAGATACAACTCTTTACAATTGAAGTTGGTCGAGTTCTTCATATGAAAGCTCGCGTCTGTAGAAGTTGCAAGGACTTCGTATAAAAACTTGCGGGATTTTCCAATAGTGGATTCAACTGAAAGCTAGAGTTCTTCCGACTGGACTAGTCCTCACAAGAGAAAAAACTAGTATAAATCTCGGTGTTTGCGTTTGCCTTCTGATCACTTTTAATTTCTATCATTTATTTTTATGATTATTATTATATCTATGATCTAACTACTAACAAGTTTTAATTAGCAATATTTCGCTGCCTACTCTATTCACCCCTCCTCTAGAGTATTCTGCTTTCCGATTTCGTTCCTACAATTGGTATCAGAGCGGGTTATACAGGTTAAAGCAAGGTAAAATTGCAGTTATATTCAATTGTTATATAGATCACAATATTACACATAGCAACTGTTAAATTCACAAGTGAAGGCCAAGCCACAAATAGACCTCCACTGTTTGACTGTACAAACTACACTTATTGGAAAACACGTATGAGTTTCTTTCTGAAATCTCTTGATTTTGACTTATGGTCTGTAGTTATTGATGGCTATAAAAAGCCTCCTCGTATTTATGTTAATGGTGTTCTAGCTGACAAACCCCATGACAAATAACAGAAGAAGAAAAAAAAAAGGCCAGTTTTGACGCGTGCTATTAACGCTTTATTTTGTGCTTTAGACAGAACTGAATTCAACAGGGTGTCTACTTGCACAACATCAAACGAAGTGTGGAAACTTCTCGAAGTAATCCACGAAGGAACAACACAAGTCAAGGAGTCAAAGATCAGCAGACTTACTCAAGAGTATGAGGCGTTCAAAATGAAGCCAAGTAAATCAGTCACTCAGATGTTTACAAGATTCTTGGATATTATAAATCCTTTGTCCACACTAGGCAAGGATTACAGTAACGACGAGAAGATTTGCAAACTTCTACGAGTCCTTACAAAGAACTGATTCCAAAGGCTACAACAATTATTGAAGGGAACGACCTCTCAACAATGTCTCTAGAAACACTCATGGGTAAGCTACTCACTCACGAGTTAGAACTTCAAGACTTTGAAGATGCTACACCAAAGGAGAAGTCAGAGAAGACGATCGCTCTCAAGTCTCAACATAGAAGAACCATCGAAGATGATTCCGACGACAGCGACTCCGATTCTGAAGATCAAGCTCTTCTGGTAAGAAAGTTCAAGAAGTTCACAAGATTTAACATGAGAACAAAAGACAGCAACAACAACAACAACGAGGAAGATCCTATTTACTATGGATGCAAGAAGAAAGGACACATGAAGAAAGACTGTCCAACAGCATCATCATCATCAAAGAAAAATAGCAAATATGACAAAGGCTACTTGAAGAAATCGACATCAAGAAAGTACGCCAACACAAGCATATGGCATGAAAGTGACGCCAGCGACTCAGAAGATGAACAATCAGATGACGCTGCAAATGTGTGCTTGATGGCTTGCGATCAGGTAATCACTAATCCTCTATTTGACCCTTATGATGATTTCACCTTTGAGCAACTAGGAGAGGCTTTCAGTGAACTGTTAGGATTACAGGAAACTGTGTAGCAAATAAGAAATCTCTAAGAAGGTACTCAAAGAGTACAAAGGTGAAATAGGAAGACTTACCGACCTACTAGATCATGTTAGAGATAGTGACTCTTCAAATGAGTCTTATGAGCTTTCTTCTATTAAATTGTTGTTACACGAGACTGTTAAGCTATCCGAAGAAAAAGACCATACCATTATCCTGTTAAGGAAGACATATCTAAGGAGAGAAAGAGTCTCCAGTGTGCACAGGTCAGATTAGAATCACTCACATCTGACTATACTAGATTATATGACACTTCCAAAAAGTTGGAAATTAGTTTAGGAAAACGGACTGAAGTTGCTGCTTCCTATTCTAACACGTGTCAATTACCGAATCATCGGAACACGCCCAATACTGTCAGACCAAACCATACCAAGACTATGCCCAAGAAGACTAATAGGCATGCATTCTTCTATACTAAAACCAAAACCTACCAATCATGCACCTCACACTACTTTCAACACTCAACATGCTAAATGTCATTATTGTGGCCTTATTGGTCATATATCTTCTGCATGTAGAATCAGAAAGTTAGTAGATTTAAATGTTTATGCATGGATACCGAAAACTAACCAGTCAGGACCCTACAAGAAATGGGTAGATTTAAATGTTTATGCATGGATACCGAAAACACTAACAGTCAGGACCTACAAGAAATGGGTACCAAAATTTTCATCTGCAAATTATTTTGTAGGTGGGACACCCTTCACATGATAGGAGCAAATGGATCCTCGACAGCGGTTGCTCACGGCACATGACCGGTGACGCTTCATTATTGTTAACTGTCGAAGAGGATAAAGAAGGATACGTCCTTCGGTAATAATTTGAGAGGGTACATAATCGGTATCGGTGACATTGGTAAGACCCTATCCAGTGATTAAAGATGTTTGTCTTGTTACTGAGTTAAAACATAATCTGCTCAGCATAAGCCATTTTAGCTGATCACGGTTATGGCATTAACTTCAAAAGATAAATGTACTATTATTGATAGTTCAAGGCAGTACTATATTTGAAGGTATTAGGGAAGACAATATATATGTATTCTATTTCTTGGAAGATGCTAACAATAGGTAGATGTTTGATGCCAAAAGTATTGAGAGTCAACTATGGCATATGAGACTCGGTCATTGCAAACATGGATACAATTTCAAGATTATCTACGAAGAAGTTGGTACGCGCGTCTTACCGGATATTCTTTCAAGAAGGATACTGTATGTAGTGAATGTGAAAAGAACAAAGCTACCAAATCCGTATCAAATCCAAGAACGCTGTAAGTACCACTAGACCTTTACAATTTTTTGCATATGGACTATTTGGATCCAGCAGAATTGCTAGTCTAGGTGGTAAGTTATATGCTTTTATCATTATAGATGACTTCTCTAGAATACATGGGTTTAATTTCTTGCAACGCAAGAACGATGCATTATCAGAATTCGTTACCTTTTGCAAGAAAGCACAGAATGAAAAAGGGTTCATGATTACTCGTATTCGTAGTGATCATGGCGGCGAATTTGAGAATGCATAATTCAAGCAATTTTGCGACACACACGGTTATTTGCACGAATTCTCTTCCCCTAGGACTCCGCAACAAAATGGAGTTGTGGAACGTAAGAACAGAACTCTATCTGAAATGGCTAGAGTTATGTTGAACCAGTTTAGTCTACCTAGATATTTATAGGCTGAAGCTGTAAATACAGCATGCTATATTTTCAATAGGGTTCTGATTCGACCTATATCGAAGAAGACTCCCTATGAATTATGGTTTGATAGAACACCAAATGTTTCTTATTTCAAAATCTTTGGTTGTAAATGTTTTATTCTTAATACCAAAGATAATTTGAGTAAATTTGATGGAAAGGCCGATGAAGGTATATTTTTAGGTTATGCATCAAAGAGCAAAGGATATAGAGTGTAGCACCCAGTTTCCCAAAAGAGGATAATTTTGAAATTTTGTGTTTGTAATTATTTTAATAATGATATTTAATTCATGATATAACTTTTGGTGATTTTAAATTATTTTAAAATTATTTAAATAAATGACTTGTGGTCTTGACGTTTTGCTAGTGAAACCCTAGAGACTGTTTGACCTAGAGCCTAACCATGTGATTATAATATTTTAATGTCATTTTTGGCCTAAGGATATTTTTGCATTTGACCTCTTTGAATTATTTTGATATTATTTTATTATTTATGATATTGTTTTGGGGTTATTTGAGTCGGGTTCGAATTTCAACTCAATCCGACTTGAAACGGGGACCCGGGGGTAGTTTGACTCTAGTGGGACCCACACTAGTTAGGCATGGCCCACATGATATTAATTTTAGTCCACATGATAGAAATATTTTAGTTAGAGGTTAGACTAATTATTATGGATAAGGTTAGTGTGATTAGAGACTTTAGAATGACTAATTTAGCCCCAACCAATTAGCCCTTTTCTAATACTCATAGAATAGGTTAGTGGGGGCATTTTGGACCTTACCATAATAGGACAAATAGCCCCATATGGCCAGCCACTTTGGGAGAGGATAGGCTCAAGTTCATTTATTATTCTCATCCACACTCTCTCTCTTGTTCTTTTCCAAATTCCTAGAGAGCAATCCCTAGCAATTTCTCCACCAAATCCTTCCATTTTGCCACCAAATCTTCTTCTATCCTTCTCCATTCTAGCCAAGGAGGAAGCTACCCAAGTTTGGGAGGATTCGGAGCTCGTTCGTGTCCTTTTGGAATCTCTACGTGTCGGTGTCACTCCGGAAAGGCTTTTCTTCGATTCGATCTACCGGGAGGTATAAATCCCTTCTCCTTTTCATTTTCTCATGCATATAGGTCTATTTTGAACCCATAGGAATGACCCCCATGGTTGTATCTCCATTTGTGTCCATTTCGTGTCCATTTGGAGGTCATAGGAGTGTCCTTTGTGTTGTGGTTGTGTCCATGTGGGAAAATCCCAAATTTGGACACACTATGTGTTGTTGTTATATATGAATGAATTATTACATATTTAATCTCATATTTTTGTATTGGAGATGTGTTCTATAGTGTCTCATATATATATATTAGTGTAGAGAGTGAGTTCTTGATATATTATGTTATATATTTGTTCTTTTGTCTCAAACTATCCAAATCCGTCATAATTTTTATCCACGTTTTTAATTTCAGTCCTAACTTAGAAATGTCATAACTTCTAGCTCAAAGCTCGATTTAGTCTTTCGTTTTCTTTAAAAGAAGCGTATTGAAGTTACCTTTCCAAAAACATATACTAATAGGTCTAATTCTTTCTGTAACTTTTTGGAGAATTATTTGAGTGTCAGCTGTACGAAAGACAAATGCGTTCTCGGTGTTTTCGCGATTTCGGGAGTTTCGGGAAACGAAAACGCGATCCGTTTGAAGTTTCGGAAAGCTAACACATAGATCTATAACATACTTTAATCCTAGATTTTAATTCATACTGAGATGGTACAGTATTGATTATTAGTAGGAGTTACTATTCGGCATATGCATTTTGTGCACCCTTGTGTGTAATATAATGTTCTATTTGATTTTAACCCATATTAATGTATACAATGTAATTAAATAGAGAATGCAAGCATGAGTAAATGGTTAAAAAATGATGTATGAGGTGTATCCTATCTAATATAAGCATGCATAAGTATGGCTTGTAATAAATATGTAGGTTCCATAGTATGTAATGTATGGTGCATATAGTAGTGCAAGAGAATAAATGAATGATGAATGAATACAAGCATGAATGTAATGTAATAATAGATGTAATGTATGCAATATACAAGTTAATGAGATGTAATGTTCTAGGTTAACGCAAATCCTATATTACCTCATGTACCCCTTACACTATGTTGACACTATCACACTTGACACTTTGTTCACTTACACTTTGACACTCTTTGATATGTATACACTATGTATGCCCATTTAACCCTCATTTGCCCCTTTGCCATGTTTATATACACACACATAGCCTCTTAAATAAGTATTTATGAATACAGTTAACTTAGCTATGTATGTATATTAATATATGTTAGCATATTGTGTTGTAATATATGTTTATATAACCATTTGAAATGCCATGATTATAGACCTAATGTTGAATACCATATATGCATGTGTATATATGTGTAGACATATATAGCTTAAAGTAATAGATTATCTAGTGTATATCCAATGTGAATTCTTGCCTATTTGAGTATTGAATAATTGCATGCTATATAGAGTTGGGTATATATTGGCTTGTATAGCCTTGTATTGATGTGTGCTTGCTAGGATAGTCTTGGTTAGGCCTAGTAAGACTTGCTGGATTAGGACATGACCTAGTTTGACCTAGTTTGACTAGTGCAGTTGACCAGAGTTGACCAATGGTTGACTTTGGCCTAGTTTGACCTAGATTCATGTAGAATGTATTATAGTGCTTTATATTACCCTTCTGGACATGTTTTGACCTGTGCTGTTCTAATTAGGAGCCAGACACCTCTCCTCGGATAGTATCTTTACCTTGGACATTCAGATATCAGGCGAGTACATTCTCTGATCATTTCATATCCTGCTTAGAATTATTTCCTGCAGTAGATTACTTTACTTGTACTGTCACGATGGTCACCCGGATTGGTACTATATGGATCCTTTCTTGAGATGTTATCCTTAGGAAGCATCGGGTACTACATGTTCTGTATGTTTCACTTACATGGCGTATCACTATGCTTCATTGGTTCTTTGATCACTTACGACATATACTCTTATGATCGTAGAGTCTTTCTGGAATCTTACACTGTTGGGTTACCCCCAGAATCCCCATTTATGGTACTTACACTGTTGGGTTACCCCCAGAATCCCTATTTATGGGACTTACACTGTTGGGTTACCCCCAGAATCCCTATTTATGGGACTTATACTGTTGGGTTACCCCCAGAATCTCCATTTATGGGACTACTATGTACCACCCTTCGGGGGCTACCACCCTTCGGGGGCTTACCACCTTTCGGGGGCTTACCACCCTTCGGAGACTGTTACATAGCATCATATAACATAACCTGGCTGGATCCTTGTGTATTGATTGGGGGTAAGGGGGAGTATTACATGTTCATATTGTACTCTGACTCACTAGTCACTGCTAGTTCTCTATGTATAGTAGATATTTCTATTACAGTTCTCTCTCTGTTTACATACTGTTTTTCTTCAGTACCTGTATCTTACTTTACTGCATGATTATATTTTCTAACCTGCTATGATCTGTTGAGATGTACTGTACTCGCTCCAGTCCTGACTGGACCTGTTGATAAATTTTACAGATAGCCTGGAGGTGCCTGCTAGCCTAGAGGAGATACATTAGAGGATGTTTAGATAGTTATTTCATTTGTCTGGAGTTGTACTTGATTTGGGATTACTGTATTTGAGTTTGAGATGTATTCCTGGGTTTATGTATCTTAGACACTTAGACTTCTATCTCATGTATCTCTTTTGGATTTCATGTTTTATCTATCATTATCATGCTCTGCCTTAGATGTGATTGAGACTGTATCTGCTATGTCACCTCCATTCGGAGTATAACTGCTTAGCATTATATTGTTAGATGTGTGACCTAGGACAACGTTCTACTGCCGACACTGCGGCGTAGGCTGGGCGTTGTTACGTTCTCGTACCCAAACAGTGGGTGCGGGTCGTGACACGTTTTTAGTGGTGGCCCATGCAGGTCGAGTTTATGTGGTGGTATTCGAACTTGAGTACCACTACAGCCTGCAGTAGGATTAGGATATATTTTGAAGGTACTCAATCACAGTTAGGAACCCTTGAGAGATTCCTGGGACGACCCTTGAGAATCTTATTTTAACTTCGATTTGAAAACTCTCTTTTTCTTTGATTGTTTTATCTTTATTTTCTGTTGTTGAATTTGTTGAATTTTGAATCTTGACGATTAGCTGTAGCATCCGAGTTTGTATTTATATGATTGAAGGATATTGTTCATTTTTGAGTTTGATGTTCGTTGATAAATTTGATTTGATTTTTGGGTATTCATTGTTGATTTAATTTAATTTTTGGCAAGATGAAATTATATGGGCTAGGTCATCTATGTTATGGAATCTTGTTTTTTATACTCACATTAGCCAGCATGGTGAGGACATATAGTCTGACTCTGGATATATTTCTCGGGTGTGGGAATTTAAGGTTTTCGCAGCCAAGCTAGCGGCACCGCAAAAATATTAAATACTATGATTCTAGAGATATGTGCATAAATCAAGGGCTCTGTGATTATCGTAGCCTTGCTTACTAGTATGACGAAGATTTAGAGTACCATGATTGTGGATAGACGCATATGATTATCAGATTGTACCTTAAATATTTTCGAACATGTTTTCTCTACTTTGTTTCAGTCCTTTAAAAAAAAGGAATTATTAATTGTTTTGTTTTGTTTTGCTTCTCATTATTTAGCTTAGGAGTAACTTTAGCTATTTTATAAACCTTTGTGTAACTTCTTCTATGAATTTTCTTCTTAATACAATGAATCGATGATTTTGCTAGACTTTACCTTGGATTTGATATTTTAACTCTGGATTTCAAATGGTTCATTCTTTTAAACAGATAAGCAAAATAGATTTTATCGTTATTCCCTTCTTGCTATTATTCTTGTATTAAATAATAATAAATCGTCTTGATTACACCAATCACCTGTTTTGCAATATTGGTAGGAATCTAATGCTGGTCTTGGTATAGAATCTGATTTTTATATTGGGACATGAGAATATATATGAATATATAGTGGATACTTTTCTGACACTTATGCATGCTACACTTGATTTCTACCTATCTAAATAATATTAATATGTCGTTGATGTTAAATTTTCAAAACCCCAATATTTCTGGTTTTCTGCTTTTCCAGTTTAAATTCGTAAGTTAAATATAAATTTCATGTATTAGTTATGTTTATATCACTGCACATGTATGTCATACCTAGAGTTTCATTTAAAAAAAAATTTGCGTTTTGTGTTTAAATTTGTTAAATCCGAGACTCTGTGCATATTAACCCTTAATACTGGATTTTAAATGTTAGTTCAAATTGTTGTTTTAAATGTAATATTTAGAGCTGTGTACATTGTTGTTGTAGGGATATAATGTTAGATTTCATATTCTTACATGATAGGTTGTGATAAACATTGAGTTGGTTTTGATGTTCAAATTTTCCCAAAATCCTGAAAACTGAATATATGTTAACATTTTCACATTGATTTCAAATGTTCAATTTCAGATTTAACATGTAATATTGAACTGTATGCGTAGATAAATGTATGGATAGTATGTTAGGGTTTCATTTCTATCATGTTAGGATGTATTTGGACCATTGAGATTGGTTGCGATGTTCAAAACCCTAAAATCTGAAATTGTGTTATGTTAATATTGCACTGGTTTAAATGTTAGCATCTTTTCAGATTTTGTATGTAAATGCTGAACTAAAACTGGGTTTAACCTTTCAATACTAAACTATAACCCTGTACAAGGACACACACACCTTAACTTAGTATACACTGTCATGTAACCTAACCCTTTTTCCCCTCTATGTTATGATTATATATCTAGATAGATATATATAGAGCTTAGGCATACATGTTATAATATTAAATAACTAAGTCTCTACCTTTATATATATATATATATGGTTAGCCATGCAAGTTGTGATTAAATAGATTGTATATTGTAGATTGTTAACCCATATGCCATGATTAGTGTAACTTGATAGTTATTGTTTGAAATCCAAATCCTCATATACACTTTCATGTATATTCACGTACATACATGCCTACTATCTAACCATATGAACACGTCCCCATACACACAATGCTAGCTTTTTCCCTCTCTAACGCTCTCTCTATATATATATTGTGATTGGATTTCAATGCAAGTGATTTTCAATTCCTTAATTTTGAATTTTTTTCTGTACCTTTTTTTTAATAATTGGTAGTTGCCTTTATTTTATTTTGATAATGACCAATTTTTAATAGTGGTAGACAGTCCTACAACCTTGATGATTGTTGTTCCCTTACCTTCCCAATTAAGACACCCTAGATTGTTTGTGTGTTGATACCATAGTACTGTTTTGACCTAGAATGACCAGTGCACCTAGGTGAGACTTCCAACTGCTACGGTATGCCCTGACCTTGTATACTATTCCTTCAAATTGCATGATTTAGATAAAAAAAAAATTAGACCTTGATTGTTGGGAAATAGGGACGTCATCCCATTAGTATAAGTTGTAGATATAATAGGTTAGTCCTGGATGTGGGAATGTGTGTCTATAAACATATAGCTTATGAGATGTATGAGAGATTATAGTATCAACCTTGATAGGATGTACTAGTCTTTTGGTGAGTATAAATGTGTTATGAGATAGGGGCCTATATCTTAGTAATGCATCGTTCCTATGGTAATAGAATGTATTAATAGATGGTTAATAGGAAGATAATAGTTTTGAGCATACCTATAGCCTATAATCAGTTCCTTTTCATCCTTAGTTAAGACCACTTTAAAATAGGTCCAGTCCCTTGGATATAGGTTCCAGTCCATATTTTATTGAAGTTCCATTACCGCCGTACAGCAGAGCAGTATTGGAGGTATTCCTAGATTGACACTTTTTAGATGTCCGTTTATTATTCCAGTGTTAGGAAGTGTTACCTTAGATATTGGGTAGGTTAGAGGCTCTAGAAGGAGTACTATCGATCTTAAATTTCGAGGACGAAATTTTTCTAAGGTGGGTAGAGTTGTAGCACCCAGTTTCCCAAAAGAGGGTAATTTTAAAATTTTGTGTTTATAATTATTTTAATATATTTAATTCATGATATCATTTTTGGTGATTTTAAATCATTTTAAAATTATTTAAATCAATGACTTGTGGTTTTGACGTTTTGCTAGTGAAACCCTAGAGACTGTTTGACCTAGAGCCTAACCATGTGATTATGATATTTAATATCATTTTTGGCCTAAGGATATTTTTGCATTTGACCTATTTGAATTTTTGATATTATTTTATTATCTATGATATTGTTTTGGTATTATTTGAGTCGGGTTCGAATTTCAACTCAATCCAACTTGAAACGGGGATCCGGGGGTAGTTTGACTCTAGTAGGACCCACACTAGTTAGGCATGGCCCACATGATATTAATTTTAGTCCACATGATAGAAATATTTTAGTTAGAGGTTAGACTAATTATTATGGATAAGGTTAGTGTGATTAGAGACTTTAGAATGACTAATTTAGCCCCAACCAATTAGTCATTTCCTAATACTCATAGAATAGGTTAGTGGAGGCATTTTGGACTTTACCATAATAGGACAAATAGCCCCATATGGCCAGCCACTTTGGGAGAGGATAGGCTCAAGTTCATTTCATTATTCTCATCCACACTCTCTCTCTTGTTCTTCCCCAAATTCCTAGAGAGCAATCCCTAGCAATTTCTCCACCAAATCCTTCCATTTCGCCACCAAATCTTCTTCTTTCCTTCTCCATTCTAGCCAAGGAGGAAGCTACCCAAGTTTGGAAGGATTCGGAGCTCGTTCGTGTCCTTTTGGAATCTCTACATGTCGGTGTCGTTCCGGGAAAGCTTTTCTTCGATTCGATCTACCGGGAGGTATAAATCCATTCTCCTCTTCATTTTCTCATGCATATAGGTCTATTTTGAACCCATAGGAATGACCCCCATGGTTGTATCTCCATTTGTGTCCATTTCGTGTCCATTTGGAGGTCATAGGAGTGTCCTTTGTGTTGTGGTTGTGTCCATGTGGGAAAATCTCAAATTTGGACACACTATGTGTTGTTGTTATGTATGAATGAATTATTACATATTTAATCTCATATTTTTGTATTGGAGATGTGTTCTATAGTGTCTCATATATATATTAGTGTAGAGAGTGAGTTCTTGATATATTATGTTATATATTTGTGTTCTTTTGTCTCAAACTACCCAAATCTGTCATGATTTTTATCCACGTTTTTAATTTCAGTCCTAACTTAGAAATGTCATAACTTCTAGCTCAAAGCTCGGTTTAATCTTCCGTTTTCTTTAAAAGAAGCGTATTGAAGTTACCTTTCCAAAAATGTATTAATAGGTCTAATTCTTTCTGTAACTTTCTGGAGAATTATTTGAGTGTCAGCTGTACGAAAGACAAATGCGTTCTCGGTGTTTTCGCGATTCCGGGAGTTTCCGAAAACGAAAACGCGATCCGTTTGAAGTTTCGGAAAGCTAACACATAGATCTATAACATACTTTAATCCTAGATTTTAATTCATACTGAGATGGTACAGTATTGATTATTAGTAGGAGTTACTATTCGGCATATGCATTTTGTGCACCCTTGTGTGTAATATAATGTTCTATTTGATTTTAACCCATGTTAATGTATATACATTATGTAATTAAATAGAGAATGCAAGCATGAGTAAATGGTTAAATAAATGATGTATGAGGTGTAAGTATCCTATCTAATATAAGCATGTATAAGTATGGCTTGTAATGAATATGTAGGTTCCATAGTATGTAATGTATGGTGCATATAGTAGTGCAAGAGAATAAATGAATGATGAATGAATGCAAGCATGAATGTAATGTAATAATAGATATAATGTATGCAATATACAAGTTAATGAGATGTAATGTTCTAGGTTAACACAAATCCTATATTACCTCATGTACCCCTTACACTATGTTGACACTATCACACTTGACACTTTGTTCACTTACACTTTGACACTCTTTGATATGTATACACTATGTATGCCCATTTAACCCTCACTTGCCCTTTGCTATGTTCACATACACACATATAGCCTCTTAAATAAGTATTTATGAATACAGTTAACTTAGCTATGTATGTAATTATATATATTAGCATATTGTGTTGTAATATATATGTTTATATAACCATTTGAAATGCCATGATTATAGACCTAATGTTGAATACCAATATATGTATGTGTATATATGTGTAGACATATATAGCTTAAAGTAATAGATTACCTAGTGTATATCCAATGTGAATTCTTGCCTATTTGAGTATTGAATAATTGCATGCTATATAGAGTTGGGTGTATATTGGCTTGTATAGCCTTGTATTAATGTGTGCTTGCTAGGATAGTCTTGGTTAGGCCTAGTAAGACTTGCTGGGTTAGGACATGACCTAGTTTGACCTAGTTTGACTAGTGCAGTTGACCAGAGTTGACCAATGGTTGACTTTGGCCTAGTTTGACCTAAATTCATGTAGAATGCATTATAGTGCTTTATATTACCCTTCTGTACATGTTGTGACCTGTGCTGTTCTAATTAGGAGCCAGACACCTCTCCTCGGATAGTATCTTTACCTTGGACATTCAGATATCAGGCGAGTACATTCTCTGATCATTTCATATCCTGCTTTGAATTATTTCCTGCAGTAGATTACTTTACTTGTACTGTCACGATGGTCACACGGATTGGTACTATATGAATCCTTTTTTGAGATATTATCCTTAGGGAATCGGGTACTACAAGTTCTGTGCGTTTCATTTACATGGCGTATCACTATGCTTCATTGGTTCTTTGATCACTTACGACATATACTCTTATGATCGTAGAGTCTTCCTGGAATCTTACACTGTTGGGTTACCCCTAGAATCCCCATTTATGGGACTTACACTGTTGGGTTATCCCCAGAATCCCCATTTATGGGACTTACACTGTTGGGTTACCCCCAGAATCCCCATTTATAGGACTTACACTGTTGGGTTACCCCCAGAATCCCCATTTATGGAACTACTATGTACCATCCTTCGGGGCTACCACCCTTCGGGGGCTTACCACCCTTCGGGGGCTTACCACCCTTCGGGGGCTGTTACATAGCATCATATAACATAACCTGGCTGGATCCTTGTTTATTGATTGGGGGTACGGGGGAGTATTACATGTTCATATTGTACTCTGACTCACTAATCACTGCTAGTTCTCTATGTATAGTAGATATTTCTATTACAGTTCTCTCTCTGTTTACATACTGTTTTCCTTCAGTACCTGTATCTTACTTTACTGCATGATTATATTTTCTAACCTGCTATAATCTGTTGAGATGTACTGTACTCGCTCCAGTCCTGACTGGACCTGTTGATAAATTTTACAGATAGCCTGGAGGTGCCTGCTAGCCTAGAGGAGATACATTAGAGGATGTTTAGATAGTTATTTCATTTGTCTGGAGTTGTACTTGATTTGTGGATTACTGTATTTGAGTTTTGAGATGTATTTCTGGGTTTATGTATCTTGGACACTTAGACTTCTATCTCCTGTATCTCTTTGGATTTCATGTTTTATCTATCATTATCATGCTCTGCCTTAGATGTGGTTGAGACTGTATCTGCTATGTCACCCCCATTCGGGGAGTATAACTGCTTAGCATTATATTGTTAGATGTTGTGACCTAGGACAGCGTTCTACTGCCGACACTGCGGCGTAGGCTGGGCGTTGTTACGTTCTTGTACCCAAACAGTGGGTGCGGGTCGTGACATAGAGTCTTCAACAAAAGAACCATGATCGTTGAAGAATCTATCAACGTCAAGTTTGATGAGCTAAATCAACACTTAGACGATGATGACAATGAAGACATAATCGCACCATGTATAGCTACTGCAAACCTTCACACAAAGATGCAGAACCATCACATCATGCATCAGATGAACCTCCAAGCAAAGAAGCTGGAACTAAAAATCTTGAGACTACACCAAAAGAGATGAGATTCTTGGCTAGTCATCCAAAGGACTTGGTAATTGGTGAGATTACCAAGGGTGTAAGTACTCGTTCCTCTAATAAAAATATAGCTTCTTGTGTTGCTTTTGTCTCGCAGTTTGAACCCAAAATATTAATGATGCATGTAGTGATAATTTTTGGTTAGATGCTATGCAAGAGAAATTAAACCAATTCGAACGAAATCAAGTTTGGGAACTTGTTCCCAAGCCTATTGATCATCCGGTCATTGGCACCCGATGGGTATTCCAAAATAAACTGAACGAGAATGGTTTAGTGACTCATAATAAGGCTCGACTCGTAGCTCAAGGATACAATCAGGAAGAAAGTATCGACTACGATGAGACTTATGTCCCAGTTGCGAGATTAGAATCCATTTGCATGTTATGTGCATTTGCATGTTTTCATAATTTTAAATTATTTCAAATGGATGTCAAAAGCGTATTTTTAAATAGTTTTATAAAAGAAGAGGTTTATGTATCTCAACCACCCGATTTTACTAATTTTAAATTTCTTGAATATGTTTTCAAGTTGAAGAAAGCTTTATACGGTTTGAAACAAGCCCCTCGTGCTTGGTACGATCGTCTAAGCACTTTTCTACTTGATAATGGTTTTTCAAAGGGAAAGGTTGACACTACTTTGTTTATAAAATCTTTGAATAATAATATTCTTTTGATTCGAGTCTATGTAGATGATATTATCTTTGGATCTACTGATGAATCTCTTTGTCAAGAATTTTCAAAGTGTATGCAGAATGAGTTTGAGATGAGCATGATGGGAGAGCTGAAATTCTTTCTCGGACTACAAATCAAACAAACCAACAATGGGACGTTCATAAATCAAGCAAAATACACAAATGATCTATTGAAGAAGTTCGACATGGAAACAGCAAAACCACTCAACACTCCAATGGCGACTTCAACCAAGCTTGATATTAATGAACAAGGCAAACCTGTCGACATACGTAAGTATCGAGGTATGATCGGTAGCTTACTATATTTAACTGCTACTCGACCAGACATTATATTCAGTGTTTGTTTATGTGCTCATTTTCAAGCTAATCCTAAGGAATCACATTTGTGCGCAGTTAAGCGTATCTTCCGATACCTTAAAGGCACTTCTTCTGTCGGCTTATGGTATCCCAAAACCACGTCGTTTGACCTAACCGGTTATTCAGATGCTGATTTTGCCGGATGCAAAGTAGATAGAAAAAGCACTAGCGACACATATCATTTCCTAGGAAAAGCTCTAGTCTCTTAGTTTAGCAAAAAGCAAAATTCTGTTGCATTATCAACAACCGAGGCTGAGTATATCGCCACAGGACGTTGTTGTGCACAAATTTTATGGATGAAACAAACTTTAGAAGACTATGGATTGCATTTTACACACATACCCATTTTCTGTGACAACACTAGTTCTATTAATTTGACTAAAAATCCAGTATGTCATTCTCGTACTAAATATATCGAGATTCGACATCACTTTTTTAGAGATCATTAACAAAATGGAGATATAGACCTTGTATACATAGACGCACAGAATCAATTAGCTGACATACTCATAAAACCTTTAGCGGAAAATTGTTTCAATTATTTACGTCGAGAATTAGGCATTTTAGATGTCAATAATATTAATTAATTTTGTTTTTGTCACGATCCGTACCCACTTTTCGGATACGAGACGTATCCAAGCCAGCCTACGTCGCAGAGTCGGCGGTAGAACGCTGTCAAGCCCGCAAGAAATAAATGCTCAAAATATAATATTTGCTGCTCATTCACATTTTTAAATTTGTTATAACATTTATAATTAAAGAAAATACAAGATTTTATAATTAATGAAATTGATACAACTGCTATCTATTTCTAGGTTTCTGTATGCAAGTACCCCCGAATCTCCCAAGCTAAGTGAAGCCACAGCTAACCTGAAAATGATGGTTTCCAGTCAGGAATGGAACAAGTACACAAACCAACGGCAATGCGAAAACACAATAGAATTAACAAGACATGAAAATAACATATGAGATATGAAAACTGGAAAGTACTGATGACATGGCACGGTGGAGAAGAAAAGGAAAATAAATAAAAGACAACTGCCTATGTGGTGTGAAATATCTGTTTCGACATGTGAACGGCTAGGAGGTAAATCCGGCACCTGCACGTGTCATGTGCAGGTGCTATTGTTCACGAATAGACATCATGGGAATAGTTTTGGGTAGTCCACATGTCTACTAAGATATTTTCCCTCCCGACTACTCCGTGTGACGAGCGTGTCAACAAGAAGCAAGATATATGTATAAACATGAAATGATAAGACTACTATGAATCGAAAGCAATCAGAAAATGCACTTGCCTGTGGTCCTTTGCCGGTGAAACCGATAATTCCGTTGAGTCCAGGATAGTCCGATTAGCCTATGGTCGATGTGAAGGAGTTCGGATTTTGCAAGAAGATAGGAAATGATCAATTAGTCATAATGGCAATCTAATCTAAGAGGATTTGATTTAAGATAAAGGTCATCCTTAACTAGAAGTACGTATATATATTTATCTAGAAAAAATTTATAAACCATTTCAGAAAACTTTATGAAACATATTAGAAAGGCTTTTAAGAAAATCATTTAAAGATATAAAACTCTATTTTAGAAGTATTTGTTATTTATATTTATAGAGCCCAAAAACATGATTTACAAGTCAAGTAATATATATAACTATTTTAGAAATTTTATTTATAATAGTATAAACTATATTTCTAGCCAAAACACCTTTGGATAAATACTTGAAATTGTTTTAGGGCTAAAAACACACTTTGTCAATATATATATATAAAAAATTTGTTAAAAATCTATCTTTGGAAAAACAGCTATAAATATTGTAGCAATTTAT
Organism: Iris pallida; assembly: GCA_029216955.1. Classification (NCBI taxonomy): domain Eukaryota; kingdom Viridiplantae; phylum Streptophyta; class Magnoliopsida; order Asparagales; family Iridaceae; genus Iris; species Iris pallida. The sequence continues at coordinate 29,492 of JANAVB010023338.1, forward strand.
ATTTAAGTTGTGCATTAAAATACCAGTAGAATCGTACAACCATATAATTTAGAAATACTACTCCACTTTTCCTAAAATAAGTAATATAACTAAACTATTATCAAATACTATAAAATGATAAATATCATCAACATATTACAATGGTATTAATAATATATCCATAATAACTAATAGTTCTGAAGTTAGCACTGATTTAATACGTAATAGCAATAATAATAAATAGAAATATGACAACAATCTTAACTCCTCTCAATTCCTGTATAGTAGAACCAACAGCAATTGCTTGTTGTTCTCGTCCATGCCTTTAGAAAGAGTAAAGTACAGAGAGAGGAGAGGGTTTTAAAGAATAAAAATAAATAGTGAGAGAGTGTTCCCAGAACACTCTTAGGAAATAGAAAATAAAGAAAGAGAAAAAAATCAAGGAAGAAGAAGAGGAGGAAGGAAGGGTCGAGACTCACCAGGAGAGGGGAGGGGTGTCCCTACACCGCGCGCGGCGGAGGCGGAGCTGAAGGCAGCGGCGGCGACGATGCCGACGGCTCGGCGGGTGCTCTGGAAAGCGTGGCGTCGGCGGAGGCACACGGGGAGGCGCGTGCGCGCAGGTCCGGCTAGACCACAGAAAGGGTCGGGCGCTCGCGGCAGTTTTCTCCGGTCTTGCGGCGCTCGAGGGCTGCTCACGGCGGACACCGCGAAGGGACAGCTCCGGCGAGGCTGTCATGGATGGACGAGGAGGCAAGGAGTTAGGGTTTTGGTTTTGATTTCTATACGTGTCCTTGTGTCGGACACATGAACATGGTTTTTGGATGGATGGTGCCCGGTATATCGGACACGGTGATGGTGTTATGTGGTTTGACGGTCGTGTCTGAGAGCGGGACACGGAATTTGTACTGTGATGTAATTAGCTAGACACACCGAGATAAAGGGATTGATGTAGACACGGATACGAACACCCGGGGACGGACCCGGCTGACACAAAGAAGATATTTGACTGGACACAGATGTAGGACGTGGAAAATTATGACACGCTGTCATTTTTATCCATACGCTTAAAGACAGATGTCAGTTGAAGCCATACGCTCAAGCAGAAGTCTCAAGGCCATACGCTCATCAAAAGCCATACGCTCAGTGGATATTCTTTATTATTTCTTAAAAATGACAGCACAGCATACACTAATGAAGAATGAATCTGACGTCTCGTCTTTCGTGTAAAAATAATGGTCACGAAAAGAGTAACCGTCATTTAGGATTTTAAAGAGTTGATTTTGTCTTTTACGAGGACAGCTCAGCAGATCATTAATGCAAAAGCCATCATTACTGTCGATTCTGACAGTCTGTCAGCCGTCATATCTGCAGTCACGACGCTCGAGAAAATCTTTTTGACAGTTTATTAAAAGATATGGTGTATCAAAGAAGATTGATGATAGCCACGTGGCCACTTCTCCAGTGAGCGTATCGACCTCACATGACTCCTTCTTCATCCAGTCAAGTAAGCGTATGGACTTCACAGGGCTCCTTGCCAGCCAAGTGAGCGTATGGGCCTCACATGATTCTACGCTGTCCAAGTGAGCGTATGATTCTTCCTCAAAAGGCAGCGTATAGCAGTAGTCATATCCAGAATGACTTTTCAACGTGCAGTCAACACACGTTCTTACGTGTCCTGCACTCAGTCACCCACTTCTTCAGAAGTTATGCAACGTGGCATCCATGCCACCAGTTTCTCCTGAACATGCTCCACTTCTTTCAATCGCACGCTAATGTGTCTTCATCAGATTTTGCCACGCGTCCCTGCAGTTTTGCACACGTCTAGTAATTGCCTGAGCGTATGCTTAAGGGCAGTTATCCTGAACTCTATAAAAAGGAGTTTCTTCATCTTCATCAAGGGAACAGAGAATTGGTCAGAGAGAACAGAGAGATTGCCCAGTTGCTGTCCAAGGTTCTTCAAAGTTCGAGTGTTCTTCATCGCATCGTCCAAGGGATAGAGTAATCGTCTTCTAGATTAGATTCCTACAGTTGTAATTTTCCCAGATACAAAATAAATAAAGTGAATTTATTTATGGAAAACAAATTGGCGACTCTGCTGGGGAAAGCTGTCTCCTCCAATGAGATAGCGACAACTCAATGCGATACTTCGTCGATCGGCTCAACGAAGAAAGTGATGGTCGTGCAATTCGACCAATCTGCTTATGAAGAAATGCTCAAAGTGAAGGAAGGCCGAATTACTTCTTCCACTTCTGTTGCTGCCAAGAAGCAGGGACACTCTGTCTATGTCCCTAGGTCTTCTTCAATGGTCCGAGACGTTTCTGTCACCTCTTGTGCTGACAAGAATATGTCTTCAACTTCAATGAAGCTCGCCTCGGCTTCTTTGAACAAAGCAACAGTGGTTTCTCCTGGTCACACTGACAAAATTGGTTCTTTAACCAAGTCAGCATATCCAAGGAAAACCATCTTTGAAAACGGTAAAGTCTCTTCTTCTTCTTCCATTCTTACGACAGCAGTCGGCTCTTTAGCCATCAATGACTCTGTACGTATGACGGTCAAAGAACAGCGTACGGCAAAACCAGCGTATGACAAAGTCCAACATCAGGCAGTATACGCTAAGCCAAAGCCAGCGTATGCACATAAGAAGGCAGCGTATGGCCAAAGCTCCAATCGAAAGACAGCGTATGCTAACAGAGATAGTCCTTTGACTAATTCTCAAAATCAAACTGGGGGTTCCCTTCTACAGAACATACAAATGATTCCTCCACAAATTGTACATCTGGTGCCAACCAAGGAGAAAGACTCTTTAGTCAATCTTTCAACTCCTGAGGTCTTTACCTCTAGAGTTAATTTGACTAGTAATTTTACTAGATCAAACAAAGGAAAATGCCTTTTGGCTACTTCCTCTAAAGATGGATTATTAGCGACTCCCAGTCGGAATAATACTCATCTTCCTTCTCTCAAAATCTCTCGATCCGAGAAAGGTAAATTACAAGTATCTAAGACTGAAACTAAAGTCATATCTACGACGGATCTTCGTAATAAGCTTAAACAGAATCATCTTGATTCTACTAAAACAAGTATACCAGATCCTGATACAGAATATGCTAAGAACTATGTGGCTCAAATTAATCAGTCCTTATACACTCAAGAGCCGAGAAGACAGAAGAACAAAAGACAAGTTTCTATGCAGAAACTATCTTCAAATATTTCCCAATCTGTTCCTACAGATCTTCGGGAGTATTTACAAAATAAACGGAGAACTGACACTCCGTCAGGCTATGATATTGCTCATATTTGCCATGAACAGTATGGCTGCAACTTCCAACCTCGAGTTGTGATTCAGTGTTGTTGTTCATCAGAAAGACAATCTGTTTTCGAACGGATACAATATGAACCAATATTGGATGAAAATGAACCCCTCTATGCTTCTATCAATATGACATCCAGAAATATTGGGGGTAATATACGATCTGATGCTATATCTGATTCTGAAGATGGTGTTTATCTTGGCACCCGATCCAGGACCAGAGCTTTAGCCAGGGTCTCTTCTTATTCTCATCCAAGTGATAATCCGGAGATCACAGAAGACTTCCTTGGAGAGTCCAACTTTCCAGCATTATCTCCTATAAACTGTCCTGGGAAAGATACTGACTCTCACAGCGATGATTCAGAACAAACTGTTTCATCAGTTATTCCTCGAATAATTACCACTTATATGGTAGATAGCAATCAGGAACCTTCAACTAGCTCCGAAGCTCATGAACAGAGGATTTCTTCCTTAGAACAACAGTTACGAGCTATGGCAGATACATTGAGTGCTATGCACACTCTTATGCAAACTCAGCATCAAACTCAGCAAGTTCAACAAACAGTACCACCAGTGGTATTAAATACTCATGTTGCTTCAAATCCTGAACCCTCTAATATTCTGGGGGTACAGTCCAATGTTCCCGTACAAACCACTCTAAGTCAGTCTGGAGATGGGGGTGGTACATATGCTGCAGTTCCTCCTCCCAGTTATACTCAACAAGCTACAAATCTACAATCATCCGGAATTGTTAATGAAGAGTTAAAGAATCTCAAAACTCAATTCGAGGCATTCAAACAGAAGGATGGTTTACAAAGGTTAGGCATCAAACAGCCTTATCCGATAGAATGGAAGCAGGTATCGTATCCACCAAAATACAAACCTCCGACCATCTCTTTCTATGATGGGACAACCTCTCCAAGTCAGTTCATTAATCATTTTGAAGTAATGACTGATCAACTGCAACCAAGTGACGCTCTCCTTACTCGGGTGTTCATTGGATGTCTCAAAGGAACAGCTTATGAATGGTATAGAAGCCTCCCTGATGGGTGCATTACTTCATTTACTGGTTTTAAGCAAATGTTTCTCGAACGGTTCTATGAGGGGCTTAATGACATGACAATGTCAGCCCTCATAAGAATTAAACAGAAAAATAATGAAACCACTGAGGACTTTATTGAAAGATTCAGAAGAGAAGCCCTCAAAATGCCTCTCGGAACTCCCAATGTTGTTACCATCGATACTTGCAAATCAAATCTTCTACCAATAATCAGTATGTGGACTGGATCCACTCAGTTCCAAGATTGGCCTTCTTTCATCATCAGTGCCAAAGCTGCTGAAGTCAGTGCTGAAACCTTTAAAGGTCTGGGGGTACAAATGGCTCCCAAGGACTCAAATCAGAGTGCTAGACCCAATAATCGTAAAGGGAAAGAGGCTCTTGAAATCAATCTCCAGAGCAGTAGTCAAGAGATAAAAACTACCCAATCTATTCCAACTCCCACAAATCAACAACAGAGACCTCCTCGGCCGAAGGAAGAATATTCTTTTGATGATGATGATGTTCAGGGTATCTTTGAATGTTTGCTCAAAGGCAACAAAATACAATTACCAGAAATCAAAAAGCCTGATGAAGCTAACAAGACAGATCATCCAAAATATTGTCCATATCATAGAATGCTGGGTCACACAATTCGATCTTGCTATGTATTGAAAGGAAAAATTCAAGAGATGATCAAGTCAGGAGTTGTAACACTGACGCCCAAAGACAAGACAGTCACAGCAAATGTGATTTCAATGCAATTTGGTGACTTCCCTCCCTTAATGGTGGAAAGTGGGATTATTCCTATTCCCAAAGCAACTCTCGAAGTTGTAAATACTCCACCAGCACAATATGAAGGACTTGTTCCTATCACAACTAAGAAGGGAGAAATCATGTGGATTCACCCAGACTTCAAGACAGAGTTTGAGACATCTTCCTCTTCTCCTCGGAAGATTTCCTCATCTAAAAAGAAGTTCGGGAAGACTAAGTCATGCAATGTGACTTCTAGTTTCTCACCTGATTTTTATCTAACCTCTACTTTCATCTCAGCAGAAAATTCATTCCCTAATGAGATAAAATCTGTACCTCAATCTGAAAATAGGTACAAGCCAGCATTTCATCTATATAGTTCACAATCTCGTGAATTAATGGCGAAGATGGGTTATGATTTAACCATTGCTCCTGGTCTGAACTCGGGCAAAGGACTCCGAGCACCTTTAGCCATCACTATGAGACATAATCAATCTCGTGTTGGTCTCGGTTTCTGGAATGAAGCTCTAATCAAGCATAAAAGAACCAAGAGCAAAATGAAGAATTGCAACATGGTTTCGATAGAATCTGAATCTGAAGTCGAAGCTCATGCTGGAACTCGGTCCGGAAAAGTATATCTGAAAGATTATGCTGACATTCCGGAAGAAATTCCTGATGTCCCTCCAATTACAACTCCAGCACCAGTATCTATCGAAGAACTTGCAAATGTTCCTGTTGAAGCAGTTCTTTCTAAACCAACAGCAGCTGACAAAGGCAAACAACAAGTCCGCTTTGACAAACCACTGAAGAAGTTATCTCCTACAGGACTTGAAAAGCCTTATAATTTTGACATATTGGCTCAACTAGCCAATACACCAGCCAAATTGTCGATCTTCGAGCTCTTACGCCTCTCTAAAGAGACTCGAGAAACTTTAAGTGAAGCACTGCTGCAAGCAGAAACCTGCTTAACTTTTCTCAAAAAGTTGGAAACAGACCCTGTTTCTCATTGTCATAATGTATTGGAATTTATTCCAAACATTACCTTTACGCAGGACGATATGCTGCTAGAGGATAATCGACATGACCGTCCTTTATATCATACAGGATATATTGATTCTATGAAGGTTGATCGTCTACTGATTGATCCAGGATCTGCTCTCAGTATCATGCCAAAAGCTATGCTAGATGCATTGAAGATACCTGTGCATAGTCTCTCTGGCACTATCACTACTATATTGGGATTCAATCAAGGAAAAAGTGAGCCTCTGGGCAAGATTCGCCTTAAATTTCAAATAGGCGATCTTCGTACTAAGGTTACTTTTTACATCATCGACAACCATAGATGTTCCTACAATGCTCTATTGGGAAGACCATTCTTGCATGAACATAATATTGTTCCTTCAACTCTTCATCAATGCTTCAAATATGTTGATGATAATGGAGAAGTTCAGAAGGAGGTCGCAGATCTCTACCCATTTAAAGGAGTCGAAGCCTACTTCAGTGACGCTCGCATGTACAAAGACGAATACTCAAAAGTCTTGCAAGCTATGGATGACGATGATGAGACATCCAAAGATGATACTTTTGTTATTCCTGTAAAAGGGCGTATTATTCCTCCGCAGTCAATTAAATCATCTGAAGAAGGTTCACTGATAATTCCTGTCAGTGGACGTATTACTGCATTGTCCTCTCAAGCTCCTCAAGGTTCACTGATGATTCCTGTCAGTGGACGCATTACTCCCCCTCCACCTTCTCAGGCTAGATCAGATACTCTGGTCATACCAGTCAGTGGACGTATTTCTTATCCACAAACTTCTTCAAGGGAGCTCACCTCTTCTGAGCCTTTTGTTATCGATCTTAATCGAAACAAAGTTAATGATCAATCTTCCTCTTTCCCTTTTGTCATTAATTTGACAAAGTCTGATAAGGCTCAGCCTTCTGTTGTAAATACAGTATTTGATATTAATGAAACATCTCCTTTGCAGTATATTGATGTCTACAATCATGTACAAAGTTATTTACAATTGTTAGATAACTTAAAATCATTAACTATAGGAGTTGTTCAAACTCTTCATACAGACGTATCATTGGAGTCCATACAAAAATCATACTTTGTAGTTCCTGCTCGAAAGAAAGGAGAAAATCCAATATTCTTCTATAAAGGACCCCAAAACCCTTCCGGACTAGAAGAAGATGATGTAAACAATGATACTGGAAGGTTACAACTGCGTCGCTACAGTCAACAATCCAAGAATATTATCAAGAATATGGGTTATGACTTCAGAACCATTCTTAATAATAGAAAAGGAAGAAGAATGCCTATTCGAATTCCTCCATTAAAATACGGAAGGACAAAATGTGGCTTAGGTTACACTGCTCCTACCCCTTCTATCAACATAGTCCATGAAGAATTAAAATCCGATGAAGACAAACGATCTGAGTCTTCTGATTCTCTCTCTTAGGATTCTGACACTAGTATTGGCGATCTCCATCGCTCTATTCTATCCATCAATATGGTCTCTGTTGATGGCTCGCAAGAGGATGATGAAGATGAAGATGATTTTGAAATATCACCCGAATCAGAACAATGGGCTCAGAGATTAGATAATCAATGGAAATTCAGGTTCGAACAGAGAGAACCTCCTACTGAAGATAAGTTGATTCAAATTGACATTGGTGAAGAAGGGTCCCCTAAACCAATATTCATCAGTAAAAATCTTTCAGAAACAGATAAGCAAGACATGATCAAGCTTATTCGTGATTATATCGATGTCTTCGCCTGGAGCTACGAGGATATGCCAGGACTAGATCCGAAGATCGCAATGCACAAGCTTAATATTATGCCAAATGCTAAACCGGTCAAACAGCAACAGCGACGATTTCGTCCAGACATTATGGATGCAATTGAAGCTGAAGTCAACAAGCTTATGGCTTCCGGATTTATTCGAGAGGAACAACATCCTGAATGGGTGGCTAACATCGTTCCTGTCCTTAAAAAGACCGGCAAGATCCGAGTCTGTATAGATTTTCGTGATCTCAGTGCTGCTTGTCCTAAAGACGAGTTTCCTCTACCAATTACAGATGTGATGATTGATAACACATGCGGTTTCGAACGAATGTCATTTATGGATGGATATTCGGGATACAATCAAATCAAAATGTTTCCAGATGATGAAAAACACACTTCCTTCAGAACGCCGATCGGTACATACTGTTATACAGTGATGCCGTTTGGTCTCAAGAATGCAGGAGCAACATATCAGCGAGCAATGAGCACTATATTTTGCGAACATCTCCAAAAATAGTCGAATGCTATGTTGATGATATTACAGTCAAAAGTCGACGAAAGGAGGATCATATCCAAGATTTGAAGACTATCTTTGATTTAATACGTCAGCATCAACTTAAGATGAACCCTACTAAGTCCTTTCTGGGCATCTCTAGTGGCAAATTTCTCGGCTTCGTCATTACCGCTAAAGGTATACACGTGGATCCCGAGAAGATCAAAGCCATCCAAGAGATGCGTCCTCCACGCACCTTAAAAGAGCTACGAGGATTTCAAGGAAGAATCGCTTATATCAGGAGATTCATTTCTAACTTATCAGGACGCTGCAGACCATTCAACAAACTTATGAACAAAGGTGTATCTTTTATCTGGAACGAAGAATGTCAAAAAGCATTTGATGACATCAAACAGTATCTCATGAACCCTCCAGTTTTGGAACCTCCCGTCTTGGGAATACCATTTCTTCTATATGTTCGAGCCATGGATCATTCTCTTGGTGCGTTACTCGCCCAGAAAAATAAAGATGGTCATGAACAGGCTATTTATTATCTCAGTCGTACAATGACAGGCGCTGAACCGCGTTATTCTCCAATCGAGAAAGAATGCCTAGCATTAATGTTTGCTGTTCAGAAAACACGACATTATATTATCGGTCAAACGATTCATGTCATTTCTAGAGTGAATCCCATCAGGATTATGATGAAGAAACCTGGTATTCTCAACTCCAGACTAGCTAATTGGGGAATCTTATTAGCTCAATATGATATGCATTATATTCCTCAAAAGTCAGTTAAAGGACAAGCTCTTGCTGATTTCCTGGCAGCTCATGCAGTCCCAGAAGATTCTAAATTATATGATGAGATTCTCGATAAAGTTCTGGATTCAAACCTGGTTTCTGAAGAAATTCCTACCTGGCGTCTATTCTTTGAAGGAGCATCTAGAATAGGTCCTAATGGTAATATTGTCGCCGGAGTTGGGATTGTTCTTGTATCACCAGAAGGATTAACTATTCAAAGGGCTTATTCTCTGGATCAGTCATGTTCAAATAATGTAGCCGAATACAATGCATTGCTCATTGGTCTTCAATTGGCTAGACATCTAGATATTCAATATTTAGAAGTTTATGGAGACTCTAAGCTTATCATCAATCAGATCAGAGGAACGTATGAAGTTCGTCATCAAGATTTGATACCTTATCATCGAGCAGCACTCTCTATGGCCTCCTCCTTTGAAGGTTTTTTTATCGAACATGTTCGAAGAGCCTATAATACAGAAGCTGATGCTTTGGCTAACCTTGCTGCTGTATTAGCCATACCTATCAGACGTCAGCAAGTGATAGTGGTTTATAATCGAGAACTATTCTGTGTTGAGAATAATCTGGCTTTGACTTCTCTTCATAATCCAGATACTGATTCTTTCAACTTTGATGTTGGGTTAAAATTGGTCAAACTGTCGTCATTTTCTTCCGATTCTACAATGGAATATGTTTTTTCTAATAAAACAGAAACCATAGCTGAAGATTGGAGACGCCCATTTCTAGACTTTGTGTTGTATGACATACTTCCAGATAATCCGAATGAGGCAGCGTCTATTCGACGTCGATCTCTCAGATTTTATTATAATCATACTACAAAGACACTATATCGTCGAGCCTATGATGGTCTTCTTCTTCGATGCATTGCTGGTGAAGAAGCACAACAGATAATTCGTGAAGCACATGACGGTGTCTGCGGAGCTCATCAGCCAGGTCCAAAACTTCAAGATCGTATCCGACGTATGGGTTATTATTGGCCCACGATGATAGCTGATACTATTCAATATGCTCGGAAATGTAAAGCCTGTCAAATTCATGCAGACTTTATCCATCAACCATCGGAGTTCTTACACCCAACAGCGGCATCATGGCCCTTTGAAGCTTGGGGCATGGACGTCATCGGTCCTATTAATCCACCATCATCAAAAGGACATCGGTTTATTCTAGCAATAACTGATTACTTTTCTAAATGGGCTGAAGCAATCCCATTATCTGAAGTCAAGACTTCTAATGTTATCAACTTTGTCAAACATCATGTCATCTATCGATTTGGTGTTCCTCGGCGTATTATCCATGATAATGGACCACAGTTCGTCAGCCAGAAATTTACTCGGTTCTGTGATGATCATCGGATTAATAATCTGGCTTCTACAGCATATAATCCAGCAGCCAATGGACTAGCAGAGGCTTTCAACAAAACAATCATCAAACTCTTGAAAAAGTTTGTTTCTTCCAATAAACGTAACTGGAGTGAGAAGCTTGGTGAATGTTTATGGGCTTATCGCACCACAATTCGCAATGCGACCGGATGTACACCTTTCTCTTTGGTATATGGGTGTGAAGCTGTTCTTCCTCTCGAGATACAGATTCTTTCTTTAAGAATTGCGATTTCCAATGAACTTACTACAGAGAATAATGATCGTCTTCGACTTCAAGAATTGGAAGCTCTAGATGAAAAGCGATTGTATGCTCAACAAAATATCGAGCTATATCAAGCCCGAATCTCAAAAGCTTTTAATCGGAAAGTCAAAGTCAGAACATATCAAAAGGGAGAATTGGTCCTTACTGTCAGACGTCCGATGACCATGACACATATGAGCAAAGGCAAATTTGATGCGAAATGGGAAGGCCCATTCGTAGTAAACAAAGTCTTCTCTAATGGAGCATATCAGCTTGCTTCTATGGATGGGAAAGTCACGATGATGCCTATCAATGGCAAATTCTTAAAGAAATATTATGTATAAATAATATTTTTATTACTCCCCAGCAAGTGTAAAAACAAAAATTTATTCTCTTCTCTACAAAAGCTATTTCGATGTCATTATCCCCAGCGGAAACTGATATTCTACCATGTATCATTTTCCCAGAGAATTTGATATTTTGTCTTATTAGATTCCCAGTGGATTTAATAAAGATCTTGTATAGAAAATCATGTCCATATTACCTCTGAATTTTCTATCTCAGTATGTATCATATTTTCTCTTCTATGAAAATAATATCTCGTCCTTTTTTTCTAAAAGGCAAAATAATCTAAAGCATGAAGGATATAATATCATAAACAAAGTTTCTTTAAATAGAGTTTATTTGAGACAAATTCTTCAAGAAATACATTATCATGGAAGATCACTGTTATCCCTTTCATACTTGGGACGAGGACCACATACATAATTAGCAAAAAAAATTGAATACATCATCTCCTGATCGCACCAAGAACTGACAGGTAGCCAGCCTCATTGCTTCTTCTTCTTCGGTTTCTCCTGGTTCGACCAGAAAATCCAAGATATCTTTCGGCAGCTTGGGAACAGACGAGCTTTCGCCCGTCTCCTTCTTCTGTGGAGTTGAGTGCTCTTTAGCATTTTCATCAACTCTGGAGACGACTTCGACTTTCTTCATGTTTTCCTCGAAAGACATTTTGAATAAAAAGAATGATGTGTGATCCTTCTACTCAAAGATATGCTCTATTTATAGGCATATGGTTACCAGAATCGAAATGACGTGTTCTTTCCCAAGATTCATTCATTCATACTTGACCATTCATTCTGTTCATCCGATGGTTCATCCGTTCATTCGCTTAACGATTCATCCGTTCATAAATCTTCTATCAATTTATTAAGTGTGGATTCGTTATTTGATCACGTTTTCATAACCTTTGAATCGATTCCGAATCTACTTATTTGACCTCTGCATAGAAATCAATCTATTTTCTTTTTGAGTTCCTACATATTATCACGTCCATAATACCTCTGATAATATCATATACTCTAGAACAGAAAAGAAGATTTCATTATCTATCATGTCCACAATTCATCCACAAATACAAATCATTGAGCATAGAAGAATTGTCATTTCCATTCCCATATCTTCATAAAAAGTCTATTATATTTCTTAGACTTTCCTACAAATCATAATGGAAATCTATTACAAAATCTTGGATTTTCATTCTATGTACGACTGAGATCTATTTCTTCTTGGATCTTCTTCGGCAATCTCGTTGTTTGTGGCAATTCCTGACTGTCTGGGCCTCAGTCACGACCAGATCAACAGAAATCAAACTCTGGTCTTATCTCTCAGACGAGAGGAGAACTACAGAGTATGGCAACACGATGACGTGTTGCTGCCACTACAGCGCGTGGAGGAACGGCGGCACCTCAAGCAGACAGGAATGTATCCAAACCTTGGGATACAATTCCTAGTCCTGCCGTGAAAGGAACTCTACTACCCGATTTCTTGGGGTAGAGTTGACTCCACCATCCAACTCTCGTGTATAAAGGCTCTTTCTACCATCTGAGGAAGACCCTTCTATCCCACGAAGAGTTCTGAGTTGTCTGATTTGCGCGTCAAAAGCGCATGAGTTGTCTGATTTGTGCGTCAAAAGCGCATGAGCTCCCTGATGTTGGTGTCAGCAGGATATTCTCCACAGCATCCACATCACCAATGCCAGTTCTGAAGAAAATTCTCAGCCGAGCTTCTGCAGAAGACAAGCAAAGAGATTAAAACAACAGAAAGCGTGCATTCGTCAAACAGAGACAGGCGTGTATTGTTCAGTCAGAAACAAGAGCCCATCTTCAACAGTAAAAAAAAATGGTGGTACGCGTACTTACCATCAAGTTTGGTGTTAAGGATTGGCAAACCCATGTTTGATACAGTGCACAGAAATCGAATATTAGAAAGCATTGCTTTCCTGTTCGAGAATGAAATCTCTCAAATATTTCATTTCTCAGAGAAGAAAGAAAAGAGTAGGGGATGAGTATCTGTGAAACTCAGCTACCTATTAAAGGATGAAGTACGAGCCTATTCTTGGAAAGGATCCACAAATAGCGCTCATAAAGCGTGGAATGAATGACACGTGTACTTTGGAAACTTGCATAGTCTTGGAAACGTTCAAAGAATACTTTCCGTAACGTTGGGAGATGGCGTAACTTACGGCTATTTATTGGTGCACGCTTTTTAGCGTAATTCACAACGTCGAAGGACAGCGTAGTTGATAGCGTAACATACGCTATTCATTGGCATACGCTATCCAGCGTGATAGCGTAACATACGCTATTTATTGGTGTACGCTATCTAGCGTAACTTATAACTTGGAAAGCAGCACAACAATGGAGACAGTCAAAGAGTGCTAATTAAATTAAAAGTACGCAGATCATACACAGAAATTATACTTCATTTCTTCAAAACAGGCACTAATGGCCTGACAAAAGACAAAACAAAAGTGCAACAAAAGCATGAAGAGTCACTTTCCAAAGCGACTGAGCTTGTTGTCTAGTTCTTCCACGCTCTTAACTCCCAAGCGGTGCAACAGAGCCTTGAACTTGTCACGTTGCTCTATGAGGCTGCGTCCGTCAGAAGGAGCTGAGTCATCCAAGCCAAAATAGCTCAAGAAATTCTTGGCTAGTTGTTTGGGGTCATCTTTGAGCTCGAGGACAAAGGGCTCCGGCTCTTCACCCCCAAAAGTGGGGTCCCCATGAGAACAGAATCCTAACTTGCGTGCTTCTTCTTCAGCAGCTTCCTTTGGAGTCATGGTTGCAAGAGACGAATGTCAAGAAATTGAATTCCCTCAGTTTATATAATAGAGCTTGCTGGCTGTTCATATTCTTCCATTAGATTCAATCAAATCTCGAAAAATGAAAAGTCATCATGACATTTAATAAATTCATTTTGCATGAACAGACTCTTGCCAGCGTGTCAGGACTCATTCCCACTTTTTGTTCAAAGTAATTTCGAACTTTTGAAACTCATAAAGTTCGAAAACTTTGAAGGGGGTCTTGTAGGACGTGGAAAATTATGACACGCTGTCATTTTTATCCATACGCTTAAAGACAGATGTCAGTTGAAGCCATACGCTCAAGCAGAAGTCTCAAGGCCATACGCTCATCAAAAGCCATACGCTCAGTGGATATTCTTTATTATTTCTTAAAAATGACAGCACAGCATACACTAAATGAAGAATGAATCTGACGTCTCGTCTTTCGTGTAAAAATAATGGTCACGAAAAGAGTAACCGTCATTTAGGATTTTAAAGAGTTGATTTTGTCTTTTACGAGGACAGCTCAGCAGATCATTAATGCAAAAGCCATCATTACTGTCGATTCTGACAGTCTGTCAGCCGTCATATCTGCAGTCACGACGCTCGAGAAAATCTTTTTGACAGTTTATTAAAAGATATGGTGTATCAAAGAAGATTGATGATAGCCACGTGGCCACTTCTCCAGTGAGCGTATCGACCTCACATGACTCCTTCTTCATCCAGTCAAGTAAGCGTATGGACTTCACAGGGCTCCTTGCCAGCCAAGTGAGCGTATGGGCCTCACATGATTCTACGCTGTCCAAGTGAGCGTATGATTCTTCCTCAAAAGGCAGCGTATAGCAGTAGTCATATCCAGAATGACTTTTCAACGTGCAGTCAACACACGTTCTTACGTGTCCTGCACTCAGTCACCCACTTCTTCAGAAGTTATGCAACGTGGCATCCATGCCACCAGTTTCTCCTGAACATGCTCCACTTCTTTCAACCGCACGCTAATGTGTCTTCATCAGATTTTGCCACGCGTCCCTGCAGTTTTGCACACGTCTAGTAATTGCCTGAGCGTATGCTTAAGGGCAGTTATCCTGAACTCTATAAAAGGAGTTTCTTCATCTTCATCAAGGGAACAGAGAATTGGTCAGAGAGAACAGAGAGATTGCCCAGTTGCTGTCCAAGGTTCTTCAAAGTTCGAGTGTTCTTCATCGCATCGTCCAAGGGATAGAGTAATCGTCTTCTAGATTAGATTCCTACAGTTGTAATTTTCCCAGATACAAAATAAATAAAGTGAATTTATTTATGGAAAACAAATTGGCGACTCTGCTGGGGAAAGCTGTCTCCTCCAATGAGATAGCGACAACTCAATGCGATACTTCGTCGATCGGCTCAACGAAGAAAGTGATGGTCGTGCAATTCGACCAATCTGCTTATGAAGAAATGCTCAAAGTGAAGGAAGGCCGAATTACTTCTTCCACTTCTGTTGCTGCCAAGAAGCAGGGACACTCTGTCTATGTCCCTAGGTCTTCTTCAATGGTCCGAGACGTTTCTGTCACCTCTTGTGCTGACAAGAATATGTCTTCAACTTCAATGAAGCTCGCCTCGGCTTCTTTGAACAAAGCAACAGTGGTTTCTCCTGGTCACACTGACAAAATTGGTTCTTTAACCAAGTCAGCATATCCAAGGAAAACCATCTTTGAAAACGGTAAAGTCTCTTCTTCTTCTTCCATTCTTACGACAGCAGTCGGCTCTTTAGCCATCAATGACTCTGTACGTATGACGGTCAAAGAACAGCGTACGGCAAAACCAGCGTATGACAAAGTCCAACATCAGGCAGTATACGCTAAGCCAAAGCCAGCGTATGCACATAAGAAGGCAGCGTATGGCCAAAGCTCCAATCGAAAGACAGCGTATGCTAATAATGAGATTTCAAGAATAATTATTCTAGGAAAAGTAAATGGTAATCGCCATCATAAATTTTAATTAGTTTTTGAACACAAAAATAATGGCAAATATCTTATACTAGGAGATAAAATATAATTTTTATTTTTCGACAATGAATTAAAATAAAAGAAATTTCAAAAGATATGGGAAGAGGGGTTACAGTTTTATTAATTAATTTATTCGATACTCAAAAACTATTTTCGAGACAAGCCCAAAAAGAGTCTGTCTGTCGCCACGACTACGGTCGAAGCGAAGCGGTACTTAAGAGTTCCCCGGTGAACCTCTGTTAGCTGGGACAGTACTCCTACAGCTAATCTGAGACAAATGCTGAGTAAAGAATATTAATTTATAAAATAATATTAATTATATTATTTTGAGATTTAAAATTACTAACTTTGAATTAAGCATTTGAAACGAATTAATGAAAAAGAATGTGGCCTCATTTGAATCATTATTATATATATATATATATATATATATATATATATATATATATATATATATATATATATATATATATATATATATATATATATATATATATATATATATAGCCAGGCAACCCTTGGCGAATTCGGCCCGAGTTCGGTCCGAATTCAGCCAGAGTTCGGCTTGGTATATATATGTACCAGCACAAACTCGAGGCTTCCTTCTTCTTCATTCTTCCCCACATCCTCATAACAGCAGCATCGCGCCTCCGAAACCCTAGCTTTTCTCCATCCTTGTTCTTCCAATCATTGTGGAGTTTCTCGTCCAAACTTTGGATTCGTGTAGAAAACTTCGTCCTCTACAACATATCCAATTTTTGGAAGGTATAATTCCTTCTCTCATCCACTTTTCAATACTTAGGGTTTCTAGAAAATTTTGGGAAAGAATGCCTAAGTTCAATCCCTTCAAGAGAAAGAAGACCAATGCCAGTGAAGAGGCATCGTCTTCAGATCCGCATACGGATTGCCTCTTTTCTCCGGTCCAATCGGACGATGGTGCGTCGGATGAGTTTTACTTTAAAACTTCCGATCAAGCCTTATTGTGGTACGCCGATTTTATCATGCGTACTATTTGCACCAGATCGCCGATTAAGTGAACTGTCTTTCCGGATCACCGCCCTTACTTTGAGGCATTAGGGTTACAATATTTTGTCACCTTACAATTCTCTATTGCCACTAATGCCATTAGATTATTCTATTATAATTTCGTGTTAGATACTTTTACCGCGAGGACACGTGTCGGAGGAATTGATATCGAATTCACTGATGAAACGTTAGCAGAAATCCTTGGTATCCCAAACGAAGGTGCCCCGCTCGATGACATCACTGATTTTGATTTTCCCGATGGCACGACACTCGTTAGTTTCTAGAATGAGCTTTGTGCGCCCGCACGCGCTCGTCCTGGAAAGTTCAAGGCTAATAACTTAAACTTGTTTAACTACGAATTACATCGCATCATCTATTCCACCTTACTTCCAAAATTCACTTCTAAAGATGATGTCACTGCACTTGAGCTCTCTGCTCTTTATCATATTCTTAAGGGGATTCTTTTTTTTGTCCCTAAGACTATCATCCAGATGATGGATAGATGTCGCGGGAGAGACCGTAACATATCTTATGCGATGCTTATTCCACGCATCTTTCAGAGATTTGATATTGATCTATCTACTTGTGCTGTCGACCCCAAGCCTAAGTTTCTCAAACTCTCACGTCGCAGCATTGCTACTGTTCTTCTACCTTCTGCACCTACTTCCACAGCTCCCACAGTACCTGTTCCTCCTCATTCTTACCCTATGACATTTGAGGGTATACATCAGCACTTATCAGATCTGCAGTCTTTTTATGTTGAGACCTCTAGGAAACACGAGTTCCGTGAGGTGACTCGGTTCCAGTCGATTACTAACTCCTTCGTCGACCTGAGGTTTGCGCAGACGGGTCATTCTGCTAGCTCTCTACCTCGAGATCCTTCTGTTTCTGGCTACCGCATTGACGATGAGGCAGTCCACTCTCTGTTCCAGCCAGGGAATGCCTATGATTGGTATCGTACCACTGGTGCTACTCCTCACACTTCTGGCGCTGGTACTTCTAGAGCTGGTCCTTCTGGACATACTGGAGCTGCAGCTGATGACGTTGATGATGAGGATGATGATGATTTTTGAGATGTTAGATATTGAGACTGTTACTTTTGTCTTATGTTTACTTGAAAATGCTCCGACATTCCAAGATTTTATCAGTACTCTTATTTTTATTATCAGCACTTTTCTTTATTATGTGACTATTTATAGACATGGTTTTTGATTATGCCTCAGTTTTGGCATCCTAGTCTATTTTTCAGCACTTTATTTGTTTCAGTATTATTCTCGCACTTTATTAAATATTGCCTGTGACAAATACATGCCTGTGTTGTTCTATAGTCTATCTGTTTCTCTTACTATATTTACTGTTTATACCATGCCTGTCATGATTATTTTTATTATATTTCTTCACTGTTTGTTACTTATGCATTGATTGCGAGGGAGCTTTCTCTTTTGCACTTATTTTGCTAAGTGACAACGGGGGAGAAATAAGGATCTAACATTTTTTCGTAGTAAAATACAGGTTATGAATAATTTCTTTTGATTACTATTTTGAATTTATTCCAGCTTAGATGTTATATCGGCAAGGTTTGTCAATTATCAAAATGGGGGAGATGATTTTTGGTGATTTTTAATCAATTTAAATTTTGTTTTAAGACATGACTTGTGATTTTGATGTGCTGCTAGTGAAACCCGAGAGACTGTCTGACCTAGAACCTAACCATGTGATTGAGATATTTATTTATCATTTTTAGCCTAGGGGTAATTTGGTCATTTTGACTTATTAGAATTATTTGATTAATTATTTGATTGATGATTGTTAATTTTGACTTTTACTAGTTGTGACTTAAGAGATTAACCTAGAAGCTAACCCTAGCTATGGTGACTTAGTTAGTATGGTGAGACCCTAGTCTAACTTAATTCAACCTCATTTTAGTAATTTAGAAACTAGTTTGAAATAGGAAAAATAATGATAAGTGCAATGACTTATGACTTAAGGATTTAATTCCATGACTTATGAAACTTGGCCCATGGCCCATGACTTGAACCCTAACCCTAATTTCAGCCATAAGTGACCAGCCACATAGGGATCCCTACCTATAAACACTCATTTCCTTGTTCTTGCCTCTTTTGTGCTCAACCAACTTTTAGAAAGGAAAGGTAGATTCCCATCTTCTCTAATTCCTATTAAATCCATTTTAATTCCTTTTTCATCCAAGTCTTTTGAAATAGATTCTAATCACCCTCTATTTGACGTTCATCGAGAGTGATTTCAGTTTTTGAGCAATTTGAATGATTTGGCTAGCATCGGGAATCAATCGATTTGGGACTTTTCTTGATCTTTGCACCTATAGGTAAAACTCCTTAAATTGAGTTTTTATTCTGATTTCTTTGCATATTTGGCAAGATCTAGGTGTCTTCTAGCTGTCCCTCAAGTTTGGTAGGAAATCGTGTCCGTTTGGTGTCCCTATCAGACACGTGTCAATGTGTATGTGTATGTGTTT
This sequence comes from Iris pallida, assembly GCA_029216955.1. Lineage (NCBI taxonomy): Eukaryota > Viridiplantae > Streptophyta > Magnoliopsida > Asparagales > Iridaceae > Iris > Iris pallida. The sequence continues at coordinate 48,916 of JANAVB010023338.1, forward strand.
GTTAGAATGCCTCAATAGGATTTATTTTGATAATTTTGAAATGTGTTTGAATGAATTTGTTGCCCTACATGTATAGATCATAACCCCCCTTGACTGAGTCAAATTTTGTTAGATTTTCGTGTCCAAAATGGACACGGACACGCAGCACGAGGCCACCGTGCGCTGTCCTGCTGCTCGGGGTCGACACAGGACACGACATGGCACGAGACACCATGAAAAGTTATGGGAACATGCAGGCAATCACTGGCACGACACACACAAAATTTAGGGGGATTCCGTTGAGCGGATTGGGAGAAATCCGACTCGCACTGATTTTGCATACACGCACACACGCGCACAGACACGTCCTGATACGTGTTCGTATCAGGGACACGGCAACACGTTGGCCTATTTCAGGGTGACACACACGTACCCCTATGTCCCCTCTAGGACTGTGCACGAGCACGGGTCATATTGAGCTCTGTGTCATGTCCAATCGGACACGACATGGCCGCACGATGATTAAATTTTACTGTTTCCTGTTACTGATTAGATTTCATTTTTGACACTTTGTGTCCTGATTCTTGGACACATTAGGGACCACTAGGACACATGGGGTTTGCCTATACATAGTGTACATGTTTTCTCTATTTTATTTCGCATTTACATTTCTAATTTTGGACTTCGATTTGTGGTTATCCCCAATTGTCTGACACATTCACACTATGACACTTCTCTGTGGACACTTGCTATGACACAGCCACTTGACACCGTGATCTGTTACCTTGACACTTGTTAACACCTCTTTGATACTCTAATACACTTCATTATTTGTACACTCATGACACCTTGATGCACATTGCATATGTTTTGATTTGGATGTATAATATTCCTGTGGGATTTGGTTCTAATTTTGAGATTGTATGATGTATAGGTAAGTATATATATAGGTGATATATTGGAGATGTAGGTTGGGGGTTCTTGTTGATTGCATTTGACTTAGAGTTAGCTCAGATTTCTGAGTTGTATATGGCTTTTAGAGAGTGAATATAAATGTGAGGTTGAGTATCAGTTTATATCAGAGGGGTTGAGGATAATGTGAGGGTGAATTAGAGTATAGGTGTTTGTTGGTTTAGTCCATTTAGACATGGGTGGATGATGTAGAGTCTAGATGGGGTTTCAGTTTTACTTTGGGGCTTTAGTGAAGGTATTAGATGAGAATATCAGATTTATGAGTTAGAGTTCAGTTGGTTTGGTTCAGTTTTCTGAGTGTTAGAAGGATGTTGGGTTATAGGACTCAGTTTCTGAGATATTAGAGGAGTTATGATGGTGAGTAGATTGGTAGATTGTGGGGGAAAGGAATGGTTAGGCTTGGCTTGCTTGCTTGCATTGCTTAGAGCAAGGCACCAGCAGTAGCAACAATGCAGAGAGCATGGCTGCAGCAGCATTGCAGTAGAAGTATTACAGCATGCTTGCAATTGCAGCATATACAAATTTGCAGTAGCTAGCAGTAGTAGCAGCATTTGCAATTGCAATTGCAGTTGCAACAAAGGCAAGAAGAGCAGTGGCTAGGCAGTTGGCCTTTGGCTCACTTCATTTGGCCACATGAGTTTGACCTTAGGCCTTTAGCCTTGACCATTAGAGTTAGGCATTAAAGTATCAGATCTTGGGTGTTAGTTTAGATATATGATTTCAGTTGCATAGATAACTAAGGTTAAATCCACATATATGTGATATGGGTTGGGGTTAGATGCTATAAGGTATTTAGATTATGTGTGTTATTGGTATCATAGGTTATGAGTTTAAGTTGGGTTATTGATTGAGGGTTAATGCATACACCTTATGGATATGTGTAATGCTATATATTTATGTGGTTGAGGTAATATGTAGGATTATGGGAGTTATCTTAGAGTGTGGGATAGGTTGATGTTAGATTTTGTATATATATGTGTGATGTTCTATATATATGAGAGGTAAGTTTTGTGTTATACCTTACTATACATGGATATGGTTTAGATTTAGTTAGAGTAGAGTTGGTTAACCCTATAAATAGCTTAGTTGACCAACATTGACCAATAGTCTAAGTTTGACTAAAGGTTGACCATTGTTGACTTAGAGTTGACTTTGACCTAGAAATCATGTAGATTGTATCATAGACTTCATTTATCTTATTTTAAACACATTATAATCTGTACTGCTCTATTTAGGACATTGTGACTCCGGTGCAGACATCTGATATTATACTACTCTTTTCAGAGTATCAGGCGAGTACATTCTCTGATAGTTCTCTATTTATTTGTCAATTATTATACTTCAGTTCTAGTTAGCTCTATTGATTCTCTGTTACAAACACGATTTGATATTACTGGATCCATTTCATACGACACTTATTTATTCATGTATGGCCTCTATTTCTGGAATCACCTACTGGAATCACCCTGGAATCACTTACTGGTATCATTCATGTTCTGGCTGGACTTGTACTTATTTTCGTGTCGGGTTATGGATTCACTTGTACTTGTTGGACGGAGAAATATGGGAGTAGACATGTGAACATTCCCAAATACTGGAACTACTCTCTTAGAATTATACTGGAATGATAGTCATCCCACACTTGGCCGAGTGTGCGATGTGCCGTATACCTACAGCCGTTCACATGTCGATCCCGATATTTTAAAACATATTGTCAGAGTATAGTCTGGACTCACCCTGGAATCCTTGATCACTGACTGGACTCAACTTATACTGGACTCATCTTGTGCTGGAATCATCTGGTATTAGATTACATTATCTGGACTCACATTGGGATTACACTTGACTCTTATTATACTGTCTGGACTTATATCATATTACTCTAGTTCAGCTAGATTATATTTTACAGTCTTCATTGCCATGCTTCTCTTCTTGTTTAGTTACCTTACCTCCCTTGTACCTTAACTATTTTTCTACATCATTACTCATATAAACTGCCATGTTCATCAATATAACTGTCTATAACTGCTTTATAGTTCTCTGTCATTTACTTGGAATTTCTTGATGAGTTGTACTCGTTCCTGTCCTGATTGGACCTGTTGAAATATTACAGATGCTTGTCCCGAGGACACTTGCCCTACTTACTATAGACCAGGAGATGGCTTAGATACTTTTGGCCCCGACACTCAGGAGTGATCGGGAGACTAGCTAGTTGACTTGGTTTAGTTTTCATATTTTAGAACTTGAATTGTAATAAGTTGAGATCTTGTTTGTTATGATATTATTATTTAGTAGTTGGTTTGTTGTTGTTATTTAGTCTTAGTTATAATCTTCTGTGTTATCATATCGTGCTTAGACTGTGATTGAGATTTCATTATATCTATACTTGTCCTCCGTTCGGAGTCGAGATTTTGATAAGTACATTATATAATTGCGTGAGTTGTTGATTAGATAGTAACCTAGGACAACGTTCTACGCCGACACTGCGGCATAGGCTGGACGTACCCACTTCTCGTGCCCTACACTGGGTGTGGGTCGTGATAGCCACGAACCTCCTGTAGTAACCTACCAATCCTAGAAAACTACGCACATCTGCTACTGTCTTCGGAACTGGCCAATTCTCTACTGCCTCAATCTTTTTCGGATCTACTGACACTCCTGCTCCAGAAATAATGTGTCCCAGGAACGAAATATGATCCAACCAAAACTCACATTTACTAAGATTCTCATAAAGTTGATGCTCCCTTGTGAAACCCATAGTTTGTAATTAATATTAAATGGTGTTTTATCATTACTATTATTGGTAAATTATTATTTTTATTATTATTTTATTATTAATATTTTTGGGTGCAAATTATTTCGAAAATAATAAATAACATGGCTTTTGGATTCCAGACCCAGACCCGAGTCCGAGCCCAGACCCAGGCCTGAGCCCAATCCCATTTTTCTTTAAAATCCAATTATTGGACTTGGTTTAAGTATTAAAAAAAAAGGGAAGTGAAGCATTCAGCTGGTCCCGTAGGACCAGCAAACCCATTACTCATTCTTGGTCACCCCACTTCCCCTCATTTTGCTCTCCACCACACACGTGAACTACCCCACTCCCCTTTAACTCATCCATAACTTCTCCCATCCCTCACGATCCCTCACACAGAATAGCAACTTTCCCCTCATCTTCACTACCCCACTTCCTATTCTTCTACCCACTCCCGAACTCAACTCACAGAAGAGGAGACTCTCACTTCCTCTCTCTGAGAACAAAGTTCTCATCTAAACTCCTTCTTCTCTACTCCCCTCACCAAACCCATTTCTCACCATTTTCACCAAATCCCTTCCACTCCGGTGAACCCCCTCGCGCCCCCTTTTCCGGCCGCTGCGGCAGCACCTCGCCGTGCCGCCCTATCCCTCTCCGCCGACGCCCGCTCGCCCCGCGCCCCTCTCCCGCGAGTCCGACCGCAGCCTCGCGCCTCTGGTCGGCCGACCACCGACCAGGGCACCCCGCAGTCCGGCTGACTCCTTCTCGGCTGTCCCGACCGCCGACGCCGGCGTTCCCCGCCGTCCAGCACCGCTCCCGTCGACTCCTCCCCCAGCACGCCCTCCGGCGACCCCTGGTCGCGCTTCCCGCGGTGCCGCCCCGTCGGTTCTCCGCCGACCAGCACCCTGTCCGTCCACTTCCCACGAGGCGTCTGCCCGACCAGCGTGCCCTAGCTCGCTGCTATTTGGCGGGTCTTTCCTGTGGTTCTGTTGTGCCCTATCTGGATTTTTGACGTTTCATCGTCGACGTCGCTGATTTTCAGCGTTATTGCGGGAACGTCGCTGCTGGACTTCTATATCTTTTATTTATATCATCTGAGAGCTCTAGCCGAGCACCCCGAGGTATAAATTCTCTGCCCCGTTGTATTTTATTGGTAGTCGATGATGATAACGGTCCCCGGTTCCCCTCAGAAATCCGGTTTAGCTACGTCGTAGTTTGGCTTGCAACGTTAGCGTTTTGTGATGATTGTCTACTGAGATTTATGCTGTTAGTTTGATTTCAGAATTCCCGAGTATTTCGGGAAGGCTCTGTTGGTTTCGGAAACAATTTCTGTGGTTATATTTTCGGTATAAATGGATTATTCTTTGGTTGGGACAATTGCAGGTTTTTGTTGTTGGCGCATTTCCCAGTTTTGGGTTGTCCCGAAATAGAGGAAATGCTGTCCAAATTTTATCTATTTTGGATTTCAAATTGGTTTTCGGAAATGATTTTAAAACTGATTTTCGGGCGACGACCGTACCGGTCTGTGGGCCCTAGCGAAATAAACGCACCGGTCCGACCGGGTGTTGAGGTATTAGCTAGATGTGACGATGGGCCAAGTCTGAGACTCCCAAACTTTTTTAAATTACTTTATTTAATGTTTAAATTATTTATTATCGATAATTGGTTACTGCACATTTTTTAGGAACTAAACATTTTTCTCTTATTTATGTAAAAAATATGTAAAGGGCATAAGCCCATAACTCTAGGATGATTAGCTGTGCCCCTGTATTGCATAGTGTAAGTTTACTTCTTTTCTGGGTGGTTGATGTGATCTTTTGGGTGGTTTGGATTGGACGTGTAACTCGTAGTTAGAACGTAATTATCTCTCGTATAATTAATTAAGAATTACCAAGTAAATTAAATGGATAAAATATTGGTAAGATAACTAGATTATGATTTGGCACTGGAAGAAACTATTTTCATAGATATATTACAAAAGCACAAAGTTTTCCAAAGATAATTTGTTCTTGTTATTATTTTCCAAATAACCGAATCAACTGGTATTAATCAACGCACGTAGCTTGCGACGTAAACGTTAGCTGTAGCTTAATAACAACTTAAAACCTGACTAGGACTTGTTACTAGAGATTGCAACTAGCATACTTAGCATGGTTATACAACGGATCTAAGTCGAGTTCTCAACTGTAGGAACTCGAAGACATACCTGACGTTCCTCCTCGGTATCAACTCGTCTTTCCAGTCATTCAATACAAGGCAAGTTTCGGATTATGTATTCTTGTATTTTACTTAGTAAAGTTAAGCTGCATGTTAAACCACACTGCTGACACGGAACTCTATCTTAGGGTTCAACTACTGATTGATACTGTACTGATTGTGGGACTGGGGGAATAGTGTAGGCATTTATGACCAAAGCCCTACTGTCATAACTGTATTAGCTTGCCCCTCTTACACAGGGGATAAGCCATATCGTATCGCTAAGATACTACTGCTCAACCCAAGCCGTCATAGACGTTGCATATCAAAACACACAGAATGTTTTAAAACCGCTGAAAACTGTTATTTCAAACTGTTTATCCTGCACTTTCCAATTACTATTTAAGTTATGAGATGCATATTTCGTTCTTGCTCCCTCCTGACTGGAGACAACATTTTAGGTAACACTGAGGATTATAATAGCTATTATGACCGGTTCTCTACCCTGCGACGATACCGGAGCCGTCTCCGGAGGACGCTGATCCAGGGACTGCTGAACCAGATGTTTAGATAGTCTTTTCTTTCTGCATTTTCTTTCTTTATTTGGATATTGTAGTTTTTTGCATTTCCTTTCCCAGTTGTACTTCTAAATACTTTATTAAACAAAGTTTCAATTTCCGAATATAACAGTTGTGACATATGTACTTGTGTTGTGTGAATACCTGCAATGGAACAGCTTACTGCCGTCGTCTCACCACGGCGCAGGCTGGGCATGATCCGGTTCGACCCATTAACCTGGGATCGGGTCGTGACATGTTTTTAGTGGTGGCCCATGCAGGTCGTACAACAACTTAGGAAAATATACCTAGAAACAATTAGAACACTAGAACATTTGATTTGTCACAATATAGGTCCAATTTATATAAACAAATATTTTTGGTTGATTATAGACTGGTAGGCTACCTTGCTTATGTGTGCATCCTAAACCTTCCAGAGAATGACCATTGACAAGACCAAATCCTGCTGGCGATGAGGTGTCATCTCCGGATCATACCCCATCTCCTCAACCAAGCCCAGGGTCTTTTCCCTCGCGGCTGTTTGACCGTCCTCATAATGCATCCAGTGAAGTTTTCACTACACTGGCGATTCCTACCTCATCTCAATTAAGTTGTATTTCCTTGGTGGAGTATCCATTTTTGTTGCTCCACCAGTACCAGCAAACACCTTCCAAATGGTTGTCCTATTTCAAGAAATTCTGGAGTTCCAAAAAGCTCAAGATGAAGCCCAGCAGGAACAGAAGAATATCATGAGAGAAGACATGAAGAACGTCAAAGATGTCGCCTTAGTTATCTCCAACCAAGTTAGAGCAGATCTTTGTCCTAGGAAGAATACCCCTGAATCTAGAAGATATTTGGGTCCCATCAAGTACCCTACTTTCTGGCAGTCTTGTCGTAAAAAGCTATGGGCTTGTAACCACTGCAAGAGGCCTGGTCATCAGGCCGTTAGTTGCCGCAAGAGTTTGGGACAATGTTTGGCATATGGATCTGCTAAACATCGGGTAAAGGACTGCCCTTATTTTTCCATCAAACCAGAGCTCATATCCCAGCAACACCTGTTAGGCCACAACCTAGGGACCTCTTCCTATCCAGCAGACCCTGCCTCTTACAATAAGGCATGATGCATACTCAAGGTTCATAGAAGATGAAGCAGTTGGAGACTGCTCATACAAGAGCCAGAACCATGAAGAATAGTACCTAGGACTGCTGAATAGCATTATCTTTTTGGAAGTTGTAACAAGATGTCCTTAGATCAATCATAAGAGTTTATGATGTAATTCTTCACATAAATAAAAATTCTTAGTTACACCTTTATGGCAGATGTTTCCCTGATAGTCTTCCCGGATTATCCCAGATCTAGACATAGGATTCACCCCTGACCTAGTCCCCGGCTTATCCTAATTCTAAAGGATATACAGAGTCAACCCGAAGGTGGCCAAGAAGATGAAGGACCAGATCAATAAAGGCTCTAGGATTTATTCAGGGTGGAACTTCACCTTAGGGAACATCTATCTTGTTTGTGCCCAGGAAGGATGGAATAACGAATGTGCATCGATTACCAGACACTAAAGAACCAGTACTCTCTGTCCGGATCGAGGATCTGTTGATCTGTTTGTGTGGAGTTAGGGTGTTTCGAAGTTTGACTTTGTCACGACCCGCACCCTTATAAGGGGCACGAGCACGTGGGTACGTCCAGCCTACGCTGCAGAATCGGCGGTAGAACTAGAACGTGTATATAACGTCTGTAAATACCTACGACTAACAGTTAAAATGTACCTGTACAGTATTACTCTCCGAATGGAGGTGACATATCAATACAGTCTCAATCACAGAATAAAACTAAGGTAGATAGCTCAGAGAAAAGACATATGATAGATGAAGAGTAAAATAAATCCCAGTCTAATACAAGTCCAGATATATATACAACATCCCAGAGTATCAAAATAGAATATAGAAACTATAGTCTGATAAGCTAGCTGGATCGCAGTCCAGTCAAACCTAGCTAACCTACACTACTGGAAGTACAAAATCTAGTGACTCCACTATAAGGCCACGATCTAAGGCTACACCATCTGACTCGAGCCCATAATAGGTCGAGCAGTCCGCATCAGAATCATCTGTAATATATCATAACGGTATCCTGTCAGAAAAATGAGCAAGTACAAACACTAACAGCAGTTCCATGTGAATTGACAAGTTCTATAAGAGACAATATAATGAACTACAAGACAAAGATATATGAAGACTTGAGAACCGTTCGGAAGCCGAGTTACAACCCTTAAACCAAACAAGGACCGGGGTTGTAACTCTTCTCCCGAGCAGAACTTAGTCTCCAATCAAGGTACAATGTAAGGCATGTAGAGCATGTGAGTAACTGTATATCATGCATGGTGAGAAGTAATGAATATAGAACAGAACAGGATATGACAGGAAAAGTAAATATAAAATGTGCCTCGAATATTATAGCCTAATGTGATCGGTATGGGTCAAGAATCAGGCTTCCAGCCGACCGGCTACAAGTACGTGGACTCGGCCGGCCGAGATGATAAGCTATGGAGTAAGTAGTAGCACAGGTCAGGCTATACCCATCGTGAGGTGAGGGTATAGCTATGATACAAGTAGTAACTCAAGGTGGGCATTGATCACACTATCTATAATATTCCCCATAGTATACAGATCCGGACATAGCACGTCATGACGCGGGATTTCCAAAGGGGGAGCAAGTCCTCTTCAGGAATCGGCGTCAATACAAGTACGAGAATCAAGACTAAGCAAGTACCAGTATCCCAAGAAATCCAGGAATGACATCTCATGACAGGAATCCGACAATACTAGTCCGTGAACTATCGTGTCTGAGAATCAAGTAAGACACTACGACTGAATCGGATATAGCAAATATCAAGACAATGAAAACTATCAGTGAATGTACTCGCCTGCTGTCCTGAGCTGTATGGTATATCAATGCTCAGAGCGGTATCAGAAGACCTAAATATGAGATATTGTAAGTTAATTTAGGTTTAAACAAGTTTAGGAATGATTTACAATGAATGATATGCAATCTAGGTCAAACTAGGTCTCACTGAGTCACACTAAGTCCTGTCAAGTCAATCTAGGTCAAATCAAGTTATATCAAGTCAATCTAAGCCTAACCAAGTCAATCCTAGGTCATACCAGGCATCACGGGTCAAAACAAGTCGAAGAAAGTCAAACGGGATCAAGAGTTGGCCTACAGTTGACTTTGGTCAACTGGTCAACTCTGGTCAACTCTGGTCAACTCTAGGTCAACCATGGTCAACCCTAGGTCAATGGTGACTAATAGTTGACATTTGGTCAACTACACAAGTCTAATGAAAATCGGGACTAATTTGGGTAAAGCGTTGACCCAAAGTTGACTTTTGGTCCAAAAAGTCAACCGTGGTCAACCGGGGCCAAGACTAGGTCTAGGCGACTATTTCTAACTATTACCAACCTCTACAACCATATCCAAGTCCATCTTGGACTTCGAAACTCATATCTTGGCCGTAGGCCAATATCCTATTTTACCCTTAAAAAGGGTAAAATTCTAGCTTCGGCAACTATCCAGTTAGCCTACCTACGCTTGGTATTTTGACCCGATCTCCCTAGGGTAGTATGATACTAGCCTATACATATAATATCTACCAAAATACCTAGGTAACGTGGACATTCGGTCCACGATACGGCCGTTGTCAAAATCTTGAATATTTCAAGATACGCACCGATACGGGCGATACGGGCGCCCTACGACCCCGAATTCCATCTGGAAGCCTACCCGCAAAATTTAAATCACGTATTCATGCCCCATGCCAAGTTTCAACTCAATCGGATACTCCGAACTCCGTTTCGCCTCTAACTCAGTTTTTTCCTTTTTCTATTCTAGCAATTTCTCTTTTCTTCTAACTTCATTCAATCTTTTCTTCTAACCTCTAATTCTTTTCTAACTTCTCATTCCATAATCGTTTTCTACTCTTCTCTACGATTCCAACCATATATAATACATA
>JANAVB010023339.1:0-35097 GCA_029216955.1 Iris pallida
GCATACTTTTGTTATGTGTCATGCGCCGACGCAGAACGTTCGGTGTTCAAAAAGGACTACTATGCGCCCAAAGGCCATGTGGGCGCATAGAGTTCAGGCGCATAGAATATTTTTCCAGGACTTGTCTTTTTTTTGACTTTTGTGTTCTGTTTTTGTAGTTGACATGGTTGTCCCAGCTCTTGGTGGGATTTCTCTCAGTTCTGCTTGCCATACTATGTATTCAGGCCTCGTCACTGTCATGATCAAGAATGTTCAAGCTAAGATCAGCCAAAACTAGCCTTCGGTGCTGATAATTGCTATCCTTGAACAGGACAAGACGTTCCTAAAGCAGATGATGAACAATAAGAAGTTTTGCTCGGAGAGGAGCAGAGCTTCAAGAGACCATAATTTCTGTTCGGTGACAGCCTAGAGTTTGAGGGTGACGAGCCGAAACGTCTAAGGGACCCTTTGGTGGTCAGATTGAACGACCTGAGAATATGGTTGCCCTTTATGGAACGCCAATACCCTCTGTTGGCGTTACGATTTAGCTGTCTGGAGACAAATAAAATAGGATCTGACCCCTGAACTTCATGGAGTCATCTTTGGCAAGATCCAATTTTACTCTGGTGACCGAAAGAAAGACACCTCAAGTGTGTCAAGGGCTCCACATCCTATTCCATGAGGGGGCTACATCCTGGGGCCATAATAAATGACGTTCCAACTGATCTTCATCCTTATGCTGCCGAGACCCTCTCCAATCTAATGATGTCAAAGAAGGAGTCGTATCCGAAAGGAAAGTTACGGATGAAAGGTTGGAGGTACTCCGTCCCATTCTGGAGTGGCCTTACTGAATAGGTGCTTTCGACCTACGAGGACACCCTAAAACTGCCAGCCTGTTTTATGCCATTAGAGCCACCCGACATGGAATAAAAGTGAATTGGCCTATGTTTATCGTATTAGTAGATTTGTACAATCATTACACATGTATTTCTTTACTCCGGGTGGGGAGATGGGTTTGGCTCTACAAGAGATGCAGGCAATCAAAGCTGCCCTGGGAACGGAGCCGTACGAGGAATACGTTTCTTGTGATGAAGAGCTTTTAGACATGGAGAAGGAAAACCCTGAGATAGTGGGAGTGTACAAAGAGTTTCTCTGTCACTTCTTCATCTATTACAGGATCACAAAGAAGGGCAAGACCGAGGGGGCCATTCCCCATACGAGGTCTTGGACTAACTATGTCTTCATTAGAAAAGACGAAGACGGCTCGGTCTTCTTCTCAACTCGTAAGCCCTCAACAAAATCTGAGATAGAATAACTAATGGCAGATCACAGGACAGCAGATACCGATGACAGCGATGATCTGGAGAGATAATCCCCAATTTATTACTTCTTTCGGTAGGCTGAGTTCAAGTTGTCGGAGAAGGCTGTATTGGCCGCCTTTCTGATGACGTGGCTCTGCGATTGTGCAGTCCCTGGTGGTTCAAGGTCTATTGAAAGGATGAGTCGGAGCATAATACTTTCAACTGTAAAGCTGGCATTTGGATACCGGCTTGCCTTGCTTCCTACAATAGTCTGCGCCATTCAACGGGGCCTGCAAGATTTCATTGGAAATGCGGTGACCCCTGACGGTAGAACCGACTTCGCCCGGACTGAACTCCCTTATCATTTCTTAATGGGATGGCTGCTGCTGCACTGTCCCAAATTGATGAATGTCGGGCCGGTGGTGGACTCTTTGGCAGGAGACGCCTTTCTTCGAAGGTTCCGTAATTAAGACTGGGCTATCATTGGTGTACCCGCTTGCAGAAGGGCCTTAAGCTTCCTTCAGAACTATGAGTTCTTCAGGGTATCCCTCCGTCCGGCAGTTGGAATGCAGGGGATACCTTAATGGATGAGGGAGCCCATACTACTTGTTTGACTGCTGGGGTGTTCCATTGGCTTCAGTCTATTAGGCCTTCACATCTGGTGCTTAGGAATAGAATCACACCTATCTGGAGCCTTATTTACCAAGTCATTTTGTATGATAATTTGGGTAGAGTCAGCTTCTTTTGGGCAATCCTAGCCCGCATCTGGAGTCGATAGGGAGCTTAATCGACGGGACATGTGCATGAGTCTATTATAATGCCGGATATACGAGAGCAATCTTCACTCTGCCTGAAGATAAGCCCGAGACCCGCCTGCTCTATGCTGTTGCCAAATTTTATACTCAGATTAATACCTTTCATTCTCGGTATGATCGTGAGCAGAGTTTGATATTGGGGACCTGGTTTGGCTCCATTCCTATGAAACGAGCCCGAAAGATGCCAAAGGAAAGCAGAAGGAGAGCACCGCTCTAGCCATTAAGTCGGCTGCAGTTCCCCGACAGGGAGATTCTCTTAGGGAGCCGACAATACCTCCAAATGAGGATACCAAAGATGATTCTACTCTCCCCGATCCTTCTCAAAAGAAGAAAGCTTCAACTGAATTGGCCCAGGAGCCAACTTTTAAGGGAAGAAGAAGATTGGTGCCCCAAAGAGAGCCAAGGAGGTAGGTGCTGGCTCACCTCCTATAAGAAGGTCTTCTCGGCAAACTCGAAGAGGTGGAACGGCGTCACGGGGCATTACCATTCGGGAGGTAGATCCCTTTCTAGACTCCATAGCCATTTTGGTAAACCACTACTTGTGCAGTCTTCGAATGAAGTCTTCTCACCCTTGCATTTGTCCTTTGCACATGACCCTAAAATTGCGATCGAAGCAGGTACCTTTTTGTCCGAAGAGGTGGACATGACAAAAGTGTCCCCTCCTCGTCCTCGATCGGCAGACGACGTTCAGTCTTCCCCAGTCAAGGAGGCTGAGTCAAAGGATGACCAGGGTGAATGCCCGGATTATGGTGGTGACCGGAAAGCCAGTACTCCCTCCTATGATATCTCTTTTGGGGGCTATGTCTGAAATCGGGGCTATACTGAAGGAGTTGAACGAAAATCAAGTCCAATCGGCTCACCCTTTCGTGGGTATGTTATCTTTGCACCTCTATTCGGATGAGATTTTTTGACTTCGATTTTGCATGCTCCTCGTGAGGCTGACTGCCATTGTATATTCCCTTGTAGACAAAGAGAATGAACCACACACAGAGATAGCCCAAGACACTGGAGGATGACAAGAGGCTGTCCTTGGTTTCTCTGGGATTGCTGGTACGGAGGGATCTATCAGTAAGCTGGCATCGGCTGGAGAAGGAGAGGTTGAACATCATACTGAGGTAGTTGTTGTTGAATCTGTTTCCGGTCCAGCTGGGGCCGTAGAAGATATACAGCCTGATGTCGAAACTGTGGGGTCTTAACATTGTAACCTTTGAGCAATCTGGACCTGCTCTTGGCTCCTTCGTTGCCAGGATTGAAGGCCTAGCTCAAGTTGGTGCTGAGAAAGCAGAAGGTACAAAATTACAACTCTTTTGCACACTTTTAGGTTTTTTCCTTTCCGTCGCTGATAGATTTATTGCTTCCTTGTCAGGTTCGGCTTCTTGTCAAACGTCTCTTCCTGGAGTGGAAGATCCTCATCAAGCTTCCTCCCTAATGACCTCCTCCGAAGATGATGAGATGGCCCAGGAAGTTGTCAATGCTTTCTATTCTATTTGAAAGTAAAGCTTCCTAGAGTTCTAAATCGAAACGCCGCCTTTGGTCCTGTGAAGGCTGTTGCTGAATGCCAAGTGGCAGCCCTTGAGAGTATTGTTGGCTACGAGGAGCGGTCTAATGGTCCGAGAAAAGTTCTGAATGACTTGGAGGACCGCGTGGCAAAACTCAGGGAAGCTAAACAACGAAGCCCGACGTCGCTGTTTCATGAAGAAGAGGAGGCTTTAGTCGCGGCTCTCACGGAGGAAGAGGCTACTTTCCAGGCCAGGAAGGATGCCCTTGCATAAGAGATCAACGAATTGGCTGATCAGTATGAGCAGTTCAACGCCGCGAGTGAGGCTCGTGTTGCTTCGAAGAATAAGCTGGCTGCCCAAATCTCTGAGAAATATAATCACATCGTGCAGATCCAAATTAGATTGCCCAACTGGTGGTCAGCTTGAGGACAATTGTGTCTGAACAAGAGGATTATTCGGTTCAAGCTGCTTTACTGCCACCACTTTAGACTAATTAAGAATAGCTAGTGAAGTTAGAGGAAGAGCACGCAAAACTGATCCCCTTTCAGGATAAAGCTGCCCGACAGGAAGAAGCACGCCGTCGTGCTACTGCCAAGTCTAACTCATTTTGGCCGCATAGTGTTCCCTCCATAAAGTAGAGTCTGACTCATTTTGGCCGTATAGTGGCCTTAGGGGCCTTGCTTCCGTGGCTCGGCCCCGCTTGGTCAAATGGGGTTTTTGAGAACCCTTCTTCTGCGGCTTGGTTTCACTTGGCTGCATGGGATCTATGAAGACCTTCCATCTGCGGCTCGAGTCCCCTTAGCTGCATGGGGTCTTCGAGAGTCTTGCTTCACGGCTCAAGTTGTCTTAACCGCATGAGGTCTTCAGGGGTACTGCTTATGCGGCTTAGTTTCGCTTGGCCGTAGGGGTCTCCAGGAGCGCTGCTCTTACGATTTAGTTTTATTTGGCCGCATGGGGTCTCCAGGAGCGCTGTTTCTGTGGCTTAATTTTGCTTGGCCGCATGGAGTGATGATCCGCATAAACTCTATCTTTTCCATTTTTCTACAAGACCCCCTTCAAAGTTTTCAAATTACAAATTTGGAATACTTTGAATAAGCATGGAGAAGAAACATCAAGCCGCAGGGAAGCTTCGAGCCGCAGGGAAGCTTCGAGCCGCAGGGAAGCTTCGAGCCGCAGAAAAATTTCGTCCAGGCTGTCCAGCTATCATTTACTGCGTTTGATAATCTGATTCAGTTTTAGATTTGGTGCTGTCCTTTAGGTTTCTATGACGGTTATAAAGGATCATTATTATCTCTTAATGGTGCGATAACCGAAGCGGCGTCTATCCGTTTCCACTTCTTGGTAGCCTATAATATGTAGGCCGTACAATAGTAAGGGAACTCCTATTGCTTTCTCTTTTTCATCCTTTTTTTCCAATATTCTTTTCCGCTCCCAAGCATCCATGGCCTCCGAAGACTCCAAGTCGACCGGTGCTGCTAACAGAGAAAAAGGGCTTGCCTCTCCGTCAATAACTGTGGACTCATTCTCTGCTCATCTTGACGTACAGCCCCTATCCACGGTAAGGATAGTGGGAGAACAAAATGCTTTGAATTCAGATGGCCATGTCGCATGCTTTATGCACAGGTCTGACCATATTTCGCTGCTGTCATGGCTTTCATGCCTTTAGCGCATAGTTGGCCTTCATGGGGCCTGTGCCGCTTGTCTTTTGTGTAACTGGGCCGCATGGGCCGAGCCGTATAAGAACCAGAGCACATGCGGCCTGTACTCTGTCTGTATCTGGGCCGTATAGATTCCACACGATTGAGCCACATGAGCTCTCCCCTAATGCGGGCCGCGTGTGTTCTATTATGGCTGGGCCGCATAAAAAGGAAGAAACCCATTCACTTTATTTTCTTATGATTGCTAACCTCTTTTCCTTTTTATATTCCATAGGGATCTGGCGAGCAAATTCCCCCAGGACCGGTATCGGCAATTTTGGATATGGTGATGATACAACATTTGACACATACATCAGACAGCTCAGAACTCTCTATGCCTCGAAAAGGATTTCCTCATATGGTAGGAAAAACCTTTATACATCGGAGAGTCAGATAGTGGTTGGGCGTTATCCTAAAAGTTCTGCTTTTACGGCTCTTCAAGTAGGCAAAAACAATACTAGGGAGGTTGTTTTGAAGGTATGGCCTTCTGGAGGAACGAGCCTAGGACGTCCGCAATACGGAGAAGATAAAGTTAGTGCTTATAGATGCTTTTAGCATGCTATATTTTTCCTCCTCCGTGTAGCTTCTCGAAGGTTCAACAGCCTTGTTTGCTTCTCAGCAGTAAAACATGACTCCTTTCGTGGGCTACGAAACTACTTCTTGACGAAGCATCAGTACTGCCAAACTGACCAAACTATGTATTATTGATGAGTAGTAGATTTCCCCTTTTTTCTTTTTGCTGTTGGAGATGTAGTCCTATGATTGTAACTGATTTTGAATAAAAAAATACATTCACTCCATTTTTTTGTTTGTGGTACCTGTGGTGATTGTACTAGGGCCTAATACAGCATTTGTGATTTGATAAAGAACATCCCACTGGGGGACTTTTTGTGGACCTATTACCCTTTTGTGCATCTGGAAATACGAGCAATAGATTTGAATAATATTTATGGACCTATTACCCTTTTGTGCACTGGTTAGTACGGATAATAGATTTAAGACAAACCTACCAGAGGTAATATGGACAAGATAGGTTCTGTGGCATTAACACCATAATTTTATCCCGGGTCAGGTTCATATGTTAAGTCAAAAGATTATCGGTATCAGAGGTAATATGGACGTGACACACGATAATCAGGAATAATTTTTTGGTGGACCTATTATCCTTTTATGTACTAGTGGTGCGAGTAATAGATTTAAAACAAAATCCAACAGAGGTAATATGGACGTGTTAGGTTCTGTGGCCTTAATACCGTAATTTTATCCCAGCTAGGGTACAAGTGTTAAGTCGAGAGACTATCGGTATCAGAGTTAATATGGACGTGATACACGATAATTAGGACCAGAAAATTTTCTCATAAATGGCAATAAGCCTGGTAAACTCCGGCAGGGTGAAGCATCAGGGTGGAAGTTCAGAGGTATTAAGTATACATGACTTTTCACCTAGGAGAATGCAAAGTGAATCCACTCGGAGCTAATAGAGTGTGAGTTCAGAGGTACTTGGTGTACGTAACTCGACAGTCTGGAAGATTTGGTAGTTTGAGGAAGTACCAACATGTCCTTAGACATAGTATTTCTTCAGGAACTTGCTGTTTATGGGCATCATGAGAAAGTCTCCATTCTGTTTTGCGAGCCGGTATGCGCCGTTGGAGAATACGGTCTCGATGATGAACGGACCCTCCCATTTGGGCTGGAATTTGCCGACAGTTTTGTGAGTCATGACTACTGGTTTGCAAACGGCCAAGGCGAGATCGCCTACTTAGAATGTCCTTTGCTTGACTTTCTTATTAAAGGCTCGAGAGATACGTGCTTGATAGAGCTCGATGCTTTGTTGAGCTTGCAAATGCTTCTCGTCTAAGGCTTCCAATTCTTGTAGCCGTCGGCGGTAGTTATCGTCCGACATCGACCGGTAAGTAAGGGCCACGCGAAGCGATGGGGTCTGGGTCTCCAACGGAAGAACTACCTTGCTCCCGTACACCAGAGAGAACGGTATATTTCCTGTAGCCGTCTGAATTGTAGTACGGTACGCCCATAAGCATTCTACCAGCTTTTCGTTCCAGTCGCGCTTGTTTAAAGATACGAACTTTTTGAGAAGCTTGATTATGGTATTGTTAAAAGCTTCAGCCAGACCATTAGCCGATGGGTTGTATGCCATTGAAGCCATGTTCTGGATCCGATTCTTGTCACAAAATCGATAGAAAGCATGGCTTGCGAACTTCAGACCATTGTCATGAATGATCCTCCGGAGTAGTCCAAAATGGTAGATGACGTGATGCTTTATGAAACTAATCACATTTGATGTCTTTACCTCTGCCAGCAGAACAACTTTTGCCCACTTGGAGAAGTAGTCGGTGATTGCAAGTATAAACCGGTGTTTCCTGTACGACGGTGGAGTGATTGGGCCAATGATGTCCTTTCTCCATGCTTCAAATGGACAAGAGGCCAATGTTGGGTACAAGAATTCGGATGGCAGATGTATGAAATCTGCGTGGATCTGACAAGCCTTACACTTCTTTGCGTAATCGACTGCATCTGCTACCATTATCGGCCAATAATAGCCTATCCGACGGAGACGGTCTTACAACTTTGGGCCAGGTTGGTGAGCCCCACAAATGCTATCGTGAGCCTCGCGTAGGGCTTCTTTGGCTTCTGTATTTGACAGACATCTTAACAGTAGTCCGTCGTAAGATTGTCGATATAACATTTTTGTTTCGGTGTCATAAAAGAATATGAGAGAACGCTTTCTGATTGAAGTTGCTTCTTTCACATTCTCAGGCAGGATTTTGTAGACTGCAAAATCGATGAACGGGAGTCTCTAGTCTTGTACGTCATTGGTTATCTAGGTGGAGTAACTCGTATATAGTTGAACGTTTTTTGGGACGGACCAGCTCATGGCCTTTTACGTCAACTAGATGATGAACATGATTTAGAACTGCCAAAGAAGCGGAGAGGCCTGCTAGGGTGCCGGCTTCAATATTCTAGAGTCTTGAAAGATGCACTATAAAGAAACCCTCTAAGGTTGCAATGATGGAAATTGTTGTATGATGATAGAGAATCAGGTCCGCATTACGAACCTCGTATGAGCCTCGGATTTGATTGACAATCAACTGCGAGTCGCCATACGCTTCTAGGTATTGGACCCCCACCTCTTTTGCGTGTCAGAGCCCGATGACCAGAGCATTATATTCAGCTATATTGTATGAACAAGGTTTTGTGAGAGAGTATGCCCGGTTGACCACCAATCCAGAGAAAGAAATTAATACTATCCTGACTCCAGCAATGATATCACCTTGGGGGCCCGTCCTTGAAGCGCCGTCGAAGAACATTCTCCAAACGTCATTATGTGAAGTCATGTTTGAGTTGACGACTTCGTCTAGGATTTTTTCATAGATTCTGGCTATTTCTGAGCCTGGATGGGCTGCTAGGAAGTCGGCCAAGGCTTGACCTTTGACAGCCTTCTATGGAACAAAAACCATGTCGTAGGGAGAATAGTATCGCCTAGGTGGCTAGACAAGAACTGAGTGCACCTGGTTTGGTTATGAGGACCCTGAGGGGGTTAACTCGAGAGACAACATGGATAGTCTACCCTGTCACATAGTGTCGTATTTTTGAATGGCGAACACCAAGGCAAGGCAATCCTTCTCCACGGCGGTGTACCTATATTCCAGTCCTACCATCATTCGGCTGAGATAGTAGATGGCTTATTCGTGCCCCACATCATTGTTTTGTACTATCAAGGTACCAAGGGAGTATTCTATCCCCCGTACATAGAGCAGGAAGGACTTTTCGGCGACCGGGCTACCAGAACTGGCGGATTTGTCAGGTATTCCTTAATATCATCAAAGGCGTGTTGACATTCCTCATTCCATACGAAAGAGATGCCTTTCTTCATGAGTTGCATGAAGGGTTGACATCGTCCTAAGAGGTTTGATATGAACCTCCTGATGTAGGCTAGTCTTCCCAGAAGGCCACGGAGTTCACGGAGGTTCCTTGGTGGGCTCATTTTTAGGATTGCTTTTGTTTGGTCGGGGTCTATGTGAATACCCCGGGAAGTAATGACAAATCCCAAGAATATCCCGCTGGACACGCCCATGAAAGACTCGGTGGGATTCATCTTCAGATTGTGCGCTCGTGTAAGGTCGAACACTGTCCTCAAATCGTGTAAGTGGTCATCCTTGGAGCGGCTTTTAACGGCAATGTCATCAACTAACACTCCACCGTCTTGCGCAAGTGATCTCTGAAGATGACACTCATAGCTCGTTGTTATGTAGCACCGACGTTCTTTAGGCCGAAGGGCATAAATATGTAACAATACACGTCGATCAGTGTTCGAAATGACATATGTTTCTCATCTTCAGGAGACATTTTAATTTGGTTGTATCCTGAAAAGTCATCCATAAGGACATGCGTTCGAAGCCACACGTATTATCGATCATTATGTCAGTGATGGTAAGGGGGAATTCATCCTTAGGAAATGCCGCTTTTAGATAGCGGAAGTCGATACAGATTTATATTTTTCTATTCTTCTTGACGACTGGTACTATATTAGCTATCCAGTCTAGGTGTTGCTCCTCACGGATGAAACCGCTAGCTATAAGCTTGTTTACTTTCGCTTCGATGGAGTTCATGATGTCTGGACAGAACCACCGTTGCTGTTGTTTGACTGGTTTTGCGTTCGGATGAATGTTGAGCTTATGAAGTGCAATCTCGGGGTTTAGCCCTGGCATGTCTTCATAGCTCCAAGCAAAAATGTCGATATACTCTCTGACGAGTTACAACAACGACTCCCGCTCGTCGTCTGTCAGGATTTTACTGACGAAGATTGGCTTTGGAGAGGATTCGTCGCCGAGGTCGACTTGCATGACTTTGTCTTCAGTGGGAGGGTCTCGTTATTCAAAGTGCTTCTCCTATTGTGCATCCAGCTGTTGGGCCCATGGCTCCAGTTCAAGAGGTTCAAGTAGATCTTCGTCTTCCTCTTCAATGTCAGCGGATGCCATGTTGACAGACAATGTCTGCCATAATATATCCCCAATGCTATCATCGAAATCGTATGTAGGTGATTCGAATGAGTGAGAATGCCACTCGCATTCCTCATCGGAGCTCTCGGGCATTGTTGTTGGTGTAACATAACCGAGGCCGCATTTTGACTTGCTGTAATAATCTTTAGGTTTTCTAGCCGGGGCTAACAGCTGCAAAGGTGATCGCCAACCGTTCCCGTAATTCAGACCTAGGGTAGTCTCTATGTCGTACCCCCGTTTTTGTATGAAGTACTTGGCTTAGGGACTATACAGGTAGAGCGACAATCTTTCAACGTCGGGTTTGAGATCGAACTCTTGTGACATGAAAGATTGAGGACCTTCTTTTCGGCCGAAGATGATCATGTGATCCCCTGTTCTTCTGCCTGGGACTAGGAAGTAGGCACCTCTGATGGAAGTAGGTCAGTTTGTGGTATGGACGATTGTCACCTGTGTGTGCAGGTTAATGTCTAGACCGTGCCTCACAGCATACATCAGATCAAGCTTATTACACTCAAGATAGTTCAACGGTAGCCTCTTATTGATGAAATAAGGAATTTTGTCTACAGGGATTACATCATCAGGAGAGGGACCATCCACCTATGCAACAAGATACTTTACGATTTCTGCCTCCTCTTCAACTACCCCCTGTATGACCGGAGGTTGGAACGCTGTCTTGGGCAACTTAACCACCAAGGTTTCTGTTTGTGGCATTGGCTTGCCTGAGGGCCTCGGATAAACGCTTGGTTGCCGGCTCATCTTGGGGAGACAGATAACCATCTGCTCGACAGAGGACTTTATATCTTTCGATTGCCTTTGACTGGATTTTGGCAATCGGATCACCATCGGCGTCACAGAGGGTCTTGCATCTTTCGCTTGCCTTTGATTGGATTTCGGCAATTGGATCACCATCGGCCCTACGACGGGTTTTGGATCTTAGTTGGATCTCAGGATTTGGATGACCATCCGTTCCAATTGCGCAGCTGGGGCAGAGGAATCAGGCGCTTCTTTATGTAAAGTTGCGATAAGGGGTACGGCTTTGCCTGGTTTACGGGCCTAGAGATAGATTTTCAGAGGTTCTTCTGACCCTATTATGGCCTCTAGTTCATCAGTTATGTGCTTCTTGGATTCTTTATATAGATAAGCCTCCGAAGAATAGTAAGACTCAACCCCTTTGAAGGGATCGATGTCGGCAAATTCTGTCTTCGCGAAGCTGTGCTTACTGACATACTTGAAGCACTGGTGAAGTACAGATGGCACGATCATATAGTCATGTATCCACGGACGCCCCAAGAGGATATTGTAGGACGTATCTGCGTCTATGACGTAGCAGGTGACCTCCGTCCTCAAGTCGCCGATCTGACATTTCAAGCGGATCTTTCCCAGGGGATAGCTTCTTTCCGAGTTGAAATTGCTAATGGCAGTATTGGTCGTCGCAAGCCGGTGCATAGGGATGCCGAGGAGCTGAAGCAAGCTTTTCTGGATGATGCTTATTGACGAACCAGGATCGATATGCATCCGATCCACCTTGATGTCGCCTATGTATCCAGTGTAGTACAAGGGGCGATCATGTAAGTTGGTCTTGATCAACATGTCCTGTAGGGTTAATACGATGTTGGGTATTATATCTGCACAGTTGCTGCCCTGGAGATCTGTCGACGAGTCTTTCCCTCTAGGCTTGACCTGGGCTAAGTAGGCTTCAGCATTCTGGAGCGTTTCGCTCAATACGATATAAAGATGCTTGGAGAGCCTTAGTAGCTCGTATAATGATAACTTTGCCGACGTATTAGCCAGTTGTGCTAATATGTCAAAGTTGTAAGGTCTCTCCAGCCCCCGAGGTGCATCCTTACGGAGCGGCCTGTCGAAGCGGGTTTCCTTCGACTTAGACTTGTCCTCCGGTGGAGGCTGAGACTGCCCCAGAATGTCAGTAGTAGGCAGCATTGTCGGCTGAGTGTCTTCGACTGAATTACCCAGAGTGGGCTAGACTTGTGCCCCAGACCGGGTAACAACGGCCGCCGCCTCCTTAAGGATGCACCCGCAGGATCTGGCCTTCTTGCCCTTATTTTTACTGGTTGAAGATGGCCCCGCCTGGGTAACATCGGGCACTAAGTCTGGATGCACCCACATGACCTCTCCTCATGACGTGGTGAGAGGTACCAAGCCAGTTGTCTGGTCCCGGACGGGTTGAAGATTAGTAACCTCCATCGTTGCCGGGGGACAGGTATTACCCCGTCTTGAGTATTTGTTGGAGGAAGTCACCGAACTGAACTGATACCATGTATGCAGCCACGGTAACCTCTTCGAAATCTAGCGATAGAGCTTTGGAATCGATAAGACTCTGGATGTACCGCTTCAATTGGAAGCAGTCATGAGTGGAATAATGGACAAAGCGGTAGAAGTGGCAATATTTTGGGTCCTCGATCTCTGCTGCTCGAGGCTCGTTCGTTGGTGGAGGGAGTTGGATCCTATCCCCTTGCAAGAGCATATCGAAGATAGGCTTGACATGACTATCTTCGAATGAGTAATTCACCTTAGGCCACTGAGCTTCTGCCTGCTTTTGTTCAGGCTTCTTGGTCGTACCAGCACCATGGCCTGTTTGCCCTTGGTGTCCCTGTTATTGGTGGTTCCGCCACTGTTGTTGTATTGGAGGTGTTACCGGGACGTTTGCTTTGTCCTCTCCATCTGGGATGTGTAATCCGAGCTGACGAGCCTTCTTTAACTTCGCCTCCGCATTGGTAGCACTTATGATGAAGGTTGTCCAATCCCTGAACTGATCTTCGCCCATCCAGAGGCTGATTGCAGGAGCAACTTCTTCTGACAGATTTTGATCAAGGAGCTTTCGTGATTGCCTTGGGGCAATTTCATCGCGGTTTGGCAAAACCGCTCGATATAGTTTCTCGTTAACTCCCTCTCTCCTTGAACGACATCCATGAGAGACGACATTGTCACATCATGCCCCACTTCATAGAATCTTTTCATGAACATGTGCTTGAAGCCGTCAAAGGAAGGGATGCAGTTGTCCGGAAGGTTGCGGTACCAGTCGAACGCGATTCCCTCCAATGCTCCGATGAATACACTACAAAAAAGTAAACTTTTGGGACGACACTATTATGAACACTAGTCTTAAACGTCCTATAATTTTAGTTTTGGGATGACTATGTTTTTTGTAACAAAAATAGTATTATTTGAGATAGATTCAAAAGTAGATCTCTTTTTGGGACTATTAAAAATTTTCATCCCAAATAAATCTTAGGACCGTCCTAAGTAATCTCGGCGGGAATACCAAATATTTGGCGGCTCATTACTATTTTTTAGAAATTAATTTTCTCGTTCTTCTTTTCTCTCCTATCCGTTGGATCTCTTAGTAGAAATTCCCACCGTTGAAAAATTTAACCATGCCCTAACCCTACATCTTATTTCTTTTTTTTCTAATCAACTCTCACATCCTCTATCTCTGTCTCTTAACTATTTTTTCCCAATCCTCCCTCACAGAATTATCTTCTTTTCCAATCAACTCTCACATGCTCCCTCTCTCTCACTCCGATCTCGTTTTCATACTCACCATCAGGTGTCTTGTTCCCTTTACAACTCAGATTAGTCTCTCTCCCTTCAAAGTCTTGCACAATGGGTCAATACAGAGCCAACAATGTTTCTCTTCTCCTGGTCGAGTACAATCCCGATCCGTTGAGTTCTACTTTCGAATTTTGCGACGGCAGCTCGGACCAACGACGATAATGATGCCAGGGAAGGGACAGATGGGCGGTCCTGATCGTCGGATCCAACCACTATTGACAGCCCTAGGTGAAATAGTTTTACTTTTTTTTTTCTAATAAATTTATTTTATAGATTTTAGGTTATGGAAGCATCTTATTTGCTTGTTCTATTTGTAAAAATTAATAGTGAAGAAAAATATTTTAATTGATTTTTCTCATATATATATGTGTATGTGTGTGCGTGTGCGCGCGTGCGCGTTGTTTTTGGCCTTCTCCTAAAATTTTGTAATGTAAAGTAAAAAATTTAGAGTCAAATAGCTGTTGTAACTTATATAGTTTTATAGGATAAAAAAAATATTAGGTAATGAAACTTCATTTTTTTCCTATTCCTTTGATCAGTTTAATTTTGGATTAGAAAATCAGAGTGAATGGTAGGAGTTTAATTATGGGTAAAACAACAAGAATGCCAAAGAAATTGAAGGATTTCTAGTCAATCGATGGTAAAACGAGATCCGTTCGAGAGTGTACAGAGAAAATTAGAGGGAAGAGAGTGAGATACAGTTAAAAATTATACCAGGGATTTTGGTTGTCGGTGCCGGAATTGCTTTGGCAATTTGAAGCGGCCGTGGATAAAGAATATGGATTTAGGTTGTCGGTGCCAGAATTGCTTTGTAATGTTGTCTGAAGTCTTCAAAAAGAATACAATGGTGCTAGTACATTAATAATTTGCATGCATTTAGAGAATATGAGAATGATTTATTCTATTACTGCTTTAGTATTCAGGTAAGCATCCCTACATTCATCATCCATTACATATTAGAGTTATCCAGTTTACTCGAGTGATACCCCTACCTTTTGGATCATGATGAGTCCCATAAGCAAATGTCATTTTTTTCTCAAGAAGAGGATATATTTTAGCTATGTTGTATGGACAGGTACTCAACACAACCCATTTCAGACATAATGACATGCAATCGACACCTATTTTGGTGTCTCCTAGTTATTAGTTTGTCTTTTTGGATCGACGGAGCTTCTTCCTAGGCCTCTACCTACCGCAAAAAAGTATTTGACAAAATGTTATAGACGCACGACATAGTCACCGGTAACTATTTTTGGAGTACCCAGGTTGTTCCCATTTCACCTTTGATTCTATCATTTGGTTCCAATATACGTCTGACACGGCATACATCTGTGATTGTTCGTGCTTCCTAGGTCACTGATGATATGTTGGGCTCTTTCAGGATAGAGTTTATGGATCTGAGTTTGTTGTGTTTGTGCAGTTCTATCTTTTTTGCTTTCGATCATCGGGTAGAGGAAGGTGTTGGCTTTGTTGCGTTACTTGTTGAACAATGTCGCTTTGTGGTTGATGTGGTTTATATCTACAAGTTATATTTTTTTCTAATTGTTCTTTTGGGGGTTCAAAATTAGCCTAAACTATCACATCTAGTGGTTATTAATGTCATTTTAAAAAATCATTCCATAAAGATGGTACTTATAAAACTTATGAAACTTATTACCAAACCAGCCATGTTTCTAAATTCATATTTTCGAAAAGAGCTAACATTAGTGAAATCATATTTTGTTTTCAACATGACTTATTAGATATGCTGGATGTACTTGAAATCGTGTTTCAAAATGCAATTAAAAAAAGGATGGTACGTTGGTAACATATTTCAGAACTAGCACTTTTACAGAATATTTGTTTAAGAAAGACATTATTTTTACAAGAGTCCTAATGTGCATATGGGATAAATATCAATTTTACTTTTTTGTTGCATTCTTATTCTATCTATTCTACTTGTTGCATTCTTATTCTATCTATTTTACTTCATATTGAGGTTGACCCTTATTTTTGTAGTTTACAACTAGTGAGTGGATATGATTCATTAACTTTGCAGTATCCTTCTTGTAAAGGCTTTTAGTTTTGCATTCTTATTCTATCTATTTTACTTGTTGCATTCTTATTCTATCTATTTTACTTCATATTGAGGTTGACCCTCATTTTTGTATTTTACAACTAGTGAGTGGATATGATTCATTAACTTTGCAGTATCCTTCTTGTAAAGGCTTTCAGTTTTTCTATTGAAGGACACTACAACTGTCCTGTGAGCATGTGTGGTATTTTGCTACAATCCAGCTCAATATTCTATTCATCAATGTAATCGCCTTATCCTAGTTCTTTTCAATAATTGAATATAATTTTGTAAACTATTATGATCAAGATTTAAGCATCTTTTTTACATATATTTGGAGAGTCTATATGTCTTTTCTTTACTTGGAAGAGTATACTTCTTATTCTCTGGTGCTAATAATGTATCCATGCTCATGCTTGTTGTCTGGTGCATCCAGGTCAAATGGTGTGATTAATGCTGGTTATATCTGTTTTGAGGCGATTATCCGGGCTTATGTTGCCATCAAACAGAAGAAAAGCCTTGGGTAATCCTCATTTCTATACCTATATGCTCTTGAGTAAACATGTTAGTATGTACACTGATTGCTGTAACTTTTTTTCTATTGCTTATTACTCAACATTATTAAATCTTCTGTCAACAATTTACTACTTGACCGAGTTAAAGTTTCTTTACTAACCGGATTACTTCAAAGATATTACTGTAGAGATTGCTTTTGTTATTCCACCAGTTCTAAGCTCTTAGTTCACTTGATTCATTTTCTTGCAGTTGGCATTGTAGGCTATTGTTGAAGTTGCTTTACTAACTAGACTACTTCCAAAGATATTACTGTAAAGATTTTTTTGGGTCATTCCACCAGTTCTAAGCTCTTAGTTCACTTGAAAGATTTTCACCAGTTCTAAGCTCTTACTTCCAAAGATATTACATTAAAAAAATTTCCATTGATGTTTTTTGTCTTAGGCCAGGATTTGCAGCATCAGCTGTAGGGACAACAACATGCAAAACTACAGGTAATGTGCAGTTCAGGTGGCAGCAGTACCTGCACTTGGTAATCCTTGATTGTGGAATCCTTCAATACTTTTTCCCTATAGTAGTCTTCTATATGCTTAAATTGTGGAATCCTTGATTGAACTTCTAAATATTCTTATATTAATTTTTGTTTGTAGCCGGTATACCATCACAAGTTGTATGCTATATTTTGAAAAATTGCCCAATTTAGGCAACAATATAGCGTCAACACAAAGAAAAAGTAAATTGACTTGCTTTTTTCTGATATTATAATTTGATCCAATATCTTCTTCGATCAAATTTCATGAACAATTGATGAGGCTCCATGTTTATGTTTAATGATCTTACTGCAGGTGGCAATAACTCATGATTTAGAGCCTAACTGCGGGTGGGAGTACTGCACATCCTAACTTGTTGCTGGTTTCTTTATTTAATTTTAAATGTTTTGCAAATCATTTACAGCCTTGGATTCTAATGGAACCCTGTGACAGAAGAGACTCATTAGAGAATTTTTATGGTAGGTTTTGTTTCTTATGGTTTCATGGTAGATTTTGTGTTACCAAACACACAATAATTGTTACCAGATGATTATGATTATCACTATGCACGGTTTGATTATGAAAGAAGAGACTTAATTCTTTTTCAGGTAATTTTCCACTTTGTGCTTTAGTGATATTGATTAGAAGTTGTGGAATAAAGATTAGTTAGGAAGGGTTACGATTAGGCTTCATAAACTTTAGTTAGTTTACATTACTTTGGAGTACCAAATCCTTTCTTTAATTTTTGTTTTTCATGAGAAAGGGCTTTTATCCAGAACTCCATACTTGTGTGTACATATTATTGAAGACATTTACAGTCCTCGGAGCGGCCATGGACTTTGTGAGTGAACTAGTGAGAAAACACAGGGAAGAAAACCTTTAAAATTGTATTCACTTTATTGTGGGGATATTCATAAGGTATGTCACTGAACAAATCCGTTAATACAAGATTATCAATAATTATCTGTATGAAATCTTTGTTTTCACTCTTTCTAAATAACTTTTTGTCAGATATGACGAGGCACCAATTGAACTGAAACCATATCGTCAGAAGGATGGTGCTCTTATTGTTATAGGAACATTATATGATAAATTAAAGCAAACTGAACCTTACAAGTCAGACCTAGAGCCTATGTTAGTGCAACATGTTTTTCCTGAGTTCACAAGCCATGTTGGCCATCTTAGAGCAAAGGTTAGATATTTACTAAACTTAAGGACCCTTTTGCCTTTATATACTTATCTTTCAACTCATGTGCTATTTGTTACTCGAGTATCAGGCAACATAGATTACAGGCCAATATGCCTATACCAATTTATCTGATCAAAATAATTTTTGGAAAGCATTAAATTATTTTGTTGCTGGGTCAAGGGATATTGAACTTCCTGTACGTGTTGATTCAGCCTTTGAATTGCTCCTTTGTTGAAGCATGCAAAGGTAGATTTTTCTTATTGGCTTTTTCTCACATTCTTTGCATTGTGCTCCTATGATATCTAATTTTGATTTTTATGTTCTTAAACAAGGCAATGAGGTTACATGACTCGTAGTTTGATAACTTATCTACCCATGGGGCAGACAACTTATTCCTCTACCATCTTGATTTAAACACTAAAATCCATTTCATGTGATGAGAATTTTGCTATATGTTCTTGGTAGTAGAATTAATGCCAAAAGATATTGCACAACATACATGTTTCTTAAGCCCATTGTGCAACTACCATTCTGTACCTCGAAAACTGTTTTCCTCCAGTATTCTTTGTAACTACAAGATGGAAATTTTTGAAATATTCTACTTCATTGAAACATACTACTGAGGTTGTATGGTTTTTCTCCTATTTGTATGATCAATGCTTCTTTAATCTAAAAATAATTGCGTGCCTCTCTAAGTTGGGCATGATTAGGACTTGTTCGAATTGTTAACTTCTACTTCTATTCTAACAATACCTTTGTATCTGCATCATCTAATTGTAACGTATTACAGTAACCCTACCAACCCTGTTAATGTTGTGGTAACATTTTTTACTGAATCCCATCTTTGTGATTTATTCCATTGTATATAAATCCTTTCATGAATGTTGTATCCTTTCACATATATTGATACTAGACACATTTTCTTGATAATATTTCCTAGACAAGTTGTTGTAAGTATACTTTCAATGATAAAATTTTGCTTCTTTACATTGTTATTAGACACATTTTCTCAATGATTGATAAAATAATAAATTTTTCTTGCGAATATATTGGCAAGTTTTAATTTCATTTGCAGGTCCTTCAAAAGCATTATGGATTTACTTAAATGATAGACGACGACTCTTATGATGGAAAAAATATGGGTTAATTTTGTGATTGTTTAATAGATGATTCAAAAATATGGTGTAGTGTTTATTATTTTGGGTTCATAATTTTGTATGTAATGGTGGAGATGATGGGTTCAATTTGTAAGATATGGTGTGGGTGATGTATTGTGTTTTTGATTTATTTTGGAAATGATTGTACAGGATGTTTAATGTTAAGCTTTTATGTTGTTTATTAATTGAATATTATAGTTATATATAGAATTTGTTGTCTTCTACTTAATGTAGTATGTTTTTCTGTTTTATAAATGATAGTAAAGAATGCTTGATGTTGTTAAGCTTTTTTTTGTATGGGAGCTCCGACGCCTAGAGATACGTCTGAGGATAAGCTCGACAACGGTCATGATTATATGAATTATGTTATATGTGTATTTAAATTGTATGTTTTATAGCTAGAAAATGCAAAGAATAATTTCATAAGTATTACTTTTGGGACGGTTATGTAATTGTCCTAGATATAAATGACATCCTTTTGTGACGCTGGCAAATTTTTCTAGGACGAATGTTATTCGTCACAAATTCTTTTATTTTGGGACACTTTAGTAAACCGTCATAAACATATAATAATTCAAACTCTTTTGGTACGGTTAGATTTTTCGACCCTAAAACCAAATTAGGACGGTATTTTCCGTCCTAAAACTTTTTGCCACGCCACCCTAATAGCACTGTTATATACCGTCTTAAAATTCGTCCCAAATTACGATTTACGACTGATTTGGGCCTTTTTAAGACGAATTTTTGGCGTCCCAGAAAGACACTTTTTTGTAGTGATAATCGTGTAAGAATGGCATCGCTATACGGCAAATGGTCTGTTGTGACCTCAAAATACGTCATGTACCGACTGACAGAGGTCTTTTCGTCATACAAATCGATATGAAATGGTTTGTACCGTGGCAAAAAAGGAACGTCTCTACAGGCAACATGAAACGGCTGTCGTATTCTGAGGTCCCGGTAGGAGTCTCGGGCATTGAACAATGCTCGAAGCTCCTGGACTTCCCTCCTTTCCTCCCTGGCTTCGTCTGCAGCTGAAGGAGCGGATGCTCCTAGAGGATTGTCACCCAACGGAGGAGCGGCCGTGTTGGAGTCCACATTGACTGCGAGTCCCAAGCTTGTTTGTCCGAACGTCCTTGCTAGTTGAGTCGGCAAGACAGCTTTGATTTTGTCTACTGACTTGACCAAGGATAGGAGCATAGCTTCAAGTACTTCTAGATGTTGTCGATCAGTAGGTCATTCATGATCATCGTCGGCCATAAAGACTGTCCGTACGTGGGTAGACATGGAAGGGACCGTAAAAGATGTGCTTTCCGTGTCGTACCCTCGTACAAAAAAATTGTCGAGAAATGTCAGAATGTCTTCCTCCTCAGATTTGGAAGGGGTACCACCCCCTATGCAGGAAGCTGCATCGTCTTAGCTAAGACGGTCATCCTCGGGGATGTCCAAGCCTGTTGCATAATTGCAGTGGATCGCTACCCCCCTGTGTATGCTCTTGCAATACCGGGTTATAGCATACATTGAGGGGACTGCTACCCCGAGCTTCATCTACCCCTAGGGAGGTCGAGGGTGCACCCCCGGGTGTTGGAAGATTCTTTCTGGATCGATTGCCTTGGTAGACATCCCCTGTGGTTGTCTCGGCGGCAATCCTTTAGATGAGAGTTTCCTTGCAGTACTGGATGAGATTGTCGGGCTGGAAGAGCCTGTCTTCTTCCCTCCCTTGCCGGGAGGAATCTTCCGAGTTTAATTATAGGAGGCAAAAGGAAATTCCTTGTCTCCCAAAATTTGCACCTGTTTCTCAAGTTATTGTCTGACAGGTGTTGGCTGGTGCAGTCGTTGGAAAACGGACTGCCGATCTTCAGGTGCTGCCAACATGTCACAGCAGCAGTTGATGATGACTTGGGTGCAACGATGTCCCGAAAAGGGCTCATCAAACACCAAGGTTGCTTTTTTCTCCTTGCATTTGTGAGTAATCACCTCTCGCAAGCCGATAGCAAACTGATCTATCTTTGCATCCAATTTGTGGACTCGGGTATCCCGAGCACACATGTGCGTAGGTATCATGTTTGCTCCCTGATCCGAGGCTAGTAAAAGCACTTGCTCTCGATCGTTGGAGGAAGACTTTTGAGACCCACCCTGTCCGTTAGCCCTGTGGGACTGGACGCAGGTGGTTCTGTATAACTTTCCATTAGGAGCTCGTATAACAGTTAACGGTGCCCGCTGAGGGTCAGCAGCTTGGATAGTTGACTGGACTGTAGAACCCTAGATGGCGTGAATAGTGAAATAAAATAAAACTAAACATAAGAAGCTATATTACTGAATTAAAAAGCGAGAGAGTGAGAAAATCAAATACACAATGTATCCTGGTCTCCTTCCTAGAGGCAATCCAGTCCCGGAACTCTCTCCGGCTTAAATCCACTATTAAGTAAATAGTACATACGAGTTTGGATCCGAAGAACTCGCCAACTTCAATACGAGTTTGGATCAGAAGAACTCGCCAACTTCTTACACACGAGTTTTCTTACGAAGGCTCGCCAACTTCAAAAAGAAAAGGAAGAGAACTGTTGATCTTCTAACACTTAAAGATCGAAAAGTACAACTCTTGAATACTCTAGCACTTTTGGATTAGATGACAATTAAAAGCTTGGGTAGAGTTGTAATGGTGGAGCTCTTGGTTGTTGAAAAATTTATGGCTTAAGTGGATGACCTTCAAGAGAGAGAAGGAATCCATTTATATAGAAAACCAAGAGTAGGTAGAATTTAATGCTCCTGAATATAACCCAGACGGCATACCATCGGTATGGACCGGCATACCGTCGGTATATCGTTTGGAACAGTAAGGGTAATAATTATATCCATAGGAGAGCATTTAACGCTAGTATTTAATGCTAGTATTTGTCTATTCAAAAATCAAATCAGATAAACCGGTATACCGTCGGTATGCAGCGGTATGCCGTCGGTATACCGATGTTTGTCGTAGAACATTTTGTGGCTAACGAAACGGTATACCGTCAGTATACTGTTGTATGCCGTCGGTATGCCGAAGTTCGTCACAGAACATTTTTGTGGCTAACAAAACGGTATACCGTCGGTATGCCAAAGTTCGTCCTAGAACATTTTGTGCCTCACAAAATGGTATACCGTCGGTATGCCGTAGTATACCGTCGGTACGCCGATGTTTGTCACAAAACATTCTTATGGCTCAGAAACGGTATACCGTCGGTATACAGAGGTATATCGTCGGTATGTCATTCTTTTAGACGTTGATTTTTGACTGAAAAATAGAAGAGCTTTACGTTTTTTCATCCAACCTTAGGTGTTTACAAAAAGACCTAGACCTTGTACAGACTCGATATCTTGAATTTGTTGAGAGCCGTCTTTAAGGAACGCTGGTCTTTTCTTCAGTCTTCTTTTTGGAATTTCCATAAGGTTTTGATGACTCAGCTTGAATGGACAAAACTTATGTAGTAGAGCTTTTGAAAGAAAATCTATCTGAAATACAGAGAAAACTAGATTACGAAGCTGCTGTTAATGTTATCAAAATAATCTGTGCCAACAATCTCCCCCATTTTGATAATTAACAAAACAGAGAGATAGCATCTTCAGGGAGTGACTCCCCCGTAGTTCGATAACTCCCCCCTAATACTTTTCCTCCCCCTTTGTCACTTAGTCAAAAATGAAAAATAAGTAAAAAATCAGCGATAAATAGTGAAAGCAATATGGTGGACAAAAGCATGCATATATTAGATATGGAAATAGGGTTCATGCTTGAGACTACATAAAAAAAGATAAAACTCTCCTCCACGAGGACCACACACAACATAAAAACAAACTACTGGTTCCCGAAGGACCTCAAAGGACACACACTAAATCGACACCAATTTATTCTACCACCATCAACAGGAGCCCGCAACTACTCATCCGTCGGATCATCGTCCTCCCCACCCTGAGCACCGTAAAATGTACCGAAAGGATCCACGCCGTCCTGGTACATGAATCCGTAGGCGTTGGGGTCAGAGAAGCGGGAGCCTTGGTAGTGGGGATCCTGAAGGTTTAGATCCAGATAGGCATTCCGGTCCTGGAGACTGTACTGGATGGAATAGGCCTGGTCAGGGAAGCGGCTCTGGATAAGATTCCCAAGGCCGCGTGTGTTAGACCTCATCTGCTTCTCCGCCTGAGCCATGAGCATGTCAAAATACTGCTGGGTCAGCGGCATGAAACGTCCGGATCGAGGAGGGACAGAAGAAGGCGTAGCAGGAGAAGCGACCGGCGGTACATGGGAGGAAGACGTACGAGACGCTGATGCACCAAGGGTAGAACGGAAAACAACAAGAAAGGAGGGTACGCCGTCTGACTGGCAGAGTGAAAGATCCATGTTCTTTGCCTCCAGGATAAGGGTGATGAAGGTGCCACAATTGAGGGATTGCTTTCCCGCGGGCAGGACAGAGAAGAAAGCATTGAGAAGGGTCTTAGAAAATGACCAAGTCTTCTTGGAGTAGAGGTAGTACATGCAGACGAGTGTGTCATTGGTGATCGCATCATAGTTACCGGCCTTGGTGTAGATGGTGTGGCAGATGATTCGATGGAGCTCGTAGTTGAACGGCTCCAACTGCTTGGAAAGGGCCAAAATGGTCAGAGGATTTGGTCCCTTACAAATGATGGCGCAGAACTCGTCAAAGAAGGCTTCGGCAGAAGGATAGAGACCGGCCATGGTCGGTAGAATATCTCCTTTGTTAGGAACTTCGAGAATCTCGGCAATGTCTCGAGCCGTCATGCGAAAGTGGCGTTCATTAACCATGGTCTCGATGGCGTTGTTCTGGAGATTGAGAACGAGATTGCAGTAGAATTGGCGCACCGCTGTCGGGTAGACGGACACTTGACGCCGTAGAAGAGATGAGAGGTCGGTCGACTCAAAGAAGGAGAGATGGCCGGAGAAAAGATTCCAGTTGATGGTCTTGTCCTTGAAGACATTGTGGTTGGCAAAATGTTGGAACCAAGCGTCGGCAGCTAGGGCGGAGGTAAAATTTTTGAATCATAGCCATGAGGAAGAGGCACGGGGAGTGAACGAGTTTGCAGCGGTGGAGGAGGAGTGAGGACGTTTATGGGTTGCCATGGGTGGATGGAGAGGTATGAAGGAGAACAGATGAAGAATGAAGAGGAGGAAGAAGAAGAAGGTTGAGTTTATAAAGAAGAAGGGGAATTGGAAGGGGTTAAAAAGTTTTGAAAATATAAGTTAATTGATGAAGGGAGTAAATGGGGGGAGTTTTGAAAAGTGTGATGATGAAAGTAATTAATGAAAGGAGTAGAAGGGGTGGGATGGGATGGGAAGTTATGAGGGAGAGGATGTGATTTGATGGGTAGTTAATGAGATAGAGTTAAAAAAAGTGGAAGATATGGTGGGGCCTGAGGCAGATTTGATAGTCAGTGCCCGCGTCAAATAGCATGTCGTCGGTATACAGACGTATACCGACGGTATACCAATTTTGTGTATAGAACATAGTTCTGAACGCAAAACGGTCTGCCATCGGTATGCCGCCGTATATCGTCGGTGTGCCGTTGGATGTGAGCTAAGTGTCAAAATGAATGATGCCTAATTCTTGGCAAAGAAAAACGAAACGATCCTTCGGGAGTGGTTTGATAAAAATGTCGGCCAATTGATAAGTAGTGTTAATGAAATCAAGGTCGATATCCCCCTTTTGTTGATGGTCACAAAGAAAATGGTGTCTAATCTCAATGTGCTTCGTGCGGGAGTAACAAATCGGATTTTTCGTGAGATTTATCGAGCTAGTATTATCACATTTAATAGAAGTGCATGTAGAAGAAATGCCATAGTCGACAAGTGTTTTGACATCCAAAGAATTTGTGCACAACAGCATCCGACCGCTATATTCGGCCTCTCTGGTTGAAAGAGCAGCAGAGTTTTGTTTCTTACTAAACTATGATACCAAGGATTTCCCAAGGAATTGACATGTGCCGCTAGTGCCTTTTCGGTCAATTTTGTATCCGAAAAAATCTGCATCTGAGAAGCCATGAAGCTCAAAGGATGAAGATTTTCGGATACCAAAGTCCTATATTAATGGTGCCTTTGAGATATCAAAAAACACGCTTTACAACACATAAGTACGACTCCTTTGGATTTACTTGGTATCGTGCACAAAGACACATACTAAACATGATATTAGGTTGGCTTGCAGTTAGATAAAGTAAGTTACCTATCATACCTCGATACTTACGAATGTCGACCGAAGTACCATCTTCATATTATCAAGTTTTGTCGTTGGCCAAGGAGTCCTCATTGATTTGGATGAGTAAAGTTCGAAACATTTGAGGAGATCCTTTGTATATTTGGCTTGATTGATGAAGGTTTTTGGGTCCTTGTTTGATTTGCAAGCCCAAAAAGAATGATCGTTCACCCATCATGCTCATTTCAAATTCATCCTGTATTACTTTAGCAAATTCTACACAAAGTGCTTTGTTAGTAGAACCAAAGATAATGTCATCGACATAAATTTGTACTAATAAAAGTGTGCCATTAAGGGATTTGATGAAAAGTGAGGTGTCGACTTTGCCCTTAGAAAAATTATGAGATATAAGGAAGGAACTAAGGCGTTCATACCAAGCACGAGGAGCTTGTTTGAGGCCATAAAGGGCTTTGTGTAGTTTAAAGACGTGATGAGGAAAATAAAAATCTTCAAAGCCAGGAGGTTGCTTACATAAACTTCCTCTTTAATAATATTTAGAAAAGTACTTTTAACATCCATTTGAAAGAGTTTGAAATCATTAAAGCAAGCAAAAGCACATAGCATGCGAATGGATTCAAGACGAGCAACTGGAGCATAGGTTTCATTGTAGTCAATGCCTTCTTCTTGGTTATAGCCTTGAGCAACCAATCGGGCTTTGTTACGAGTCACTAACCCATCTTTATTAAGTTTATTGCAAAATACCCATTTAGTTCCAATAATGGGGTGGTTGTTAGGTTTAGGAACAAGTTCCCAAACCTTGTTTCGCTCAAATTGATTTCTCTTCTTGTATCGCTATCATCCAAAATTCATCAAAAAAGCATCATTAATATTTTTAGGCTCTATTTAAGAAATAAAAGCCACGTTTGCACAAATATCACGAGTGGAGGATCTAGTACCTACACGGGATAAAGGATCACCAATGATAAGCTCCTTAGGATGATTAGGGACAAATCTCCATTCCTTTGGGAGATCCTCTTGGGAGGCTCGAGTGGTGGAGAATCTTTTGTTGGAGGGGTCACAATTTATTGTTAGATAAAGAAGGACGAGGATCTCCAATAGAAGAGTTCTCCAAACAAAAGAGATGTCATAATATCATCGGATGAGGAGGATGTAGAAGAGTTAAGTTCATCAAAAGAGACATTAATTGACACTTCGACAACGAGATTTCTTTTATTAAAGACACGAAAACCTTTACTATGTATTGAGTATCAAGGAAAATACCTTCATAAGCTTTTTCTTCAAACTTGCCTAGGTTGTCCTTGGTATTAAAATAAAACATTTGCATCCAAAAACTTTAAAATACTCAATAGAGGGAATTTTGTCAAACCAAAGCTCATAAGGAGTCTTTTTAGAAATAGGTCTAATCAAGACCCTATTTATAACGTGACATGCCGTGTTTACGGCTTCCGCCCAAAAGTATTGGGGAGCTTATATTGGTTTAACATAACCCGGGCCATATCGCCAAGGGTTCTATTCTTTCTCTCCACAACACCATTTTGTTGAGGAGTTCGTGGGCAAGCAAAATCATGACCAAAATATTCTTTTCACAAAATCTTTTAAAATCGACATTGTCAAATTCTTCTCCATGATCACTTCTAATCTTGTTAATAGAAATGCCTTTCTCATTTTGAACACGTTTACAAAATGCAACAAATTCACAAAAAGTATCACTTTTACAAGCAGAAAAATGACCAAGTAAATCTCGAAAAATCATCAACCAAAACAAAAGTATAAGTTTGCCTCCAAGACTAGCTACTCTACTAGGACCAAATAAATCTATATGAATAAGTTGAAGTGGTCTAGTGGTACTCACAGAGTTGATGGATTTGAAGGATGACTTGGTCAACTTACTTTTCTCACATTCTTCATACCATATCTTTTTGAAGGAGATACTTGGAAGTCCTCGTACAAGCTTCTTGGTTGCAAGACGGGAAATGGTATCCATGTTGGCGTGTCCGAGCCTCATTGCCAAAGCCAACTTTTATCGTTCTTGCAACTAAGCACCTGTCATTGTTAGTACCTTCGATAAGATATAACATAGATATTATTTCTCTAATGCCTTCATATACTGTAGATCTACTAGAGCTATCGATAATGAAGCATTTGAGTTTACCAAACTTAATATCTTAACATTATCCGTAAGATGACTGATACTGAGAAGATTGTGTTTGACATTTGTAACAAGACAAATATTCTTAATACAAGGATAAGGAGGGGAATCGATATTACCATTTCCAATGATGTGGCCTTTTAGTACCAAAGGATACATGTCCTTCTTTCTTCATCGATAGCATTGTAAAAAGTGAAGCATCACCGGTCATGTGCCGTGAGCAACCGCTATCGAGGATCCACTTGCTTCTAGCATGAGAAGGATTCTTCACCTACAACATAAGTTGAAATGAACATTTTGGTACCCATGATTGTTTGGGTCCTTGATTGTTAGTCTTAGGAACCCATTTATAAACTTTCATATCAACTTGTTTCCTTGTTAGACAATAATTAGAAGTATGTCCAAGTAAGCCACAATAGTTGCACATCATGGAAGATTTAGAAGAGAATGTGTGAGTGTTATGCACATGTGAACTTTAGTGCAAGAGTTCTATCATGAGTGTTATGATGATGATAATAAAGGCATGATGTGAGGTGTTCTTCTTAACAAAGGGTCCTTTCCTTGTGTTAGGATAGGACTTGTGTGTAGTGTTCTTGTCATGTAAGAATTGTGACTAGTATTGTGATGAGTGTAGGCGTGTCTTGGAGCATGCGTACGAGTAGTGTTCTTATCACCTAGTTTCTTACTCTACACAAGGAGATCATTATACTTAGTAGAAGTATCATATTCTCTTCTATTTACAGCTTGAACTTTATGCATAGCAAAATCATAAGCCCTTCTGAGGGATTGAATCTCATCATCCTTTTTCTCAATGATAACTTGAGATTCTTGTAACTTGAGTCGCAAAGACTCTATCTCATCCATGTCGGAGGCAGGAGATTTCCCTTTTACATCAATAATGATGTTAGAGAGTCTTTCTACTTCAAGTTGAAGTGCATCAACCTCTTTTAGAGATTTCTTGTACTTATTTCTAACACCTTTGTGTTCCTTATGTAGTTCAAGAATAGCATTTTCTAAGTCATCATAAGTGAGAGTATTCAAAGAGAGATCATCGAGTACCTCATCGGTTGCCATGAGACAAACGTTTGTATTGTGTTTGCAATCTTTGTCGTTGTCTGAATGCTAGCATCACTCTCATACCAGACTGGTGTTGCATATTTTCTGGAGGAAGAGCTTTCTTTGTTAGGCTTCTCGTACTTACTTGTGTTTTCGTGTCATAGGGCAATCTCTCTTGATGTGACCGGTTCTCCTTCATTGGTAGCATGTCGGATCTTCATCGTTGTTCCGTCTAAAGCGGATGGCTTTGTTAAACATGAGGAACTTTCAGAAATGCTTAGCTATGAGAGCTATTTCTTCATCATCATCCGACTCGTTGTCGTCGAAGCTATCCTTTGAGTAGGATTTTGTAACTTTGAGAGCCAGAGACTTCCCCTTTTCTTTGGCCTTCTCCTTCTCCTTTTTTCATAGATGATTCCTCTTGATCTTTCATGTCAAGTTCATGAGTCATAATCTTCCCCATGAGGGTCTCAAGGTTCATGGTTGTCAATTCGTTCCCTTCAATGATGGCGGTAGCTTTAGGACTTCATCCTTTAGTCAATCCTCTGAGAATTTTTCTGATCTTTTCATGAGCAGATATTCCTTACCAAGAGAAGAAAGAGGGTTAATGATATCACCGATACGAGTAAACATGCAAGTAATAGACTCATCTTATTTCATCTAAAAGATTCATATTCTTGTGTGAGTCTACTAATCTTTGATTCTTTTACTTGTGATGTTCCCTCGTGTATGACTTCTAGCAACTTCCAAATCTCATTTGAAGTCTTGCAAGTAGAGGTCCTATTGAATTTACTGCTATCGAGAGCACAGTAAAGAGCGTTCATAGCCTTAGCGTCTCGACTAGCAAGCTTCTTGACATTCTCAGTGAGTTTGTCCCTAAGGGTGTCAGATACAACATCCTTAATAACTCTGGAAGGAGTAGGGAGACCATTTATCACACAATCCCATAAATCGAAATCTATGGACTTCAGATAAATGCTCATCCTAATCTTCCAATAGTTATAGTTGGTTCCATCAAATAGAGGAGGTCTATTTGTGGAGTGTCCCTCATTGTGGAATGTATTGATACTAGGGTTAGTGGCCATGGATCACTCTAAGGGTGTAAATCCAGATCAAGAGAACAAAGCTCTGATACCAATTGTAGAACCCTAGAAGGGGGGTGAATACGGAAATAAAATAAAACTAAACACAAGAAGCTATATTTCTGAATTAAAAAGAGAGAATGAGAAAATCAAACACGCGATGTATCATGGTCTCCTCCTAGAGGTAATCCAGTCTCGGAACTCTCTCCGGCTTAAATCCATTATTGAGTAAATAGTACATACGAGTTTGGATCCGAAGAACTCGCCAACTTCTTACACACGAGTTTCTTACGAAGGCTCGCCAACTTCAAAAAGAAAAGGAAGAGAACTGTTGATCTTCTAACACTTGAAGATCAAAAAGTACAACTCTTGAATACTCTAGCACTTTTGGATTGGATGACAATTAAAAGCTTGGGTAGAGTAGTAATGGTGGAGCTCTTGGTTGTTGAGAAATTTTTGGCTTAAGTGGATGACCTTCAAGAAAGAGAAGGAATCCATTTATATAGACAACCAAGAGTAGGTAGCATTTAATGCTCCTAAATATAACCTAGACGGCATACCATCGGTATGGACCAGCATACTATCGGTATACCATTTGGAACAGTAACGGTAATAATTATATCCGTTGGGGAGCATTTAATGCTAGCATTTAATGATAGTATTTGTCCATTCAAAAATCAAATAAGATAAACCGGTATACCGTCGGTATGCAGCGGTATGCCGTCGGTATACCGATGTTCGTCGTAGAATATTTTGTGGCTAACGAAATGGTATACCGTCGGTATACTGTTGTATGCCGTTGGTATGCCGAAGTTCGTCACAGAACATTTTTGTGGCTAATAAAACGGTATACCGTCGGTATGCCGAAGTTCGTCACAGAACATTTTGTGGCTCACAAAACGGTATACCATCGGTATATTGTATACCGTCGGTACGTCGATGTTTGTCACAGAATATTCTTGTGGATCAGAAACGGTATACCGTCGGTATACAGCGGTATACCATCGGTATGCTATTCTTTTAGACATTGATTTTTGACTGAAAAATAAAAGAGCTTTACGTTTTGTCATCCAACCTTAGGTGTTTACAGAAAGACCTAGATCTTGCACAGACTCGATATCTTGAATTTGTTGAGAGCCATCTTTAAGGATCGCTGGTTTTTCTTCAGTCTTTTTTAGGAATTTCCATAAGGCTTTGATGACTCGGCTTGAATGGACAAAACTTATGTAGTAGGGGTTTTGAAAGAAAATCTATCTGAAATATAGAGAAAACTAGACTACGAAGATGCTATTAATGTTATCAAAATAAACTGTACCAACATAGGCTTGTTGGGCCCGTACTGTCCTAGACTTCTTCGACATGACATCCGAAGGCATATAGTAAGAAGAGTCCTTATTGAAACATTCTACATTCTCAATGGGCCGCATGGCGTCGGGCCCGTATGAGAGACAGTCGAATACAGAGCTTCTAACAGGGCCGAATGAGGTAGCCTGTTTGAGGCCAGGATTAGCTGTCGCATGTGCCATCTATCTGCGGCCAAAGTTGGCTGCCACATGGGCCATCTGTCTACGGCCAGAGTTGGCTGTCACAGAGGCAGATTGCCCATTTCTCTTACGCGGCCTCTTCTTCGTCCGCATGGATTTCCCTTGTGCCTCAAAAAGTTTAGCATCGTAGTATTTTACTTTGCTGGATTTCGGGACAGTGAGGTTCTCTGCGGTCGGAAGAAAGGCCGCAGGAGAGCTTTGATCACCGTCTTGGGCCGCAGAAGGAGCTTCTTCGAGAACCTGGCGAGGGGCAATATTTTTGTGCTTCGGCGTCCTGCGGGTTCTCCTCGGGTTGGCTCGCTTCTGTGACGGGTTGGTGCTCCCTTCAGAGAGCATTTCTTCGAATGCTTGTTGGTCAAAACGAACCCCAAGCATTTGCTACGTAGAGTCGAGCTTGGACGCGTCAGATTGCGTCACCAACTTCTCAACAGAGAAGAAGGAAGTCCCCAACAGAGTCACCATCGTGTTTGCCATTAAATATCAAGAACAAAAAATTACAGGGGAATTGAACTTGATTGCAAACTCAATTGTACAAAAGAAAGCCTGGAAAGAAATCCTAGGAAACAATCTAAGTACAATTGTTTAATTTTTGATTCTGGGGGTGACGATGGAGGCTCGGGAAAGTGTAGCAACTCTACCTTACTCCTTGGACTATCAGACGCAGTCTTTGCTCTTGAAGAAATTTTGCCAGCCTTTAATTACCAACCTCTTGTATGGGTGTGGTACCTTACTTTTTATAGTGATCCTTGCAATAAAAGATTTTGGGCCGTATAAAGGGCCACGTGGCCACGTATCTGTAACAGCACACAAAGACTCGATCTTGGGCAGCCAGCTGGTAGGGGGTGTTGAGATTTTGTTGTAGTAAATTTGGGTGGTTAAGACTTAGTCAAATTGCCATACGTCCCCTCCACAAAGTAGAGTCTGACTCATTTTGGCCGCATAGTAGCCTTAGGGGCCTTGCTTCTGCGGGTCGGCTCCGCTTGGCCGT
Organism: Iris pallida; assembly: GCA_029216955.1. NCBI lineage: Eukaryota > Viridiplantae > Streptophyta > Magnoliopsida > Asparagales > Iridaceae > Iris > Iris pallida. Next base: position 32,341 of record JANAVB010023339.1, read on the forward strand.
ATGGGATTTTGAGAACCTTGCTTCTGCGGCTTGGTTTTACTTGGCCGTATGGGATCTATGAAGACCTTCCCTTTGCGGCTCGAGTCCCCTTCGCCGCATGGGGTCTTCGAGAGTCTTGCTTCTACGGCTCAAGTTATCTTAGCCGCATGAGGTCGTCAGGGGCACTGCTTCTGCGACTTAGTTTCGCTTGGCCGCATGGGGTCTCCAGGAGCTGCTCCTGCAGCTTAGTTTTACTTGGCCATATGGGGTCTCCAGGAGCGCTGCCTCCGGCTAAGTTTTACTTGGCCGTATGGGGTCTCCAGGAGCGCTGCTCCTCCGGCTTAGTTTTACTTGGCCGCATGGGGTCTCTAGGAGCACTGTTTCTGCGACTTAGTTTTGCTTGGCTGCATGGAGTGATGATCCGCATAAACTCCATCTTTTTTATGCTTCTACAAGACATTTCTTAATTATTCCACTAGGAAATAATTATCAAAAAATAATTCAGAGGTAATATGGACGTGACCTTTTTCATAAGATCGAGTTTGGGCAGAGTCCAAAACGAAGATAATTCCACTGGGGAATCTTTTTCAGGGGACCTATTATCCATGGCGTATCTAAAACTCTTGAAATACAGATAATAGTTAGATGATTTTTCGAATCACGTAAACATTATACTGTACATTTACATGATTAAAATAGGGTATATATGAACATTGTACATGAAAGTTACACATAATATTTCTTCAGGAACATGCCATTGATTGGCATCATAAGCAAGTCACCATTATGCTTGGTTAGTCGATACGCACCATTAGAATACACTGATCCTATAACGAAAGGACCTTTCCATTTAGGCTGGAATTTTCCTTTTGTCTTGTGCGTCATGACCATTGGTCTTCTCACTGCTAAGACCAGATTACCAACTTGAAAGATTCTTTCCTTCATTTTTATTAAAGGCTTTAGAAAGGCGTACTTGGTATAGCTCAATACGCTCTTGAGCTAATAAGCATTTTTCGTCTAGCGCTTCTAGTTCTTGTAGTAGCGGACGGTAACTTTCTTCGGCAGTCAACTCACTGGCTAAGGCTACCCGAAGAGAGGGAATCTGGATTTTTAGGGGAAGAACTGCTTCACTTCCATAAACCAGAGAGAATGGCATACTGCCTGTTGGAGTCTGGACCGTTGTATGATAGGCCCAGAGACATTTGCCGAGCTTCTTATTCCAATCGTGCTTGTTTGAAGACACGAATTTCTTGAGAAGTTTGATGATAGTCTTATTGAAGGCTTCTTCTAATCAATTAGCTGCTGGATTGTAAGTGATAAAGGCTACATTCTGAATTCGATTCTTATCGTAGAACCGATAGAATACATGGCTCGCGAATTGTGGACCATTATCATGGATGATCCTGCAAGGTAGGCCGAAGTGGTAGATGATGTGATATTTGACGAAATTGATCACATTCGACATCTTTACTTTAATGAGTGGTATAGCTTCCGCCCATTTGGAGAAGTAATCGGTTATAGCTAGGATAAACCGATGTCCTCTAGAGGATGGCGGGCAGATTGGGCTGATGACGTCCATACCCCAAGCTTCAAAAGGCCAAGATGTCACTGTTGGGTGTAGAAACTCCGAAGGTTGATGAATAAAATTAGCATGGAACTGACAAGCCCTACACTTCTTTGCATATTCAACAACATCTACTATCTTCGTGGGCCAATAATAACCCATTCGCCTGAGGCTATCTTGTAATTTAGGGCCTGGTTGGTGTGCACTACAAATTCTGTCGTGAGACTCACGGAGTACATGATTGGCTTCTGTGTCTGATAAATTTCGTAACAGTAGCCCATCGTACGAACGTCGGTACAGCATTTTGGAAGCTATATCATAGTAAAATCTGACGGATCGCGTTTGAAAAGACACTGCTTCCTTTGGGTCCTCAGGAAGGATTTCGTAGATGGCATAGTCTATGAAAGGAAATCTCCAGTCTTTGACATCGACGTTTGTTTCTGTTGCGTAACTGTGATGAATATACAAGATATCTTTCGCACAGAATAACTCTCGACCAGACACTATGATCGAATGTTGAGTATTGATATAGATGGTCAAGAAAGTTGCCAGACCGGCTAAAGCATCTGCTTCTATATTCTGTAATCGAGGCACGTGCTCGATGAAGAATCCAGTAAAGGTAGAAGCCAATTCGATCGTCGATTTGTGATATGGGATGAGATCTTCTTGACGAACTTCATAATCCCCTCGGACCTGACTAACTATTAGCTTAGAGTCGCCGTAAGATTCTAGATAGTCAACTCCCAGTTGTTTTGCCAATTGAAGATCGATCAGTAGGACGTTATATTCGGCCACATTATTGGTGCAAGATTCCACGAGAGAATATGAACGGTGTATAACCAGATGGTCAGGTGATACAAGTACGATGCCTACTTCGACCACAATATTTTCTTTAGGTCCTATTTTGATGCACCATCAAAGAACATTCGCCAAATGGGGATTTCCCTAGTTGCGGTGTTAGACTCAACTACTTCATCCGGGATTTCATCATAAAATTTGGAAGATTCTGGCACCGGATGAGCTGCTAAGAAATCAGCTAATGCTTGGCCTTTTACTGCCTTCTGAGGATTGAACAACATATCATATGGAGTCAATAACATTGCGATGTAGCTAAATAGGAATTAAGAGAACCTGGTTTAGTTATGAGTATTCAGAGAGGATTGACTCTAGATATGATGTAGAAAGTTTGCCCAGACACATAGTGACGTATCTTC